>CM037784.1:38544826-38556271 GCA_021229015.1 Solen grandis
TGATTGATTGATTGATTGATCGATCGATCGATCGATCGATTGATTTATTAATTAATTAATTAATTAATTAATTAACGTTTCTTTCCATGAACATGTTATAACGAGTGTATTCTCATGAACATGTCTGACGAGTGTATCCTGAAATATATATCCATGAAACAGATAATCATGTACATGTATACTTGATAAAAGAGGGACAAGGGGTATTTTCTGTTGGTGATCGGAACTGGGGTATAACACCCTTTCTTTTGAACTACTGCATTAAAATATTAGATTTATATTAAAAATATACTTACTTTATCACACACACACACACTATCCTTTTGAACAAACAAAGTAATCAAGTAATATTTGGAGACAAAACCTCACTTCAAAAAGATATCAATGTATGAAGAAAGACTGTTGTTCTATTCTTCGTGATTAAATCTTCACTTTGCAAGATTTAAGACACGCGTGCTAAGTTTCTTGAGATCGGTCAAATCCCTGTATTTCACTGATTAAGTTAAGAATCTCTCTCGAAAGCATCGAAAAGTTGGCATTCACGGATTATTTTTCAAATTATTTATTGTTTTGAATCTGCGTGTGTTGGACTTTTGATTTAAGGTAACAAGGTATTGTTTCTATGACTTATTTTGCTAATCATAGCACAAGCTTCAAGTAACCCCAAACATCAATGGAAGGAGAATAATAGAGAACAATGGCCCAATCATGGCCCGATGATTATACAGCGGTGAAAGACTATTAATTGCAATATATCACGGCCTGACACTGTTGATAGCGGGATAGCTTCCTATATCCCACTTCCGTTTGATAAGTTACTATCCTTTCCCTGGGGATAGTTTTAATTTTAAAATTAAAATTTGTGTTGATTTACTATTTATTTACTATTATTTTTGGATGGAGATAGACAGATGGACTAACAGAAAACAGAAATGAACATCCATGGAGACAGAGAAAGAGAGAAATAACAAAACATTTCCAGTAGCTTTCCAAACATATATACATCTATCAGTATCAACAGTTCTCGGTCATGTGGAGGAGTTCATGAAATAGAATCTCTACATTTATGTTTTAAATCTTATTGAGCTATAGGCATATATAATTATAGTTTCATTATTTCCTCGTTTTTATTACTTATTGTTCATATACTTTTCGTTAGTTCACACATCTTAAGAAATCTTTAATGACTTTGAGTAATGAATGAATAAAGCAAAAAAAAGGCTTAAAAACGTATAAAAAAAAAAAATTAAACACAATGTAAGACAATTTACAACACAAAACTTAACTGTAATGTAAATAAATAAATGAATAAAAACATAAAATATTTGCTACTTAAGAAATTATAAAACCGGTAAGAAATAAAATGAAATACAGTTCTGTAGAAATTTTCTACAGATTTAAAACTGACTTCTTCATAGTTTTGGCACAAATCCATCTTATATTAGTGTTAGAAAAGAAGAAATTGTATTTTTTTACAGTCAGACAAAGTTATAAAATCTCTTAATAACAATCCGGTGCTTTTTCTAAAGCATTGTAAACATAATATTTTAATATGGCATAAAGTTCATTTTCTACCAAAATATCATCGCAGATGAGACAAGTTCTATTTTTTTTCTTTAATATGCATGCAGATGATAGAGATGCAGAAATATCTATCAATTAGTGTCAATAAAAACATATAACTTATTTATGGGATCTTAACAAATATAAATACGTTACCCACATACTGTAGCAAACAACGATTATTTTACAACTCATGTCTACGGACTGCTGTCATCAACCGTTAATTGTCTACCTGTACCCAGACAGGTAATTGCAATTAAACCGTTTCATGATTACAATCAGGCAGGGTCCATCCGTGTGTCCTTCGCCTTGCAGGTGACGGGACCGATCCTTAAGTTAATCGAGCGTGAAATTTCCACTTATCGAGAAAGACTTTACCAATTAATCGATATATTTCCAATTTAGAAAATCGATTCATTAAATTGAGAGAATTATTATGTCTGGACTTCTCTACTTCGATTTTTATCGGTATAACTCATGTATAAAACACAGTCCTTCGCTACGTCGGGGCACATTTGATGTGAAGTCTTCACTTGATGCAGTGCTCACATTCAGAATAATCTAATACATTAAACTATAATTTATAACTTTCTGAAAAGAGTTCAAACTATGGAAAGTTATTCATACGCGCCGGTCTCAACTGCCGCCTTGCCTTTAACGGCCAATGACAGATGCCTTTTTACATCTGGTAACCATAGCAATCCACGACGATATCATCCTTACGGACATTGCCATAGACAGTCGCAAGGCATGGGTATGTCATGTCCCCAACAAGCTTGTGCGAGACCTGCTGTTCAACAGCATTTGTATACAAGCATGGCTTCCCATTTTCAGCATCATCATCATCTGCATGCATTTGATACCCAGCTAGCGGCACAAGACACAATGGTATACGGTTCTAGAGGAATGCCACACTTTCAGACGGACGCGGTCCCAGTAGATGTTGGATTCGGAGTACCAGCCTTTCATGCTCTCCAGTCATTGCAAAACCTAATCTGTGGCAACCGTATGCCCGCGGGATCGGCGGAAACAAGTGGCGCTAAGCAAAGGGAGCATCCTTTCTATTTGAGACGGCACAGCGCGGTGGCCCCGTCTGAAGGATTGACAAGGACCCGTGATAAGTATAGGGTCGTCTACACGGAGAAACAGAGAGTCGGGCTGGAGCGGGCTTTCAAGGAGATGCAATTTATCACCACAAAGAAAAGGGCTGAACTTACAAAAGAACTTGAATTATCTGAAAGACAGGTATGTTTTTACAAGACAAATAAGAGATATAGTAGTACCTGCCTTTTAAATAAATTCATTCTGAATGCATGCTAAAAAATCTCCTCTATTCGGTAAAGCTTTGATATAAAGACAATTTTTACAGGAATTTCCTCTATGAATAAACGATAGAAAATTAATTGTTTAGTCATTTTAAATTTCATGTGTCTTTATAATTTGCTTTATAGATACCCGGAATTTATTACTTATTTCAGATAAAGATATGGTTTCAAAACCGGAGAGCAAAAACAAGACGGCAGTCTAAAACAAAAGGATCCAGCTCAGAATCGGCACAAATGCAATCGCGTGATGACATCATTAATGTGGCATCGCTAGAGAGTACCACAACTGATGCTACCGTCCTGTCATCATGTCGCTTCTCTGGAAACCATAGCAACACAGGCAGGGTGTTGGAACAACAGCGGCGGCAGATGCCACAGGACGTTCTGCAGAAGTTCCAGCCATGTGTAACATCACAAGACGCCAACTGCTACCCGATATCCCCGTCACAATTGAATTCTCTCGCGAACGAACATTTGATGACGTCACTGGACGTGTCTCCAATCACAACGAACTCCGATATTAACTCTGTCTACCGCTCATAAGAAATTTGTTATTGAATTATATTTGTTGTGTATTACAGTTTAAGACAGGTAAAGAAAACATGTGTAAATAAATCACATTCTGTTCAAAACATTTGTTCTTTTGTTTTCTTATTTATATTTTAATCGAGTTTTCCTGTAGATACAAGAAGGCCTCAAATAAACCCTATCCTACTTTCTGATTCAAACAATCTGAAGTCTGACCAACATCTATTTATTTCAATCTTTTAATCTTTATTTCTAAGAAAGACTTCCATCTTCGAAAGTACTGCCATGTTACCTTCATGTTTAAACTGAAAAAGATTTATCTTAAGATTTTCGGTGAGATACTGAAATATATCAGTGAGATATGAGATATAATTCATATTTCACTGTTGAAACCGTGAGTGATATAGAATTTGGTTCCCGATCTGTACATTGAAATATATAGCAAAATAGAACGTGAAACGGATAAAAAAAATCCATGACGTCACGGTTACGTCAACTAATTCGGCGTGATTTAGTGCCTTTTTTGGTAATGTCTGACTAGTTTTATACAAAAACTATGGAAAACAGCCATATTTACCCAAAGCAAACAAGCATCCTCTATATATACAACCTGAAACTCCCATTTTAAGTTGGAATATCCTAATTATCCTAAAAATAAATTATACAAACCAATGAAAGCATTGTATTTACTCTGGCTTCATTTGCATACCAACATTTGATTGGTTTAAGAAATAGGTCAAAATAAATTTTATACCACTACGCCGAAAAATTAATGAGGGGACATATTACTACTTTAATAATACGTCCAGTTGCATACATGTGTGATAAATATTAAGCACCATAACTATGGGCAGTCGTTTAAAAGAGTAAATGTGCTGTTCAATATACACGTAGCTGATAGATATCAAATAATATTTTTTTAACCCTTAACTTCATATAGACTAAATTTGACACATTGGCAAACAGAGCAGAACCAGATCAGACAGCTCCTAAAGGTCTCCTCTGTTTTCTCTTACAATATTGTAGCTCAGGTTCTATACAGTCTGCAGAGCAAAGAAAAATCCACTGTTTTATATATACCATTCAAAGTTCAGTTAATAAATATTCATCATATCATAAATATATACCAAAATATTCATATATAAGGGTTAAAAAATCAGTCAGCGATACCGATGGTTTTGTCTTAAATGTGTAGATGTGAAAATGTGTATGTCACCCGTTCGGACACGCGGGTCTTCCCCGGGTACTCCATTTCAAGGACAAGCTTTGTCAACGAAGAAAGTTTCGTAAGCTATGTAGCTTAACGTCCAATCGTTGTTAAATCAAAAAGTTTAAATTTAAACTTTTTTCAAATGATAATACATGTATAATTGAGGGTAAGATGACGGGCCTCATATCTCCTGCTGGAGAGGAAACATGTGTTATGTATTTTTTACCATTTCATGTAGCTCTCGTAAATTTCTCTCTTTGTATGTATGTATGTATGTATGTGTTGATCGAATCTCAGTTCGCCCTTTTTGTATTAAATTAGACGAATGTTTTTAACTATAACACAACGTGATGGTATTATGGACTGTTTTTTTTTTTTACGGGCTTTTTTTTTCTAAATTAGGTCAAAGGTCAAGGACAACTGCATAATGACGAGGTCCATCCAAACTGTCCAAATATTGAAGTTATCCAGTGAAGGACATAGAGGTTATAGCAGTCATCGTGAGCGGATGCCCGACGACGCTCGCCCGGACATCAGCAATTTAAAGGACGGAAATTTTCGTTGAAAAACCATCCAAAAACTGGATATACGCCCAATAAATATATTTCTATATATGATCAGGAATAGTTCTTTTTCACTTTTGCAAAACTTGGTTCATTAGAGAATTTCCTTCTCTTTTTTTTATTGTTTTCGCATCAAACATGAATAATTATTATATCGGCGTATGTTATTATGTCGATTATTCAAATGCTTACGGGAGATTAAAAAAAACAACAACAACAAACAAACAAGGTAATGTGTTTCTGTGACACTGATGTCCCGTTGGTAAATGTTGGTCAGAACCAAATATTTGCTTGGAATTTTACATGTTTATATCTTTTTGTTTGTTGGGTTTAACGTTCCACCGACAGTATTTCAGTCATGCCATAGACATGTGGCATGATATCACACCCAGTCACATTATCCTGACACCGGGCAAAACAGTCCTGGAACTACCCTTATATGCTGAAAGCCTAAGAAGGGAGCTATACCAGTACTATTTTTACGACTTTCGCATGTCGCAACCGGGGATCAACCCACCTCGAATATCATTGACGAAGAATAAAACCATCAGACTGGAGCTCGGGTCCCCTTGTTTAACGCCGATCAATGAATCTATATTTTGAGTTATATAAATTCTGTTAATACAAATATAGACGGATTATATCAAGCAGAAAACATTAAGATATTATGTTATTATTTTGAAATGACTCAGTTGTTTTTTTGCCGAAACACCTGAAGCTCTGCAATCAATATTAAATGATATTGACAATTACTGCAAATTATGGGGATTAAAGATTAACGCAAATAAAAGTAAAATTACGATTTTTGAGAAAGGTAGAACAACTAAACATACATTTAAATTTAACAATGCAGACTTAGAAATTGTAAGCTCTTTCAAGTATCTTGGTATCTATCTTTTCAAAAAGGGAACCTGGAATAGAACACAGAAATGATTAGCAAAACATTCATTTCTTGCGCTACATAATCTCTTTATATTTGTCAACCAACTCCAACTGTCCATCAGTGAGAAAATTAAATTATTTGATAGTGTAGTAAGTACAATTTTGAATTACGGAGCAGAAGTATGGGGTAATTATCCAAGCAACGACGTAGAACAAGTACATTGTAAATTTCTCCGAAAAATATTAGGGGTTAAAAAATCAACGAATCTCGATGGACTATACAGAGAGTTAGGACGATATCCACTGAAAATAATGAGACAATTTATAATGATAAAATACTAGCTCAAATTGATAAATTCAGACAATATGTTACTCAGTTTAGTATATCACCAACTATATCAAGATACGGAAAATGGAAATACATATTATAAAAAAAATCCTTGGTAAATTCAAAATTTAATTACAAAAGCTGGTATACCAAATATCAAATACGACTATCCTCATATTGTTTATTTAGATGTAATTTTGAAATGGAAAAATACTAAGTAAAGTTATTGCTTCTAAATATAGAATATCACTGACAAGATTCAACTTATCATTTCATGATTTAGCTGTTGAAATAGGTAGATATTACAATATCGCACAGAAAATGGACACAATGCACCATGAACGTTATGGAAAACGAATATCATTTTTTGCTTGTTTGTTCAAAATATAGGGACTTAAGAAAACAATATATGAAACAATATTTTTGTCACTTGCCAACCAGGCATAAATTTGTCTCTAATAATATAACTGTCACGAAGAACATTTATTATGTCCAGGACTGTAGACCAGTTCAGAACTATCTCCTTGCTGAGTGTTGAGTGCAAGATCTTCGCTGTTATGGCCAAGAGGTTGACTACTTACCTGACTGGCAACAAGTATGTGGACACATCAGCTCAGAAAGGTGCCATCCCAGGATTCTCAGGTTGCATTGAACACATCAGTGTACTGAGCCAGATGATGCGCGAGGCAAAGGCTGAAAAGGGGGACCTTACTGTGGTGTGGCTGGACCTAGCCAATGCTTATGGAAGCATTCCACACAAGTTGATTGAAGAGGCACTTCGCCACTACCATGTCCCAGAACAAGTCCAGACAATGATAAGCCAGTACTTTAGCGGCATGAGAATCCGCTTCACAGCTGGAGACACCACAACAGCATGGCAAGACCTGGAGAAAGGGATAGTGACAGGATGTACTGTATCGCCCATCCTGTTTATCATGGGCATGAACATCATCATGAAGGCAGGGGAGAGAGAGACCCGTGGACCAAGAATGAAGTCAGGATCATACCAGCCAGTTTTGAGAGGGTTCATGGATGACCTTACAGCCACGACCACGTCCATTGTACAGGCACGTTGGGTCCTGAAGGCACTGGATGATTCTGTGACATGGGCGCGAATGAAATTCAAGCCGAAGAAATCCAGATTTGTGGTCATAAAGAAAGGCTGCCTTATCAGCAATGTCACCATGAGGATACAGGGGGGAGAGATACCACTGCTTGTTGACAACCCTGTGAAAGCACTTGGAAAGTGGTATGACGACTCTCTCGGTGACAAGAGAAACGTGGACAACATTAAGACCCTAGCATCTACATGGCTTATGAAGGTAGACAAGTCTGGTCTCCCAGGGAAGTACAAGGCCTGGAAGCCCGGTTAAGGTTTTTCCCTCCATGGTTGAGGCCTAGAGAGGAAGATCAATCAGAAGTTCAGGAGGTGGCTAGGAGTTCCTCCAAGTTTTTGTGCCATAGGCCTGTATAGCAGATCAAGTCAGCTACAACTACCACTGTCGTCGGTGGTTGAGGAGTTCAAGGTTGCTAAATGCAGGCTTGTCTTGACACTGAGAGATTCCGCAGACCCAAAGGTCAGAGAGGCAGGAGTAGTTACCCGATCAGGAAGAAAGTGGTCAGTAAGCTCATCCGTTGCTGAAGCAGAGAGCTCACTTCAGCTCAAAGATGTCATCGGGAACACTTGCATTGGCCGTCAGGGGATTGGAATGTCACAATTCAAAGAATGGAAGAAGGCTCAGGGTAATGAGAAGAGAGACATGGTTCTTGGAGAATTGAGACAAGGGGAGGAGCAGAGAAGAAGAAGCAAGGCAGTTGAGTTAGGTAAACAAGGGGCGTGGACGAGATGGAACTTACCAGAACGTCAGGTGTCCTGGTCACAGCTGTGGAAGCTAGAACCAGCGAGGATTTCCTTCTTGCTCCGGTCAGTGTACGACACACTACCATCGCCTGCAAACCTTCACACCTGGGGTCTGACGGAAGACCCATCATGTCACCTATGCGGAGGACGCGCAACAATGGCGCACATCCTGTCTGGGTGTAAGACAGCTCTACAGCAGGGCAGGTACCGCTGGCGACATGACCAGGTTCTAGCAGTCCTGGCAGACAGCCTTGAGAAAGAGAGGAAGCAGAAGAGTAGTTGGAGGGAAGCAGCACTCCATACAGTTTGTGAAGGCCGGCCAAGTGACGTCGAATGCACAGGGAGAGCAGCTGGGAATTCTCCACCAAGCACCGTCATGGGAGATGAGAGCAGATCTGAGGAAGAAGCTTGTGTTCCCAGATGTTGTTCAAACCAGCCTTAGACCAGACATTGTGATATGGTCGGAACTCATCAGGAAGATCATCATGATCGAACTGACCGTACCCTGGGAAGACGCGTGCGAGGAGGCCCACGAGAGAAAAAGTGCCAAATATGCACTGTTAGCTGACTCGTGTAGGCAGAAAGGTTGGCGTGCTTGGGTTCTTCCAGTGGAAGTTGGGGCCAGAGGTTTTCCAGCACAGTCTGTCTGGAGGATGTACCAGAAGATTGGCATGACAGGAACCAAGAGGAAGGCAGCTATCAAATACCTGGCTGATGCTGCAGAAAGAGCATCATGTTGGCTCTGGTTTAGAAGAGAAGAGCCATCCTGGAGACCTGACAATAGCGGGTAGTGAACAGTCACTGCCGACCCCGTCAACCTGAGGATGTAGTGGAAAAGGGGTTGAAACATCCTGTGATGGTTGAAGTCCACCTGATGACGCTTGTCATTTGCAGTCTCCAGGAGTTCATCATCATGATCGTCAGAGAACAGTCCATACTGGAGCAGCAGTGAGGACTCTACATCAGCAGTAACCTGTATGAAGAAGTCTTTCAATTGCGGGATAAAAATCAATAACCATATATATTTCAATAACAATGTTGCTATTGTTACCAATTTCAAGTACTTCTCTGAAAATGATACTAACACCCTTTCAGCATTATGTTTTCAGCAAATATCATATGTTGACTATATATGTAAACAAATTATGTCAATAAAGTTATGTTATGTTATAAAAGTTCAAAAACTATCCAAATATGGCTTGTCACTATTTTTACATCTAAACCATGATCTTAAGTCTTATGTAAAATAGTAAATAATCTTGCAACAACATAATTGACTAGAGGTAGTCAACTGTTATCAATGACAATCATAGTCTTTTGTTTAAATAATGTTCATTCATTGCTAGCAAATATTTGAAAAATCATGGTAATATAAATTTTACAAATGTCTTTATCTTGTGACAATCTTTTTTTAGACTCGCGACTACATAACTGAAAGGTGATGGTAAACCATATTCAAACACATGGTCATTTGTGTTACACATATTCAAACACTTCGATCAAAAACTGGAAAGAGTATACTTATTCACATTATAAAACTTGGTCTATAGTATGAAAAACAGTTTTCAATCGTGCGACTACATAATTGAAAGGTAATCAAAAGGTAATTTCAACTGGGTTTAGATTTCAAGCTTGCGACTTCATAAAATGTATTAAATGGAAAAATTACTGTCAATGAAATTTTTAAAGCAGCTAAGTCATTAAAGAGGGAAAAAGCTGTTTTAAAGTATTGATATTTTAGCAGCACATATGTGTGATATCTTTAATGCAATATTAGATAGTGGATTTTTCCCAGATAGATGGACAGAAGGTGTAATTGTACCGTTACATAAGAAAGGCCCCAAAAAAGATGTCAATAATTATCGGGGAATCACGCTTGTCAGCTGTTTATCGAAAATTTTTACTACAGTATTGAATAATCGAATCGTAACTTATTGTGAAAGCAACAATATTTTATCTGACTCACAGTTTGGTTTTAGGAAAGGTAAATCTACTGTGGATGCATTGTTTATATTACATACTTTAGTACAGAAATATTTAAATGAAAATAAACGGTTGTACTGTGTATTTGTTGATTTTAAAAAGGCCTTTGATAGTGTGTATAGGAATGGATTGTGGTTGAAGTTATATAGAGAAGGTATAGGGGGGAAGGTTTTAAGAGTTGTAAAAGATATGTATAATAAAGTGAAGTCGTGTGTACGAGCATGCAATAGTTATTCGGAGTTCTTTGAATATTCTGTTGGGTTACGGCAAGGGGAGATAATTTCCCCGATAATGTTCTCCCTTTATTTAGAAGACCTTGAATTGTTTTTACAAAATGATATCTCATCTGGATTGAATATTGATGATATTGTTCTAATACTTTTATTATTTGCAGATGATATGGTAATTGTTGATGATTCACCGGAAAAACTACAAAAAAGTCTTGACCTTTTGCATACTTATTGTAAAAAATGGAGTTTGGAAGTTAATACTAAAAAAACTAAGGTTATTGTTTTTAGAAAAAGGGGTAAATTATATCAAAATGAAAAATTTGATTTTCAAGGCAAAGAAATAGAAATAGTTAATGATTTTAATTATTTGGGGACTGTCTTTAATTATACAGGGAATTTCGCACGTAATCAAGAACACATTGTTGGAAAAGCATTAAAAGCCTTAAATGTATTATTGATAAATTGTAAAAAGTTTAAATTAAAACCTAAATTATTATGCCAATTATTTGACTCTTTTGTTGGTTCTATACTCGGATACGCATCAGAAATTTGGGGATATAGTAAATCAAAAGAAATAGAACGTATACATTTAAAATTTTGTAAATCAATACTTAATGTAAAAAATACTACCCCTAACATTGGTGTGTATGGGGAACTTGGACGTTATCCATTATATATTTCTAGATATATACGAACTTTAAAATATTGGTGTAAATTGTTAAATACTGAAAATATATTATTAAAAACTGTGTACAAAGTTTCATTAAATGATTGGGAAAAAAAATTTTAAAGAAATGTGTTTTATCTTTATATAATAATATAAAAAATGAATTTGGATATGAAAGCTATTTGAATGTTTTACCTTATGACTTAAGAAATTATATTTGTAGATTAAGATTGTCATCACATAGTTTACATAATGGTAGAAATAGAATTCCTCGTTAAATAATCTAGGTGAAAAAATTTTATTTT
>CM037784.1:38556371-38606371 GCA_021229015.1 Solen grandis
TTTGCAAATATATTTATGCAGGTAAGAAATTGCACAGTGTGAGTTACATGATAATTACAGGACTTAGTGAGTATGTGTATTGAGTATTTAGTATCATAGAGTATCAAGTTCTAACCAGCTTAAGAATTTATTGCAAGAAAAATAAACAAAACATTTACTTATCTTCATATTAAATTTATTCCTGAATGTATCAATATATTCCCTTCAAATATGATAAATTGTCAGTGGTCAGGCTTTTTTTCCTTCTTTATCAGGGACCGTTCATAGGCCCCATCCCCTGAAAAAAACTCATTAAATCCATGGAGTTTTCCCCAAATTTTCATCTTACTCCAGGATTTTTCTTTTCCCATGAAAAAATATTGGTGGTATTTTCCCCAAAATATAATATTAAGGCCCCTTTCCCAATATCTGAAAAAAAAAACCTGATGGTAATTGAAAACAAATTTTAACCCTTTCCCTCATAGAGGACACCATGAAAAGACCTATGCGAACAGCATAAAACCAGATCAGCCTGCAAGTAACTCGCAGGCTGATCAGGTTTTATGCTGTTCGCTGCTCCTCAGTGGTCTGGAAATGAGGATTTTGTAATTAAATTTGGTAAGGTTTAACTGTGGTTTTCTGCAGATCAGGCTTTATGTGGTACCTACTGAGTGCGTCAAAATGAGTTTATATGAGGAAAAGGGTTAAAAAATAACTGTCCAAAATCAACAACTGTCAAAAATATTATTTATGAAATTGAAATTATAATGAAATTTGTGATATTGTCATAATCCAAGTGTTGATTTGAAGCTTTTTAGGACATATACCACCAATAATTAGGTCTAAATAATTTTAAAACACTTTGAGTTCATTATTTTAGCCTGTCAAAATCCTGCTTGTCAGGAATAACCTCCTGTATAATTTTTTAGCTCACCTGAGCACAAAGTACTCATGGTAAGCTATTGTGATCGCCTTTTGTCCGGCCGGCGTCTGTGTGTGTGTGCGTGCGTCCGGCGTCAACAATATCCTTTAAACAACATCTCCTAAACAGCTGAATGGATTTTGACCAAACTTAACAGGAATCATCCCTACGATGTCCTCTATCAAAGTTGTTCAAATTATTGTGATTGTTTGAAAAAGTAGGTCACAGGAGCTATAAATAGATTTTAAAAACTGCAAGGTCTAGAGCTTAGATATTGGTGTGTAGCATTGTCTAGTGAACCTCTACCAAGTTTGTTCAAATCATGATCCTGGGGTCAAAATTGGCCCCGCCCCAGGGGTCACTTGATTTAACATAGGCTGATATAGGAAAAACTTGAAAAAATCTTCTTCTTCTCCAAAACCACAAGGCCTAGCCTTTTGATTTTTGGTATGTTTCTCCCTTAAATATGCCCTGGGGTAAAATTGGCCCGCCCCAGGGGTCACTTGATTTTACATAGGCTAATATAGAAAAAAAATTGAAAAATCTTCTTCTCAGAAACCACAAAGCATGGAGTTTAAATATTTGGTATGTAGCATGGTCTTATGAATCTTTACCAAGATTGTTCAAATTATGACCCTGGGGTCAAAATAGGCTCTGCCCCAGGGGTCACTTGATTTAACATAGGCTAATATAGAAAAAAACTTGAAAAATCTTCTTCTCAGAAACCACAAGGCCTCAAGTTAAGATATTTGGTATGTAGCATGGTCTTATGACTCTCTACAAAGATTGTTCAAATTATGACCCTGGGGTCAAAATTGGCCCCGCCCCAGGGGTCACTTGATTTAACATAGGCTAATACATGTATAGGAAAAACTTGAAAAATCTTCTTCTCAGAAACCACAAGGCCTGGGGTTTAGATATTTGGTGTGCAGCATTGTCTAGTAGATCACAACCAAGTTTGTTCAAATCATGGCCCTGTGATCAAATTTGGCCCCACCAAGGGGTCACCTGATTTTACATAGGCTAATATAGAAAAAAACTTGAAAAATCTTCTTCTCCGAAACCACAAGGCCTAGCCTTTTGATTTTTAATATATAGCATGATCTTATGACTCTCTACCAAGATTGTTCAAATTATGACCCTGGGGTCATAATTGGCCCCGCCCCAGGGGTCACTTGATTTAACATAGGCTAATAGGAAAAAAACTTGAAAAATCTTCTTCTCAGACCACAAAATAGAGTTTAGATATTTGGTGTGTAGCATTGTCTGTAATTCTTACCAAGTTTGTTCAAATCATGACGCTGGGGTCAAAATTGGCCCCGCTCCAGGGATCACTTGATTTTACATAGACTTATATTGGAAAAAAAACTAGAAAAATCTTCAAGGTCTGGAGTTTATATATTTGGTATGTAACATGGGCTAATAGACCTCTACCAAGTAGATTGTGGTAGTGTGTAGCATTGTCTAGTCAGTTCTTACCAACTTTGTTCAAATCATGACCCTGAGGTCAAAATTGGCTCTGCCCCAGGGGTCACTTGATTTTACATAGCCTAATGATACCAGGTGAGCGATCCAGGGCCATCATGGCCCTTTTGTTTTCTGTACTTCTGCATTGATTTTGTTTTCAGTATGGCTGTGTTATAAAAGGCAATATGGGCAATATTTCTCAGGTGAACGATTCAGGGTCATAATGGCCCTCTTTTTTAATTCAATTTTGTTTCTTTTTAGTCATTAGAATCAATAACATCACATTCATCCTGTTCATATTGTGTAACATATGCCAGAAGTTGTGTTGATTTTGACATAATTTTTCATTTTATATAGGCTTGTGATATTACTATATAAGCTTATGACAGACCTGTGTCTTGCTTGCAAAAGAAGGTTGAAAGATAGTATTACATATATCATCTGTAATATAAACCTTTTTTTCTATCTGACATCTTCAGGCCTTTGGAATCCTGATAATTCACCAGAACAAGATCTTGGGTGAAATTAGGTACAATATAGAAAGGCCACATTTAAACACCTTTCAAACAATTATCTTTTAAAATTGTATGATTGAAACTTTCTTTTTCAGGGGCACATTATTTGCAGTTTAATAAGATCTGCATCTTCATAATTGATGTGAACATGCTCTGGAAAATAAACATGTAGGATGAATGGCAAAGGTAGTAAAAAGCAGACAACACTGTTTCAAAGTTGGGGAAGCAAAAAGCATGAAGTTTCTGCTACCAGTAGTAAAAATGAGGTGAAACCTTCAACATCAGCTGAACTCACTGATGATCAGGTGATTGATCTTTGTGGCAGCTTTGATGATGACGATGATGAGTTGTTGTTTGATGCAGAGAACACACTGAATGTTAGGTCTGCACAAGCGAATAATGGACCCTTTAATGGGGGTGATTGTGAAGCTGCAGAACAGGATCACCATGGAGATGTTTGCGACATATCGCTCGGAGCTGATGGCTTTATGCCAACACAAGGTCAGACACAAACAGAGAACATTCCAGGGTTTGATCGCTGTGCAGGCAAAAAGTGGATATACCCAACAAATTACCCGGTCAGAGACTATCAGTTCAACATAGTACAACAAAGCTTGTTCAAGAACACTATGGTTACCTTGCCAACAGGGTTAGGCAAGACATTTATAGCTGCTGTTGTGATGTACAATTTCTACCGTTGGTATCCGCAGGGAAAAATAGTATTTATGGCTCCAACAAAGCCCTTGGTGGCCCAGCAGATAGAAGCCTGCTACAATATCATGGGGATTCCCCAAGAGCATACAGCTGAAATGACAGGTATTGTCTTATTTGCATATCAAGAGAGTAAGACCTGTTCCATATTATTATTATATCATTATTGTACTTTCACATCAGTTTAGAAACACTTAAATTGTGTGTATTTGTATGTAGTGACATTTCTTATTAATAAGCTTGACTATTTGAAGAATAAGAAGGGCTATTCTACTCACCCGAGCATCGCCGTCACCGTAACGGTAAGTTTTCTGTACCACCTTACTTAATTACTGAACCCCTTAAGGTATTGTTTTGAAACTTGGAATACTTATATATGACCACCACCCCAACCTGTAGGCAAGAGGGAAAAACTCTGTCATGGATTTTGATCAAATTATGCCCCTTTTTTGAGTTAGAACCTTGCTAAAGTTTTCCGTACCACCTCACTTTTCTCTGAACCCCTCAAGGTATTGTTTTGAAACTTGTTATACTTGTATATGACCACCACCCCAACCTGAAGGCAAGAGGGAAAAACTCTGTTTTGGATTTTGACCAAATTATATCCCTTTTCTAGCTCACCTGAGCACAACGTGCTCAAGGTGAGCTTTTGTGACACTCTAGAGGCCATATTTTTAGGCCAATCTTTATGAAACTTGGTCAGAATGTTTGTTTCCATAAAATCTTGGACAATTGCGAATTTGGGTCATGTGGGATCAAAAAGTAGGTCATGAGGTCAAAGCTTAGAAAACCTTGTTAACACTTAGAGGCCACATTTTTGGCCATATCTTCATGAAACTTGGTCATAATGTCTGTTTCCATAAAATCTTGGACAAGCTCAAAAGTGGGTCATGTGGGGTCAAAAAGTAGGTCAATATGAAAAATCCAACATGTTGCTCATTTATAATCAGCTGAGCGATTCAGGGCCATCATGGCCCTCTTGTTTACTTGAATCTTGTTTAACCCTTTCCCTTATAGAGGAAACCATGAAAAGACCTATGCGAACAACATAAAACCAGATCAGCCTGCGAGTAACTCACAGGCTGATCAGGCTTTATGCTGTTCGCTGCTCCACAGTGGTCTGGAAATGATTTATAATTAAATTTGGTAAGGTTTAACTGTGGTTTTCTGCAGATCAGGCTTTATGTGGTACCTATTGAGTGCGTCAAAATGAGTCTATATGAGGGAAAGGGTTAAGTTTTCCATACCACCTCACATTTTCTCTGAACCCCTCAAGATATTGTTTTGAAATTTGGAATACTTGTTTATGACCACCAACCCAACCTGAAGGCAAGAGGGAAAAACTCTGTCCTGGATTTTGACCAAATTATATCCCTTTTTCAACATAGAGTCTTGGTTAAGTTTTCCGTACCACCTTTTTCACTGAACCTTTTGAGATATTGCCTTAAAACTTGTAATACGTTTATAACCTTTGTTTACTTTTTGATAGTATAGTGATTCTTATTTTGCCTTTTACTGCAATATTTTTCAATATTGACAAGCATTAGAATAGTCCAGTGCGCTGTCTTACGGACAGCTCTTGTATTTCAAGTAAATGCACTTTACCATCTTTAAATAATGCACATCTTTGTGTTCATTACTCTATTTGCAGGGAGTATGGGGCCACCTAAACGAGAGAAAGCCTGGAATGAAAAAAGGGTGTTTTTCTTGACCCCACAGGTTTTAACCAATGACCTTAGCCGAGGATCCTGTCCAGCAGAGCTGGTCAATTGTCTGGTTATTGATGAGGCTCACAAGGCTCTAGGGAATCATGCATATTGTCAGGTGATTCTTTAGTCTATCTATCAACAAAACACATGGAAAACAGCGTTCTTTGATGTAGACTAGGTGCCTGACATTGTATCTAATTATGCAATCTCTGATCATTTCATATTGTTAGATTAGTGGATATATTGTTAATAATTCAAGAGAGATACACAGTGTATGTTGATGATCATGGAGTTGCAGTAAAAGAAATAGAAAGCTTATAGCCAAATACAAGCGGAAAGTGCACTGTATAGATGCATCATCAAATGCAAGTTGCAAGGTAATCAGTATTCAAATAATGGTCATTTGCCGTTTCATGTTTATGTTACCCTAGGTTGTGCGAGAGATGGTCAAGTACACGGAGAACTTCAGAGTGGTTGCTCTCAGTGCCACTCCAGGGGGTGATATCAAGGTATGTTACATTTAATATCCAATATATCCAGAAAAGAAAGAATATAAAATCATCTGCCTTCGCCTTCAGGCAAATTTAAAGGCTGATCTACATTATATTTGATGTAGTGTGATAATTTGACAGACTACAGTTAGAAAATTAGCAAATAAAATAAGTCTCTGTCAGTTATATTCAACTTATGAGGGAAGAAACTTTAGCAAATTATTCAGAGGAAAAATCAGCCAAGCTCATGCTGCACTGGAGTTTCCCATGTGGTATAACTGTTAGGAAAACACACTCATTGAATGTTTGTTAGTTTGATTATATTAAGTTACCAGGCCATCATTCAAAAAATATTTGTTTGTAGTTCTGTGACCATGAATTCCAGGGATGGGTAGGTATTTTTCTTTTTTAATTTCAAATGATGAAAATATAGCTGAAAGTCCTTTTTTCTTCTATGGAATGGACACAAATATATATATGAAAAAGATCAACTCAAAGACCAAAAACAAAATTTGAGTAGGGGCCATTTTGATGGGTCGGTTGGAGCACTACAAATGAACATATTTTTAATTTTGGCCCCATTATATTAGATCGCCAATTTTCCTGGCATAGCTAGTTTATCCTTAATTCGGCTGTCTAGACTGTTCCTGTACAGATGAGTGGTACTGATTAGCCATGTGGCTGTATTTTTTTATTGTAGGCTGTGCAGCAAGTGTTGACCAACCTGCTGATATCCCATATTGAGATCCGCACGGAGGAGTCGGTAGATATCAGACGCTACTCTCATGAGAGAAAGGTGGAGAAAGTGGTAGTGCCACTGGGTGATGAACTTATGAAGGTCAAGGAGAAATACATCCATGTATGTGTAGTCTTACATGACCGTCTGTTTTGAAATGTTTCTACTTTTTGTTTTGTAAATAAAAGTATCAGTGTTTAGTTTTGCTTTGCCACTTACCCATTGTAGTTCTGATTTGTTTGAACATTAGATGTGTCTGAATTATTTCTAAAGAAAAATCCTGCCTGGCACATAAGTTTAAGATATATATTTATTTAAAGTGATGAATTAGTTAAAGAAGAAAATATAAAAATAACTGATTTCTCCAAAAGCATCTAAAAATCTATCTAGGTTTATCTTGGAAAGAGAGAGCAAAATGTATACTTCTATAAATGTTTGTAGAGGGAGAGATCCTGTAAGATGAAGTGCATGTTAGTGTCATCAATAGTATTAGGGTATAATCTTGTAGAATAGATACCTAGTGTCTGTTATTCTAAGACAAAATACATATGAGTTTTGTTTCATGACTAGGAACAACGATGGCCAAGATAGAATAATACATTTGTATATAGTAGTCTCTAGACCAATCAATAACATTTTTTTGAAATTGTACACTCTTCAACATTTGTCCTTTTGCACTTGGTACGTACACAGGGCCTTTTTACCCTTCTTTGCAATAGTCGGTTACGGCTATTTCCCCAAGTCATATAACCATCTTTTTCCCCCAAAATATCCTCCAAAATTCCCCTTCCTCAGAAAAAATCCCCATTAAATCGTATAATGAATAACGGTAAAAAAATCAACAACGCATGATTTTTATTTTTGTGAATTACCTAAGCAGTCAGACTGGTTATCAATATTGCTCACGTGGATATACACTGGACTGAGAAAAATCAATAAACAGTCTATGACATGACCCTCACCTGTGTATTTCACAGTTGACACTTCAGTGTTGAAGGGTTGAGCAGGTATTCAGCAAATAACACTGATTGTATGGGTGAATGAAGGATACTCTCAGATATCATTATTATTTAATTGCTGGTAGACTCAAAGATAGTCGTTAGTAAAGTTGTTACAGCTCTGATTTACAATCTAGTCAAACTTTTTTGGCAAACGAAAGTGAGTGGTACAAACTAAATTATCGAGTACGATACGATATTTTCTTGATCAACCCATCTTTCCCTATCTCATTTAAGTGTTTTAAGAGTAATTAAGAAAAGATTCAGTCAATACGCCAACCCCTCAATTAAAGTTGGCGATGTTAACTCCATTTTAAGGGAGCATGGAAAATTAAGTTACACATAAAGACCATCTAGAGCAATGTTCTGTAACATCTACATTAAGGCTTATATATGTACTTAGGTCATTTTTAACTGCAAAAAATATATATATATAATCTTAAGCCTGTTTATAGAGATTTTTTAATGATAACTGATCTACATGGTAAAAAAATCCCAAAATTTGTGTAAAAAATTGTGTTTTTTTCCCCCACAAAAAGGGCTAGGGTGCCTTCCCCAAAACTGGAAAAAAAGGCCCTGGTATAAAAAATACAAGATAATGTTCCGGGTACTGTACCAGAAGACAAAGCACTGTGGTACATTTGTACCATACTATACCATATCATCTTTAATACTCTTAATGCATGTCATGGTGTGTTTGCAGATAATGGAGGTAGTGGTTGGGAGACTGAAGAAGTCGGGGGTCTTGTACAACCGGGACACCACCAGTCTCTCAAAGTTCCTCATCCTCAAGGCACGGGAGGCATTCAGACAGAATCCTCCTGAGAGACTACAGGTATGGATTGAAATTGTTGTGTATTTGTTACTATGGTAATGGTGTCTGAAACCTTGATATGCAGTAGACAGCATGCCCATTTACTCCCTGTAGAGGGTTTTTTTACTCCGCAATTTGGCCATGTACCTTCAAAATTGTAAGAACTCTCTATATAAAGTGGTGCAAAGCACAGGTACTTGAGGACAGGACCCTGTCTTTATTAATAAAAAAATAGTCTATAGTCGATAGTCTATAATAAACAACAAAGTTACCAACTCCAGCAGGATGCTGAAGGGCAACCATCAGGATTAAGTGTCATCAAATCAATGAAAATGCGCCCATCGATAATATTGGAGAATTCCCACTGTCAGCGGATAATTTTCCTTCATAACTATTCACATGAAATATAACTATTCACATGAAATATAGATATTATTATTTTTAATACCTGAAATTTCATGATTTCTACAAGAGATTTAGTTATTTTATCTGATTGGAAACTCGATCAACGGAAGTGAACCCAAAACGACATCTATGACGTCATTGCCCACGAAGGTCAACTCAGACTGAGAAAAATATGTTGCGATTGTATATGATACAGAACGGGAAGGTAAGAGTGTTCCGAAAATATTTGTAAACAAAATAACTTCAGAATACTCTTACCGTTCCCTTCTGTACATAAACAAAGCGCTGACCTCATAGATATCGTTTTGATTCGCTTCCGTTGATTGAGGTTCGAATGGGGTTAAATCACTTAATCCCCACTCGAAATCTTGACATTTTAGACATTAAAAATAATCATATTTGTATTTCTTTGAACAGTTATGAAGGAAAATTATCCGTTGACAGTGGGAACTCTCCAATATTTCCGATGGAGACATTTTTCATAGATATTTTGACACCAATTCCTGATGGGTGCTCTTAAGTATCCTGCTGAAGTTGGTTACCTTGTTGTTTTATATATAGTGATTTTTTTTATTTATAAAGACATGGATAGTAAACAGTAGCTTTATTTGAATGTGAATATTTCGGTACATAAACTATATGTAAATGGCGAATTAAAGTTAATAACCGCTATATACAAAGCGCTTCGTGTGTGCGTGTGTGTGTGTGAAGAGGGTGGGGGGCACAGATAAGGTCCTGTCCTTAAGTACCTGTGGTGCAAAGTTAAGAAAAAACAGCAATTATTGTACCCCCAATATCAAAACTCAATGGGCACCATGAGTGGAGGAGGGAAAATTTGTTTCCTTTGCATAGCTATTTTTGACTTTACTATTTGAGTTTACCGCCACTTAGACAGTATTCAGTCATATAGCGACGCCCAGCTAATTACAGGTGGAGGAAGACCTGAAACGCATGGAGACATCCGGGTAGAAGCACCCACCTACCGCAAACCAGCTGGAAGGCTTCCTCACATGAAAATCCGAATGACGCTGCCGGGATTCAAACCCATGTGGTGAGGGGCTGAGTGAGTGCTAAAGTCAGCAACTTTACCCTCTCAGCTACGGAGGCCCTCTAGCTATTTTTACACCATCCTCCATGTAATTTGATAATTAATTACATGCAGTAGATATTGAATGAGCTGGTGCACTGGCATCACAGGATACAGTTGTAAAGTGTGAAAAATACTTGAGGGAAGACCCGTGAGTTTTGAGACTTTGTTGATAATTTGGAATATTGACATGTTTTGTTTTTTAAAGTTTGCAACAAACTTAGCTTTACTGACATTTTAAGCTTGACTATTAGAAGAATATGAGAGCTATTGTAGTCGCCATTGCGTCGGCGTTGGCGTTGCAGCTTTTGGTTAGTTTTGCATGCAAGTTATTGTCAACCTTATATCTTAATAACCATTTATGGTATTGACTTGAAAGTTTATGACTATGTTCAGGGGCATCAGACACCAAGGTAGATAACTCTTGACTGAATTTAATTTGAATTATGGCCCCTTTTTAACGTAGAAATTTTGGTTAAAGTTTTGCATGCAGTAGAAAATTTGGTTAAAGTTTTGCATGCAAGCTACTTTCCAGCTTGTATCTCAATATCAATTCATGGTATTGGTATTTTCACTCGCAAAAAAATGCTAGTGGTTTAAAATTGAACTCGTAAACTTTATTTTCTACTCGCATTTTGCCGAAATGCGAGTGTTAATTTTGAGCCCTGCATGGGATTGATTTTAGACTTCATTAACCTATTTAGGTATATTAGACTAGATATATCATTATTGACTATTATTACAGGGTATATGAAAGGCAAGAATTGAAATAGATTTCATTTGATTTACCAACAAGCATTTTGTATAGTCGAGCATGCTGTCCTTTGACAGTAGACTTAATGGCTTGTGGAGTCACGTCAGTCATAGATTTTCAAAATACTTTCTGCTTGAACATATGTGCTTATGCTTGTGTTTCAGCCATTGTCTGTTAATTGTACTAATTTTTATAATTTGCCTCTTTTCATTGTACTGCCACATACAAGTCTTGCAAATCTTGATTGTGAATATGTCTTTTCACTTATAGGGAACAAAATATGTAAAATCTAGTAAACCCTTTAAACAATTCCAGGCAGACTCGGTACATATATTCTTGCACTTAATCATTACTCAAACTTTGTTAAGCATTCTACAGATTTTATAACAATATCTAATCAAATGAAAATAAACAGCAATAAAGTATTTACAACAGATATGTAGCAATAGGGTTTCAATATGTTATTTTTTTGATATTTTGTGCCATATGTGTTTTTGCATGTCTTACCTTGTAGAGATCTCAGTATGGTGTGATGGAGGGAGATTTTGCCTTGGCTATGAGCCTGTACCATGGGTTTGAGCTCCTGCAGCTCCATGGCTCCCGGTCCCTGTACAACTTCCTGGAAGGCATTCTGACTGGAGACAAGGCATATGGACGTACAAAGACAGAGCTGATGAGGAATGGGGACTTTAATGAGCTGATGCAACTGTTATCCACCAAGTACAAAGTATCAGAAAGGTAAAATTATCATTTGACTCAGTTCAGCATGCAACTTGGACACTTGTTCTATTTAAGACTAGTCATAAGTTAAATTCACTCTCCCTCATACAAGTTTTATCACTAATAGCTGCTTGTAAATGGAGTGTAACATGATTTTAGAAAACAACAACAACAACAACAACAAAATCAGCAGTGAAACATTCTGTTCAACAAAAGTTCAAATCAGTTTTCTTTTCATTGTGTATTACAGTGAGACAGCGAGTCAGAGGAGTACTAAGCCATTTGTGATTGGTCACCCCAAGATGGAGAGACTTCAGGACATAGTGTTGAATCACTTCAAGAATTATAAGGATGGTATGTACTCTTTGTCATTCCTGTAATGAACTTGAATTTTTCCTTCTTTGAATGGATACAAAAATAGGGAGAAAAATGATTTCCCTTTTGTCTGATATCTTTCTATAGAACAATTTTCATGTGCAGTTTGTTGATCATTTGGTTTGATTTCATTAGCTTTGAAATATGTTTAGTTTACCAGTATTGGTTTGAAGTTCTTATAAGGAGGGTAACAATCTTGCAATATTGCTTACATGTGTGAGGTTTTTTTTAACCTTTTAAGGGAATTTGGCAAGTTTTTAAATGGGGGGTAGCGTGTGTACATGGATCACAAGACCAAGTGTGTTTAGGAATATCATAGACAAATATTGCCCCCATCTGTGCAATTCAGAAAGAGCGTAAGTGCACATGCCTATTGTATGATGGTATACTTATTTTGTATTTAATTAAATACTTAATAATTTAAGCCATTTGCATCTTAAACAAGATGCATGTACTTTCTCTAAGATACTTTCAAGTCCTTTTTGATTTTCTAATCACCTAATGACTTTATGGATGTTACAGCGGCTACCCGTGTGATGATATTCTCACAGTATCGAGACAGTGTCCAGGAGATAACAGACATGCTCAATGTACACACCCCACTAGTCAGGGTCATGAGTTTCATCGGACAGGCGTCCACAGGCAAGTCCACCAAGGGCTTCACACAGAAGGAGCAACTCAAGGTATCATTGTATTTCATAAAGTCATGGCTCCTTTGTTAAAGAACATAATTATTTGTATTTAAAAAAATAAAACTTTATGTATGTACTGGTAAAGTATGGTAATACTGGTAGTCTAGTGTATTTAGATAAAGAGAGTTTCACCATCTGGTTACATGTTGAGTATCAGAGGTTGGCACACAGATAAACAGCCCTTTTATGAATTTTTCAGCACTACATTATTGCATTTTGACCAAGAACAATTTTGCATATATTGATTACGCCTTATTGTTTTTGGTCAAAATGCAGTAATGTAGTACTGTTGTATTCTTTCCTGATTTTGGATAAAGGCTTGTGGGAGAAGTCATAAAAGAGTTGTTTATCTGTGTATCTTTTTACTCCCGCACCGCTGACGTAATAGAAAAACAGGTTCCTTCTCAGTCGGTCACAGAAAGATAAACAGATCAGATTATACCGGGATTAAGCTCTTGGGAAACTGCTTTGGAAACTGAGAAATCTGGACTGGTTTATAGGCTGCCGGATGTACCTGTTGCTAGACTGGTTGTCGCATAATTGGTTCAGATTCAATTAGAGTACGCCCCTTTGTTCCTTGCATTCCCTATTCCACTTCTCAATTTTGTGCAGTTATAATTCTCATTGACAAGAAGTAGCTTCAAGTACATTCTTCTAGAGTAATATACATCATTTCTGTTCAAAACATGACTACAGCTAGGTGCATAAAAGGGAAATATCAGACCTATGTCGTTATATCCATGCTATAAGTGACCAACACCTGATTAATGTATGTACAGTAGTTATTAGCTTCCTATTTCACATGAATGAGGATTTATCTATAATATCAGCTTTGATAACCATCTCTCCCTTAACTTCAGGTACTTCGAAATATAATTTCCCTTAATGTCACAGTGTAACTTTCTGGTCACTTGGCTAACGGCGATTTTTAGCATTTTTAGCTCATCTGAGCATAGCTCAGGGTGAGCTTTTGGGATACTTGATTGTCCGTCGTCCGTCAACAATTTTGATGTTTACACACTAGAGGCCACAATTTTGATCCAATCTTCCTCAAACTTGGTCAGAATGTTTGTCTTGATGATATCTTGAACCCTTTCGAAAATGGGTCAGGTTGGATCAAAAAGTAGGTCAGTAGGTCAAATCTTAGAAAAATCTTGTCGTCCGTCAACAATTTTGATGTTTACACACTAGAGGCCACAATTTTGATCCAATCTTCCTCAAACTTGGTCAGAATGTTTGTCTTGTTAATATCTTGAACCCTTTGAAAATGGGTCAGGTTGGATCAAAAAGTAGGTCAGTAGGTCAAATCTTAGAAAAATCTTGTTTACACACTAGAGGCCACAATTTTGATCCAATCTTCCTCAAACTTGGTCAGATTGTTTGTCATGATGATATCTCGAACCAGTTTGAAAATGGGTGGGGCTGGACAGAAAAGTAGGTCAGTAGGTCAAATCTTAGAAAAATCTTGTTTATACTCTGAGGGCAACATTTTTGGTCCAATCATCCTCAAACTTTGGCAGAATGTTTATCATGATGATATCTTTTGTGGATGGGGTCAGAAAATTCCTGAACATTGTTTCACCTCATCATCTTTATTCTTAAGCAATCTGTTTTGTACAGGCAATGAATGATACTTTTCTCAGGTGAGCGATCTAGGGCCATCTTGGCCCTCTTGTTTGAAATGCTAACACATGTACTTGTTACTATTATCATTCTTCTTCTTTCTCATGCTGGCAAATTTGTATGGGCCATATCTCGGAGGCGGCTCAACCTATTTTTACAAAACATCACCCACTTGT
Source organism: Solen grandis (assembly GCA_021229015.1). Classification (NCBI taxonomy): domain Eukaryota; kingdom Metazoa; phylum Mollusca; class Bivalvia; order Adapedonta; family Solenidae; genus Solen; species Solen grandis. The sequence continues at coordinate 38,570,546 of CM037784.1, forward strand.
ATTCCTCAATGAGTAGTGGTTCCTCACGATTTTTGTAGATTTGAGGTCCCTTTGGGGCCAGGCCCCACCCTCTCAAGGATGGATTTTTGCAAAATAAATTTATTTTGGTTAAATATTTCAAATTTCCAAACCTGAATCATATATTTTTTTTGTTCCTCATAATGAGAAGAATTGAATAGTACTACTTTGGTGTCCCTGAGGTCATCCAGGGGTCGTGCCCCACCCCAACAAATTTACTTATGACCTTATATCTCAAAAACTGTTCAGATCCCCACCCTAAACCATATATACATGTATTCTTGTTCCTCATGATGAGATGGATTGAATTGTACTTCTTTTGTCTCTGAGGTCACCCAGGGTCAGGCCCCACCCACTCAATTTTACTTATGACCTTATGTCTCAAAAACTGTTCAGATCCCCTCCCATAAATCATATATATTCTTGTTCCTCATGATGAGACAGATTGAATGGTACTTCTTTAGTGTCCCTGGTGGGTCACAAAGGGGATGGCCCCACCCCGTCAGTTTTACTTCTGACCTTTTAATCCAAAGACTAATTTGATCCCCACCAATAAATCATATATATTCTTGTTTCTCAAGATTAGATGGATTGAATGGTACTTCTTTGATGTTCACATGGGTCACAAAGGGGTTAGGCCCCACCCCCTCATTTTTATGTATGACCTTATTTCTCAAAAAACATGTGTATATGATTGTCTAAGGAGAAACTTCATTTGGGAGACTTAGTAACAGTTCACTGTTACAATTATTACTTGTTTTAGCTTTGATTACACCATCCAAAATTTAAAGATAAAATAAATCGAAAAATATCTTGTGGATATCATGAACAAGTTTATTTTCGATGAGTAGGTGATGAAGCTGTTCCGGGAGGGAGGCTACAACACGCTGGTGTCGACCTGTGTCGGGGAGGAGGGACTGGATATCGGAGATGTAGACCTCATCATTTGTTTTGATGCCCACAAATCTCCCATACGGTTAGTGCAGAGGATGGGCCGCACTGGGCGAAAACGAGAGGGGCGTATTGTGATGTTGGTTACGCAGGGGAAAGAGGAACAAGTAAGGCTCCAAAAATTGTACTTGGACTGTATGTATGTAAAGTAAGTCTTTGTGATATAAAGGCTATGTAAAAATATATGAAAGCACTGATATTACTAAATGCAATACAATTTAAAAAATTGGTCTTGGAAATGATGCCTTGATTCTCTTCATATTTTAGCAGTTTAGACACTTCTAATTTAAGTAAAGATTTGAAGTTCATTTTTTTTTTACCTGTATTTCATATTATTCTAGCATGCAAATTTTATAATTTCTTGTCTGAATACAATTTTCTTTCTTGATGGATATAAAATAGTTAAAAAAAACACAAGGCAAGGAATAACATAGTCTTTTTTATGAAATAGCATACACATATAAAAAAAAAGCTTAAATTTCCTTTTTCGTTCTAAATTTTTTCTAGTGAAAAAAATAATTTTGCAACTAGGCTTACTTCATGTGTCTTCAGATCTACAACCAGAGCCAGTACTCGAAGAAGAGCATTCATAAGGCCATTCTGAATGGAGCAAAGTCTCTCCACTTCTACCAGCACTGTCCCAGAATGGTCCCAGACGGCTGTAATCCCACTGTCCACAAGATGCATATCACGGTGAAGGAGACTTTCAGACCTACAAAAAAAATCTCCACCGAGAAGAGCAGTAATCAGGGGAAGATAACTAGCATGGTTTCTACAAATAAAGGAGGTAATAGATTTATTTCTGCAACACTGGTTTTTAAATCATATGTTAAAGTGGTGGCCATTGGTGTCCACAATTTCCTCAAAATTTGTAAAACAGTGTATACAGGTTTCATAAATTAGTACCTGGATTACCTGAAAATATGGTAACAAAAAACAAAAACAAAAAACACACACTAAAAATGTGTCCCCTTGACATGAAATGCTCACATATTGTGCCATTTTCATTAAGTCTGGGGCCTTAACTCTGCTATATGTCATTGAATTTAAAAAAAACAAAACCAAAAGAAACATGCCATACTAGAGAACTTTTCTTTAAAGTTTTATGACTCTTTCATATTGTTTTGGAGATATGCACAACAAGATATTGTGACGTACCAGAGGAACATTGTGAGTTCCTTTGCAAAATAATCAACCCCATAATGGCCATATTAACAGAGAAACCAAGAATGATGCTATGAACTGAACCACGCTGTTAACATTATCTCTAACCCAGACTTGTTATGTTGCTCTTGTGTGGACGAATGGACCAACGAACAATGACTATCTTTATCCCCCCTTTATTATGTGGGTATAGAAAAAGAAATGTAATGATATCAGTAGAAATAATATATATTTTAAGATGTAGTAAAGCTACCTTGACACTAGTTTAGTGATGTTAATATTCTATGTGGTTGTGAAGGCAGTCTCTGTTAAAGCCAATTAATACATCATATCAGGAACATTTGAAAAGTAATACTTAAGTCTATGATTTTGGTGACGAGACTGTGAAATATTAATTGATAAGTACCATACACTGTAGGTGATAAAATGATGAAAGAATGATGCAGTGTTTTCACTGTGATAAAGGTTTCCTGCATGCTTATTTTAAAGAAACATTGTATAGACTAAGCTGGGTTCAGGTAATAATAATAATAATAAAATTGTATTTTAGGCTTCTTGTGGAAAATTTTTAAGTGACAAAGAAAATAAAAAAGATATGGTAAAAATATTAGAATAATATGAATTAAATACATGTATAAATTGTGGTCCTTGAAAATACATATTTTCAGTCGTGGCATCACCACTTGTGAAAATATTGTATTCTGTGACTTCTCATAAAGGTTAATGCAATCTTATAAATAGATTAATGTATCTTCTCCATATGAATGTTGGAACCAGACCTGGTGGCAGAGAAGTTAAAGCGTCCACCCAGAAGGTTGTGGGTTCGATCACCGACCATGACATACCAAAGTCATAAAGAAATGCTTCTGGTATAACTCCCTTGCTTAGCAGTCAGCATATAAGGGTAGTTTCAAGACTGGTTGGCCTGGTAACAGGATAATGTGACTTGGTATGGTATAATGTCACATGTCTGCAGGTACTATAGTGTGGCTGCACTGTATCTGTCTCAAGTAGACATAGGCTCCAAAATACTGTTGGTGGGACGACGGTCCCAATAAACATACAAGTAAACTGTGTTGAAGGGAAAGATGAGGAGGATGAGATCCTTACTCTGGAGGAATACAGAGAGTTGCTGCCCTGGCTGGTCCCTGAGGCTGATGTTCCCAAACTACCGGCCATGGATATGATCTCTCTGGCAGGCGAGGAGAAGACCAATGAGGTAAATATTGCAGTAAACAAAAGTCAATCAAAACTTTTAAATGTAGGTATTGTGTTTACAGTCATTGTCGCCTTATAGGACAGGAAATGATGGCCCATTTGATAATTCATATGTTCATTACTTTGCACTTATTTAAACAGAACATATGTATATTCAAGAGAGCAAGGGTTATGTACTTGCAGAAATTAGGACTTCAGTGTCTTTCTTTCTGTCAGCATGGGTGTCCTAACTGTATAGGGCACACTGATTGGCTGTTATAAATGTATAAGAAAGGAAAAGGTGTATAACGGTGGTAAAACAGTCATGCTGAACAGTCAAAAAAAATGTCCAGGTCACTAATATTCCCTCATAATTCTCACTTGAAATGATTAATCTTCTCACTGACAACTTCTATTGCCTTAAAATCAACTAAATATTAATGAAAATCCAAGTGAAAAATATTTTCCTGTTTGAAACCCTTTTGCTCTCATGAGAACTCCATTTTAACCTCTTTTGGTTGTGTGATGGCAATGTTGATATTTATCTTTTGTCATTTTCATTAGTTTAAAATATTTTATTTTAAGCAAAGAAAATTGTTTGATACAATTTTTAGCTCATCTGATTTTTGAAAAAAAATATGAACTACTGTCATCACCATTCACCCTGGATAAGTTTTATATTTAGGTCAACCTTTTCACATGAACTATCAAAGCTTTTGCTTTGAAACTTGAAACACTTATTCACCATCATCAGTTTGCATAAGGCTGCAAGAACCATAACTCTATCTTGCTTTTTGCAAGAATTTTGGCCCTTTTTCACTTAGAAAATATCAGATTTCTTGGTTAAGTTTTATGTTTAGGTAAATTTTTCACATAAACTATTAAAGCTATTGTTTTGAAACTTGAAACATTTATTCACCATCATCAGTTGGCTAAAGGCTGCAAGAACCATAACTTTATTTTGCTTTTTGCAAGAATTAATGCCCTTTTACACTCATACAATATGAGATTTTATGGTTAAGTTTTATGTTTAGATCATCTTTTCACATCAACTTTGAAAGCTCTTGCTTTGAAACTAAAAACAAACTCTTATTCACCACCATAAATTGACTATGTACTGCAAGAACCATAACTCTCTGTCTTGCTTTTTGCAAGAATTATGGCCCTTTTTGTCTATGAAAAAAATCAAATTTGCTGGTTAAGTTTTGAATTTAGGTCAAGTATTATTTACTTCTAGCTATAGCTTTAAAACTTGTTTGCACTTATGCAAGATTATGAGCTAACTCCTTTTTCAAGAATTTTGGCCGTTTTTTTTTACATTTATAACAATGATAGATTTGCATGAAAGTCAATCATATCAGTATCAATTGGATGAATTGGTTTGAAACTTGATGTCTTCGTGGTTCTCAAATCTTCACAGAGCAGATTGTACTTAAGGAAATATTATAACTTAAGTGTCTGACCACTCCCGGTGGCTGAGTGGTTAGAGCGCCCGCCTCAGGGGCAGGAGGTTGTAGGTGCAATACCTGGCCAGGACATACCAAAGTAGTAAAAAATGGTACTGTTACAGCTTCATTGCTTGGCGCTCAGCATATAAGGGTAGTTGCAGTACTGGTTGGCCCAGAGTCAGGATAATGTGACTTGGTGTGGTATCATGCCACATGTCTACAGTGTGATACTGCAGTGTGGCAGCACCATATTTGTCTCAAGTAGACATTGTCTTCAAATGACTGAAATACTGTTGGTGGGATGTTAAATCCCAACAAACAAACAAACATTACTTAAGTGTCTAGTTCATTGGACAAGTATTATATTGTGACAAAAAAAAATCAGATGAGTGTGTGCATCTGCTTGCGGTGCTTCTGTTATATTTTATGGGATAATCATCATACTCTTGCTTCATAAATTGAAGTGAGGGCTGTCACTTGTCCCGTCCTGTACTGAGTTTACAAAAAAAATAGATATCTTGGTAGCCTTTGTGGGACAGCAATGACACTACACACACATTTACTCGCCATTTAATTGCACATTTGAAATGATTAATTAAAACTACTTTTGCACTATATCTGATAATGAATAATGATTGTTGACTGATATTTGTGTCACTTGCTGTAAGCAGAGGTGACACATAGGGATCACTTTTCTGTCAACTGTTTCACTGTCTGTCTGGTCATCCGTCCGTCCATCATTCTTCAGAAGGTGAAATGTGTTAGAACACTCTTGTAAAGTCCTAATAGTACCTATATCTAACTGTATTCTGCCCTACCCTACAGGTTGAGCCAGCCCCAGGGGGCAGGTACTTGTCCCTGTCAGAGTGGACTCTGTGGCAGACGACCCTGCAGCACTCGGACAGACTGGATCACTCCCGTGCCTCACACCACCTTGTGCAACTCATGGAGTTCATACAGCTGCAGCGTAAGGCCTTTGTCTGTACTGCAGTTGGGATAATGGAATTGATAGAAGATGATTTGAAATCTAAATTATTTCATATTTTTAGCTCACCTGAGCACAACGTGCTCATGGTGAGCTATTGTGATCGCCTTTTGTCCGTCGTCCGTCGTCCGTCGTCCGTGCGTGCGTGCGTGCGTGCGTGCGTGCGTGCGTGCGTGCGTCCGTCGTCAACAATTTGCTTTAAACAACATCTCCTCATGAACCGCTGAAGGGATTTTGACCAAACTTCACAGGAATCATCCTTATGATGCCCTCTATCAAAGTTGTACAAATTATTCAGATTGGTTAAAAAAGTAGGTCACAGGAGCTAAAAATAGATTTTAAAAATGCAAACTTTGAAAATCTTCTTCTGCAAAACTGCAAGGCCTAGAGCTTAGATATTTGGTATGTAGCATCATCTTATGGTTCATTACCAAGATTGTACAAATCATAGCCCTATGGTGATAAATGACCCCGCACCAGGGGTCACTTGTTTTACATAGAGTTATATAGGAAAATGTTTAAAAATCTTCTTCTATGAATCCATAAGGCCTAGAGATTAGATATTTGGTATGAAGCATCATCTTATGGTTCATTACCAAGATTGTACAAATCATACCCTATGGTGATAAATGACCCCGCACCATGGGTCACTTGTTTTACATAGAGTTATATAGGAAAAACTTTAAAAATCTTCTTCTATGAATCCATTAGGCCTAGAGCTTAGATATTTGGTATGTAGCATCATCTTATGGTTCATTACCAAGATTGTTCAAATCATAGCCCTATGGTGATAAATGCCCCCGCACCAGGGGTCACTTGTTTAACATAGATTTATATAGGAAAAACTTTAAAAATCTTCTTCTATGAATCCATTAGGCCTAGAGCTTAGATATTTCATATGTAGCATCATCTAATGGTTCATTACCAAGATTGTTCAAATCATAGCCAAACGGTGATAAATGCCCCCGCAATAGGGGTCACTTGTTTTACATAGAGTTATATAGGAAAATCTTTAAAAATCTTCTTCTATGAATCCATAAGGCCTAGAGATTAGATATTTGGTATGTAGCATCATCTTATGGTTCATTACCAAGATTGTACAAATCATAGCCCTACGGTGATAAATGACCCCGCAATAGGGGTCACTTGTTTTACATAGAGTTATATAGGAAAATTTTAAAAATCTTCTTCTATGAATCCATAAGGCCTAGAGATTAGATATTTGGTATGAAGCATCATTTTATGGTTCATGACCAAGATTGTACAAATCATGACCCTATGGTGATAAATGACCCCGCACCATGGGTCACTTGTTTTACATAGAGTTATATAGGAAAAACTTTAAAAATCTTCTTCTATGAATCCATAAGGCCTAGAGATTAGATATTTGGTATGAAGCATCATTTTATGGGCCATTACCAAGATTGTACAAATCATGCCCTACGATGATAAATGACCCCGCACCAGGGGTCACTTGTTTTACATAGAGTTATATAGGAAAATCTTTAAAAATCTTCTTCTATGAATCCATAAGGCCTAGAGATTAAATATTTGGTATGAAGCATCATCTTATGGTTTATTACCAAGATTGTACAAATCATGACCCTATGGTGATAAATGCCCCCGCACCAGGGGTCACTTGTTTAACATAGAGTTATATAGGAAAATCTTTAAAAATCTTCTTCTATGAATCCATTAGGCCTAGAGCTTAGATATTTGGAATGTAGCATCATCTAATGGTTCATTATCAAGATTTTCAAAATGGTGGCCCTTTGGAGATAAATGATCCCGCACTAAGTCTTCTCCTCTGAAACCATAAGGCCCAATGCTTATATATTTGGTATGTAGTATTGTCAGGGCTAAAATGTTTAAGATTGAGTTATATCAGAATTCTTGTCTGTTTAAAAACCTTGTAATCAGTTGTAGCAATGGTACTCAGGTGAGCGATCCAGGGCCATCATGGCCCTCTTGTTTCATAATTTAATAGAGAAAAGGAGAAAAATTGAATAGCTTCTTAACCTGAATTATTTAATTACCTGCTTGAATGAAAAAGTTTGACCAAGGGTTAACATGATAGGAATATGTTACTGTTTAATTGTGAGCAACTTGAATTCTGATTGCAAATCTTCCCTTTGTATTTTACAAAGAGCACTTACTGATATACAGTCCATTTACGATAATTGGAACGGTCTGCGGACTGACTGAAATGTTCGAAATATCGTGTCATACGAATTACTGTGTTTACCTACCGGTGGACAATTTGTGTATTTGTAAGAAATACATGCTGTGACAATTAGTTGGCTTATGATATACATGTATATAAAATACAGAACACTGTTATGTCTTATGTTTAATTTATTCTGAAAAAAAAACATAAATCACATATAAAAGCACAACATAGTCAACAATAAACAAATATTTACAAGCCTTATTTGTAACCTGGGCCCTTCACTGAATTACTCGGAAACAAAAAATTATCTATCCTGATTCAGCTATCCTCCCAGCTGACCTGGGCCCTTCACTGAATTACTCAATTAAAAAATGGTAACTTACAATTGCATCTGTAATCTACAAGTCTTGCTATTGATGGCGTGATATTACTCTTGCAGAGCATACGACAAAAGTAAAGTGAGGTTCGAACACTCACACTGATATGTATAGTTAAATAAATATTCACACAGTTTGTTAACACTCTTGACAATCAAGTGACACCTGTCATTGGTTTGCATCACCTTAATTGTAATAACTGCCAATCAATTAGCTTCTGTACACATAGGTGTGAAAAATACGCACGCGTGTAAATTACATTGACACAGCGTCCAAGCTATTGCATCATTGATCAACAATTTGATTGCTTGTTTGACCTGTAATAAAGTTCGAATTGTCCCATTTATCCGAGTAATTGTAAAACGAATTATTGCATTTATTTTATATGATATATATAGGAAAACTTGACGTGACCATGACATTTATTCGAATAATGCCGTCAAAACGAAAAATCGCATTCTGAATTATCGTAAATGAACTGTATGTGACTATATCAAATGTTTATTCCTTCTTAAAATAGCAAGTTATTTCTCTTTGAAAAGCACTGGTTCTATTATGGTGCTTCTAATTTAGTAATTGGTCAATTGTTTAAACAATATACACACTAACTACACAAAATATGTCACCTGGGTTTATTTGTTTACTTATTCATATTTACTCTGCTTGCCTGACATTGTCAAGCAATTGTTAGCAATTTCTGGTTGGTCACACATTGAGCAGCAAAACTTCTGCTACACCATTGCTCATGATGCTGCTGGGAAAATTGACCCAGATACAGTTGAAATTACCCTTTACCTCATAAATATTCATGTATAAATTCATGACTTCATGAATATTAATATACTGAACCATAAAAATGGATTTTTCTTTGCCAAGCTTCTATGTAGGATCTGATCTATTTATAATATGAGCATACAGGTGACCCTGATCAGACAGCTCCTTCAAGGTCCAATGTTTGCCAATTGTCAAATGGAGTCTGTATGAAGAAAAGGGTTTAAGACGATAATTTGCCTCTGAAAAATTCATGAAAATTGATTTTGAAATAAAGTCAGCATTAATATGAAACTGTGGACTTGGCTTATGCTTTGAAGTATCATAAGCATTTGAAGGTTAATGTTACTTCTGTATGTTATAGAGAGCCTGGACCCAGAGAGTGACCCTTATGGTTTGGAGATGGCCTCCTACCTGAATGAAGATGATGTGTTAGCTCCCGGCCAGCAAGAGGGACTAGGCTGTGGCATCATGAAGTACTGTGTCCAGCGGTCAGGTGGTCAACAGGTATCTTAACAAAATTAGACTGAGACACACTGCTACCATTAAAATCTACTTTTTTTATTGTAACCTGTGAAACCAGTTTTAAATTGCGTGTTGCAGGGCCAGCCTTTGTCTTCAACTTATATTTTCAAGTCTACTTGGGGAGTTTGACACAGTCGCCATTATGGTGGATCGGTGTATCGTTATGCAATGCATTAATATGTCTCAATGTCCAGGTTTGCTTGTCTGGGCAGTTACTTAGACATGGGTCCCTGGATTCTCAAATAACATTGCAGTGTAAGGTTTACCTCAATGAGATGGTGTGTCGTGTACATGATTTGGGTAAATAGCTCCAATGTCAAGGTCAGACTTACCGTAAAAGGTTATGGTTCTCTAATCGCTTGTCATGGCTGTGACTTAGTTCTGGATCAAAGGATTTTCAAATAACTTGGTACTGAGATTTTTTTCAATGAGACCGTGTTGCACAAAAGAGTTAGGTACCTAGATCCAAGGTCAAGGTAACTCTGAGAGGTGAAAGGTCATGGTTCTGCTTTGCTTGTTCTGGTTGTGAGAATTCCCAAATAACTTGGTATTAAGATTTGCCTCAATAAGACAAATTGTCACACACATGTATTGGGTCTCTAACTCCAATATCAGGTTAAAAGTCACTGTACTGGACATATTGTCCAGGCTGTTACTTATACTTGGATCAAAAGATTCTCAAATAATTAAGCAGAAAGATTTCCCACATTGAGACGGTGGATGGGTAACTAGCTCCAAGGTCAAGGTCACACAGGTGAAAGGTCATGGTTCTGGATTTGCTGTAACTAATCTCTGAATTAAAGTATTTTCAAATAATTTGGCAGTAAGATTTGCCTCAATGAGAAGAAGTGTTGCACATAAAACTTTGTTTCATTCCAGCTGCATTTTAGGCCATGGGCTTAAATTGTCTTATTCTTCTATATGTAAAAGCATGACATTACTCTTTAGATATGAAAAAAAGAAATCCAGTGATCTAAGATACATGAATGAGATGATGATGAAATAATAAAAAGAAACAAATATGAGCTTCCATTTTTAGCTTGACTATTCGAAGTTTATGAGAGCTATTGTAGTCGCCCTGGCGTCGGCGTCGGCATTGGCGTTGCAGCTTTTGGTTAAAGTTTTGCATGCAAGTTATTATCAACCTTATGTCTCAATAACCATTTATGGTATTGACTTGAAAGTTTATAAATATGTTTAGGGGCATCAGACAACCAAGGTAGATAACTCTTGATGGAATATATTACAAATTATGGCCCCTTTTTAGAAATTTTGGTTAAAGTTTTGCATGCAAGATACTCTCATGCTTATATCTCAGTATCCAGGCATGCGATTGATTTTAAACATCTTTAATAGGTTAAGGGGTATCATACTTTCATGGTAGATAACTCTGGATAGAATATTTACAAATTATGGCCCCTTTTTAACTTAGAAATTTTTCTTAAAGTTTTGCATGCAAGGTACTTTCATGATTATATCTCAGAGTCCAGGCATGGAATTGATTTGAAACATCTTTAATGTGTTTAGGGGTATCATACTATAAAGGAAGATAACACTTGATGGAATATATTAAAAATTATGGCCCCCTTCTTGGATTTTTGGTTGAAGTTTCGCATGCACAGTGTTATTATGCTTATGTCTCAGTAACTAGGCATGGGATTGATTTTAAGCTTCATAAAAATATTAAGGGGTATCAGACTATCAAGGTATATCATTTTTGACTATTATTATGTACAGGGTATGTGAAGGGCAAGAATTGAAATAGATTTCATTTGATTTACCAACAATTATTCTGAATAGTCGAGCGTGCTGTCCTCAGACAGCTCTTGTTGAATTTCCTATTGTTTTGCCTCCACAGCTGATTGAAGCTTGCAAGACCAATGTTCATAACAGAAAAAAGCTGATGAAGAAGAAGCAGAGATACAGTGACGCACTTCAAGGGTTTGATTTCCTTGAGAATAACTCTGATGGAGACTCGGACACTGATCTGCCAGCTTTTAATGTTGGTAATGTTATACCCGACGTCACATATGAAGTGGAAGAAAAGGAAGGTACAAGTCACACTGAAAATGATGCAAACATTAATGTAAAAGAAGATGCAGTGCCAAAAGAGCTTATTTCTGATGAAGAGAATCACTTGACTATATTGAGAACTGAGAACAGCAAAAGTGATGAATAAAGTAGTTAATTGTAGAAAGAGAGCAATCTCAAGTAAAGCAAGGGCAATGGAAATGAAGCTTAATGAATCTAGAAACAGAAAGCGGAAAAAGAGTTTTGGTTTACTTGGTCAGAGAAGCATTATTGAAGCTCTTGCTGACTCTGATTCTAATGACTTTGATACTGGGTTGACTGAGGTACAAGCTGGTAAGGCTTTTGTGGATTTAGGTAAAACTGGAGGAGGTTTAGAGGATGGCAGTGATTATTTTGATGGAAACAAGAAAGAACAAGTTTTGAACACTGATGACCACATTACATCATTAGAAAGACGGTTTAAAGTTAGAACACCCCCAACAATAGAAGAAGCAGTAAGACATTGTGATGCCATTGGAAATGTAGAAGAAATCTTAAAACTTGACTTAATACAAATAATAGGCGAATGGTATAAAGAAAATGAAGCTGGTAGATATATTCTTATGCCAAATCCTGATGCAGATAGTTTACTTGAATTTTCAGAAAATCTTGAGAAAAACTCACATTCATTACAAGAAAGCACTATTAATGAAATTTCCTTTCAACGACTTGGAAAGGGACAAAACGCAATGCTAGAAAATCATGATATATCAGATGAAAATGAGAGTGTTTTCAAAATTGACAAATCATTTTGTAGTGTTAAGAAAAAGGAAAACAAACTTGTATTGGATGACAGGGAGGGAGTTGTTAATCAGATTGGAGATACCGAAAGTCTAGATATAAATAATCACAGTCAGCGTGTATCAAGTATAAGAAAAAATAGTGACAATACAATAAAAGGGAAAGATAAAGCAGAAACAACATTGTATGGTGATTGTTTGGGAATTAAAAGTAAAGTCGGTGCCAGTTTTAAAAATGTCATTTCAAGTATTGAAAATGAAGAAGAGATGGAATTTATGTGTTCTGGGACGTTTGAAGTCGGTGGGGACTTGGTTGATAGTGATAGTAGTTTACATGGAGATTTAATGACTGATATGGAAAATTTCTCTAGTCATGGGAAGGAAAACAAAAATGATAATGCTATTAATTTTCCGGATAGATATAGTGATTCTCAAAATTCTCTCAGGAAAAGACATTCAGAAAATGTACTTAGCACTTCTAAAGAACAAAGAAAAGGCAGTGATGACAATCATGAACAATGTGGAATACTTCCATTGTATAGGGGGTTTGATGCTGAAATAATTGACAGAGAAGATGATGATAAAAGTAATGATGCAGGATTAGACATACCTAGTGAATTACCGTTCTCTTCAAACACATCATTTTCCAGAATTTTGTGTCATACAAAAGCTGATAAAACACCATGTAAAGATATGATTGTTAACTCTAACACCCAAGTTACATTTACGCAAGCTATGGCATGTGTACATAGTGGTAAATCTGAGTCAGACTCACAACATGGGATCTCATTAAAGGACTTTCATGAAGCATCAAATAGTTGTGATGATAAGCATTTAACTTTGTCTTGTAGGAAAACATTAGAGACTTTGCCACATGCAGAAACAAGTGATATTTCAGAAAAAGAGAAAATAAATGAAAACAAAATTGTTGTGAATGCTGAAGCTGAAAGAAAAGAATCTGCTGATTCAAATGATAAAAGAAATGTATACAGTGAACCATTATTTGATGATAATTTTGATGAGTATGAAATACCTACTGAGTTGTTGGAAAAAATGGCAAGTGATACCAATGATATGGAAAACAGACTCTCCTCAAGTGATGGTGAGCAGAATGAAGATGTTACTGCTATTAATGACAAGGAAAATGAGACATCGCCAAAAGGAAGAGGAAACGCAGGTATTGCTGAAAATGTTAAACACATTTTGCCTGTTATAAATGCAAAGTTAAAAGAAAATTTCATAACAACAGGAAATGTTGATCGAAATAAAGATGTCTCATTTGCAGAAGACAGAAAGAAATCTACCTCATCAGATGACGACATTGACTTGCCCCAGTTTGATTTAGGATTTGATATCGATGATGATATTATACCTCCATCTCCTAATACAACACAGTCTTCCCAGAAATCCACTGGGCCTCGTCTTAGTCAAACATTCACAAAACGACTTAGTCAGAATAGATTCTTTGGATTAAATGTTTCAGTCAAGGAAAAAACTTTTAAAGATACTTCTGTTACTGGTGGTGATTTAAAGAGCAACAACAGTGCATGTATGTCTAGAAATAAATCTAAAACGTTGAAAAGTAGAAGGTCATTAGATATGACAACTGACATAATTAAACACAAGTTACCTGCAATATCCTCTTGTGTTCCTGAGAGTAAACATGATAAAGATAAAAGAGGAAAGGCAGTAAGAGAAACATTGGTCTCTATACCTGAAGTTGATTTGGCTTATTTATCTTCAGGAGATGAAGACCATGAAAAGCAGGATAGGAATGCTTTAAAAAGTGAAGGCGATTCATTGATTTCTGAAATTAAATGTGAGAATGATGACAAGAAGGCTCATAAACATATGCCAGATGAAAAAAATAAAAAGCTTGTTAATCTTGAACAGTTAGGTGATCCAACTTTTGAAACATCTTTTTCTCTGTTGGATGACGATATGGATGAATGGATAAATTCTGGTGTAGATGATCTAGATGCAGATAGAAATAATGACGTAGAATACAAAGCAGATGTGACAGCTCATACAGAAAATGAAGTATTAGTTGCTGTTGTTAATCCAATGAAAGCTAACATAGAAGATTTTAAACCAGATGACTATAGAGAAATGACAAACACAAATGAGACTGGTGCCAGTAATATGATTACAAACAGTAAATGTTTGAAGTCAGAAAAAAATGTTCAGAGAAATGGTACTAATGCAAGAAAGTCATCATTTTTTGTAAGTGATCTTTCCTCTGATGAAGATTATGCTACTGACCAAAGAAAATCTGAAAAAGTAGTCACAAATCCAAATTATGCATCCACTGAATCAAAAGTTGAAACAAGACTAGAACAGTATGAAAATGTTTGTATTAATAAGAGTAAAGAAAGAAAGAAAACCAAATTCAGTCTTAATGATTTGCCATCAGATGAATTTGATGATTCATTCAATATAAATGAGATTTCAGGCATGAATACTCCTCAGGGAGAAGCTAAACAAAGAAAGTGCCTCTCAAGAATAGTACAAGCACACCCTTTGTGACACCAGTTAACAAAGTTCAGGTGGTATCACCAATATGTGAAAAAACACCAGTAATATCTCTTGACAGATCTGTTCATAAAGAGAATATAGATCAAGACTTGGATCATGATGATAGCTTTATTGTAAGAAGAAAGAAGAAATCAGTCATTTTGAAATCCCCATTTAGTGATGAAAGTGTTGAATCAGACTTAAATGAAGCTGTTGAGAATGAGAATAGCTTTATTGGAAAAAAGAAAGGCAAGAAGACTGCTCAGATTGCATTCAGCAGTGAAGATGAAGACTTTGATGATTCTGTAATGTTGGATAAAAATGATTATATAGTTCGTAAAAGGACAAACATCATTGAGACTCTAGTTTCAGATGATGATTTTGAAGAAAGTATATTGCCATCTAAAATACCAAGAAAGTTACATGATAAGTCAACAGCTGTAAGCAGTTCATCAAAAGCAACCCAACAGAGAATTAAGTCATTTAAAACAAATTCTGCAAGGTCTGATAGTGGTAAATCTGGACCAAAGTCAAAGATGAAAAGAACCTCAAACCCATTCATTGATGAAGAAGCGGAATTAAGTGATGACCATGAGCATGTGTCTGATGATGAGGAAGAACACAGTGATCATGATGAATATGAAGGTAGTTTTATTCAGGATTCTCAATTCAGCCAGTCACAGTGCCTGGATCAGACAGATGTTCATGCTCTCTACTTGAAATCCATGAAGAGTCCTGTTGCACAGAGAGGGGGTTTTAAACTGCAGTATAACTACAAAAATGTGGATGTGTTTTC
This sequence comes from Solen grandis, assembly GCA_021229015.1. Taxonomy (NCBI): domain Eukaryota; kingdom Metazoa; phylum Mollusca; class Bivalvia; order Adapedonta; family Solenidae; genus Solen; species Solen grandis. The sequence continues at coordinate 38,586,272 of CM037784.1, forward strand.
ACAAGCTCCACGAGGAAATGAAGAAGAATCTCAGTATTTAGAAGATTCCTTTTGTGTAGAATCTGAAGATGATGAATGGCTGCTTGATGAAGGACATGAAGAGGACCCAAAGGAGGTCACTGTGATGAATCTTGAAGCAACAATCATGCAAACTGGCCATAAAAGACGGAGAGGTGTAAAAGATTTACAGACAGGTCGCCAAAGAGCGATTCATTTTGGTAGGATGAAAGCTCTAGATGAGATCAGAGCCAAACTTGCATGCAAGCAGTCAGAGAAAACAAAAAAGCAGAAAACAGAAATACTGGTTTGTGAGGAAGAAGTAAAGAAACAACATATTCAAAAAAGAAATAGGATACAAGTTCTTGATGATTCTACTAGTGAAGAAGAAGAGCATAATCTAACGAAAAGTACCCTCAGATCTCCAGTTGGTCAACAGATAAACACAAAGAAAAGAGCCAGGATTTTTTCAAGTAGTGATGATGAGACAGATAGTATTGATCTATCAATGAATAAGAATAAAGTGACAAAACTAAATGAAAAAGAATTTTTATCAAAAAGTGAAACAATTTTGAAAGAAAAAACTGATGGGCATATAATTCCATCTGTTGAACATTCAGTTAATTCATCAGACTCTTGTTTAAATGCAAAGGAAGAGAGGCTACGGAAACAGAGGCTAAAACAGGAAGAATTTAGGAAGCAGATGCAAAGTAAACATGTCACTGAAGACAAGAAAGAAAACGTACATCAGAGTGAAATGTCAGTAATTGATGAGTGTAACTCAAACATGACAAAGATCAAAAGAAAAACAGTTAGTGAAAATAACAGCAGAAATACAAGTGTCAGTATGAAGAATGAAGCACTACGCAGACATAATGGTGATGGAAGTGATGTAGAGGAACTTGTGTCAACAGTGTCAAGTATATCCAAAACTGCAGGAAAGTTAGTTATACTTGTAGACTCGAGAGAAATAAGTGGGGCCCAGGATATAATTTCTGACTTGCGATTCAAGCACTCTATCCACGTGACAGCAGCCCAGCTTCAAGGCTGTGACTATATCCTTAGCAACAGACTTGCTGTAGAGAGGAAACAGTGGTCTGAGTTTTGTAATGGAGCCAACAGGACCAAACTGATAGATCGTATGCAGCATTTAAGTGAACTGTATGACCGACCTTGTTTAATAGTAGAGAAAGATCGTGTTAAAGCAGGAGAGGAGAAATCTTCCAGACCAACGCATTGGACCAAGTATGTAGACCGAACCATTGCTATGTTGCATAGATCAGGAAATAAAGTTCTCTTCACAGATAATCAGAAAGAGACTGGGGAACTTCTGGCAGACTTATGTCGTCTTGAACAGCGGAAAGACATGTCCATTAGTGTGCCCGTAGAACTAACAGAGCACAGAAAAAGTGTTGTCGAGTTCTACACTGCAATACCTAAACTGAGCTACGTTCATGCCCTTAATTTGTGTGACGGGTTTAAAAGTTTGTCTGAGTTTCTGAATAGTTCTGTATCTTTGATAGAGAAAAAAGGCAAACTGTCAAAGAACCGAGCCACTGACGTATATAATTACATACACAGAGAATTTGACATAAATATGTTACCAACTAGTTATAAGTAGTGAACAAGAACAGATTAACATTTTTTTATCTGAAAAATCTTGTCTACTGGTTAAGTATTTATAAAATTCTACCTTTTTGATAAAAGTAGTGTTTTATTCTTGTTGGCTGCTCTTTTGTTATAAATGTAGCCTATTTACAGATACATTTTCAGGTTTGTGTCATGGTATGCTATATAAGAATGCCATATTGCAATTTTATATTTGAAATAAAATTGATCACACATTTAATGATTTTTTTCTATCAAGAAAACTTACTTGATGAATAGACGTAACACTCTCTGGTCTGTCTTTCATTATTTGGAATAAGGATAAGTTTTGCCCTAACACTTTGTTCGTCTCACTGGCACTAGAACTGCAGCATTGCCAAATTCATTGGAACCTTGATTACGATTTTTCTATATAGGAACGGAATCTGATATCACTTGATCACGGAGGTCGTAACTTTTTGAAAATGTATGCTACCATAATACTCAATGCACGGTTCGATCAGTCTGGTATTCAGTTAACACATGAATAACGAATCATTACCAAAAGGCAACCTTAACAAGAAATAATGCGAAATGTCAACAATTTGTACATCTTAAAAAATCTTCTCCACATTTAATTTCCGTTTTTAGCTCACCTGAGTACAGTGTGCTCAAGGTGAGCGTTTGTAATCGCCCTTCGTCCAGCGTCCGTCGTGCGACGTGCTCGTCAACAATTTGGCTTGTTAACACTCTAGAGGCCATATTTTTAGGCCAATTTTCATGAAACTTGGTCAGAATGTTTGTCTCCATAAAATCTTGGACAAGTTCGAAATTCGGTCATGTGGGGTCAAAAAGTAGGTCACAAGGTCAAATCTTATAAAAAAAACAACCTTGTTAACACTCTAGAGGCCACATTTTTGGCCCAATCTTCATGAAACTTGGTCAGAATGTTTGTTTCCATAAAAACTTGGACAAGCTCGAAAGTGGTCATGTGGGGTCAAAAAGTAGGTCAATATGAAAAATCCAACATATGTTGCTCATTTATAATCAGGTGAGCGATTCAGGGCCATCATGGCCCTCTTTTTTTATTTCAACGATTCTTACAGGATGACGAAAAAACATCTACACATGCAATTTTCCGCATTCTGTCGATCTCAATTTCACATCATTCAATCTGATCGCTCGATTTAAAATCGCCCCCATAACCGGAAGTTGATAGTGGAAAAGATTTGTGAAAAATCTGTTGGAAATTTCACGTTTTAACTTTGCTAAGGTTGCTTATAGACAATGATTCGTTATACCGTGTGTTAAATGGATATCAGACTTATCGAACCATGCAAAGAAAATGACGATAGCATTCATTAAAAAAGTTACAACCTTTATAGATTCCGTTCCTTCACACACACACACACGTTTTGATAATAAAAATTTCCACTGAAAATTCTGGGGTTCTAGTGCTAGTGGTTCGTCATGTCCATATCAAAGTATACACTATGTGCATGTTTCAGTGGGCGACCACTACTTCCTTTAAGGCGGTCCTGCTATATCTCCAAGTATGTAAGGGTACTTCAGAAATGGTTGACATGGTTTCAGGATAGTTCGACCGAGTGGGTAGAGTATCCACCTCTTCCGCAAGACTTACAAACGTCGCCAATAACGGTACTCGGTGGGTATTTTAAGACTGACTGCCCGGTGTCCTAAAAAGTCATCGCAGTGAGGCAAATATCCACAATGATTGAACCATTTAATCTAAACATACATACCGACAATATTCATGTGCTAAAACAAACAACAAAACGTCCGTTTCCTTTAGCTTCAGCTGCTAATGTGCCGCCGACAGTATTTCAGTCATTTGTAGACAGACTTGAGATAGATATAGTGCTGACACACTGCAGTATCACACTAGATAACACCCCCAGTCACATTATCCTGTTCAGTTACCGTTAAAATCCCATACCGTTAGCGTTTGCATTCCTCTTGTATAGTAGCGTAAAGAGAGCAGGGTACTAAATCCTCTACAGCTGCGAGCTTTATGCTTAACCGAATGCAGGACAGGTTATCGAATCCACAACCTCCTGATTCCGGGACTGGTTAAGATACTTTGTGATTGTACATTAGCTGTCAGTATTATTTTCTCCCTACCGTCTCCGGTGGCCGAATGATTAGAGCGTCCGCCTCGGGAGCGGGAGGTCGTGCGTTCGATCCCCGGCTGCGACATTTCAAAGTCGTAAAAATAATACCGTTATAGCTCCCTTGCTTGGCGTTCAGGATATAAGGGTAGTTCCGGGACTCGTTGGCCCGGTGTCAGGATAATGTAACTGGGTTGTGGTATCATGCCACATGTCTACGGCGTGATACTGCAGTGTGGCAGCACTGTATCTGTCTCAAGCAGACATCGTCTCCAAATGACTGAAACACTCGGTGGGACGTTAAACCCAACAAACAGACATATATTCATCCTTAATTATGAAGCTGTGCTACTGACAATGTTTTTCGTGATTAATAAAAAATAATCAGTACACCTTTAAGGTGATACATTAATCCTTAAATTGTGATTATTGTCCATTGTGAACGTGGTAATTTTATAATAAATGCCAGGCTTTGTAGACTTTGAGCAAAAGAGCCTATAACTTCAAGGCAATGGATCTATAACTTCAAGACAATGGATCTATAACTCCCAAGACAATGGATCTATAACTCCCAAGACAATGGATGCTTACATATGCACTGAAGTCTTTTTAAGCTTTTGACATTTAATGGTGAATGAATTACCCTAAAGCACACCATGGGCTTAACTCACATTCAGCAAACTTTTCATGAAACAAGAAAATTGCCACTTTGAAGCTGCTCTGTTTAAACCATTTGAAAGGAGAATTCATGTTGACGTGCATTCTAGTCACAGTAATCTCCTGAGGATATTGAAAATTTAATAACATGAAAGATCAGTAGGCAGCCGTTTATAGATTATGTCCGACAGGATAGGGAAATTTTATTTGCATAATGCACCCTACGTAGCCATCAAAGGTCAACTGCCTCGGGTTTATTTGTTAAATGCAAGTATAATGCAGACAATTTGAGTGGTGTCTCGTGGTGCTGCTTTGATGATTTGATCTAGTGATTGAAGAGTCTATAAATACACTTGCAATGAAGGAAACACTCAATCTTTTAATCCAAAACTGTTTATTTAGGGCTATGAAATTTGCCTCTTTCCAGTATCAGAGATATTTGGAGACACCAGGATCGAGTGGGTCTGATATGATGAAATCTCTAGACATTGGTCGACCAGACTTATTTGTGGTATGGGCTCTTATCCTTGCACGGGGTCGGGAGGTTTTGGTCAAAGTGACCTGTTTAGACAATATTTGTTGTATCAATGAAAAATTGGAATAAAGGAAATTTTGACTGTTCTTTTCTCCATGACCCGTACTAAGCTGCATGGAGGGTAAATGTAGATTCTTGAATCATGTGAGGATCGATGTCGGGATCCAGTGTTGAACAAAACTACCTCTAAACTTCGGCTTCTTTAATAACAAGATGTTTAAGAAATGTATTTTAAACGGTATATTACTCGACGGCATTGGCCAGGAACAGAAAACGTGCACCAGCTGGGGTCACTCCTTATCACAAAAGTCATCTAGTAGATTCCAGTAAATGGCTTTACCAAAGATCTCTTAGCCAGCAACCAGACAGGGAGTATCCAATCAGCTGGTTAGGGAGTTGGGTCAGGGTAGGTTTAAATCCCAGTATGGGATTATTTTACACCCCTTCCACACACACACACACGCGCGCGCGAATGGTGAGCATATAGTTGCTTTGTCCGTCTGCCAGTCCACCAGTTACATTTAACTTGAAACTTCACAGGTGGATAGATCTCATGATTATGTTTTTGGAGTTATCGCCCTTTGTTAAATTCATGCTTATTTTTTTGTCCGGAACATTACAACTGCACTACGAGACATATAAACTGAAACTTGGATAGACCTTAAGGAGGAGAATGGCTAGAACCGCGATATTGGCCTTGTATATTTCAATTTATTGTGATTATTTTGAAAATTATAAAATATCGGTATAGGAAAACCAAATCGCGATGTATTGTCAGCAAACATACCGCAATAGCCGGTATCTTGTGATATATCGCTAACCCCTAGCGTTAATGGGATAAAATTAAAAAAGCCAGATGGATTAAAACTGCGATATCATATCGTCGGCAAACATACCGCAATAACCAGTCTACCGCGATATATTGCGCTAATTCTGAGAAAAAGCGTAGTTCGGGGAGGGTTTCCAACGGCTTCTTGTGTCTTTCTATTTATCTCTTTAAAATAATGCTTTATATAACGTTCAGATCAGATTTAGAAATATAAAAAAAAGCGTTTAGTTTTATCTTCATAATTTGCGTATGTATTAAGTGTTTAGGTTCATGTACCGTGGTAAAATGACGTTAGGTTTTAGGTACTTGCTTCACTTACTGATTATAGCTTGTATTTAATCAACAGTTCATTAATTGTACTAACAATTTGTAACAGACCATGCGTCTTACGCCTTTGAAAGATACAATACGTTTAATCGGGATCGATGTCATAGGATCGGCATCACGTCCGCGACGAAATAAAGTCGCCAAATCCACTTGCCTGGCGTTAAAGGGCAGTTCGTGGACTGGTTGACACAGTATCCGGATAATGTGGCCATGTCTCACCCAAGCATGCAAACAATATAACTGTTTTCTCTTTGTCATAGAAAAACTTCAATATTACAAGACCGATGAGAGACTGTTAATTTGTGTCGATAAGTATTTGTATAACCATTTGATAAATCGACATTTTATAAAGGTTTGTCGGCATTTTAGTATAAATAACTTGACTGAACACACTTTTATTTGTTTTTTAAATCACAGATCGTACAACAAAGAAGTGTGTTAAAAATCCATTTGCATGTATATTAAATAATTTCAGATGTTACACAAAATATTTAGGTATGAATCATTTGTTAAGAGTCTTTTTGTCATTGGTGTTGCATTTGACAAAGGGTATTCCAATATATCAAAGACAAGCCAGGTAACGAGGGGTACAGCTCTTGACGTCACCTCTAGAACGAATTCATCCACCCGTTAACGTTGTCTGTGGGCTTGTTGTTTGGCTTGAATGGGGGCGGGGCTGTAGCCACAGGGTCCTGTCCCCAACTTCTTGTCTGCCGCGTGGAAACCTGCTCCACTTCGTCATCTTCCTCCTCTTCCGAGTCGAACGAAGACCCTGACAATGGATATGACTTGAATATGGAAACTGGAGCAGTATGTGGGGATTATTTATGCAACCTCCATGAGACGAGACGCGACGGAACAAACTAATTTCTATGTAGTCACACCAACGTGTTTCAACGTTTAAAAAATGCATGATTTCATGTAGAAACTTTCCCTGGCTAAACATGTTTACTAGTTCGAAGTAGTGCTCATTTAAAGCAGCTCGTTCACAGATTATCGGTAGAAATCAACTAATTTTCTACGCCCCCTCGTTAAATTGGTGAAGTCTTTGATTCCTGACAAATAAACTCGGCAAGTGTAGGTCACATTACACAGAAAAACGATATTTTCTGTACGCAACTTCTGCGAAATCGATAAAATATAGAATACAGTATTCCCGCAGTAGAGCATGCGGTACCACGTGACACTTTCCGCAACATGGCGTTTTCAGCATTTCGTAAATTCAGTATATGAAGCTAGCGCATGCGAAAAGAGTGAATGTGATCAGCTAAGTGACGGCAAATAAAAAAACAAAAAAAACAACAAAACAACAATAAACAACTAAATATAGTTTTTATAATTCTAAATATAGTTTGTTTCTATGCCGTCTGTAACAGTATTGCCCACCTATTTATTTTCAATCACGGTTGCTTGCATTAGGTGACAATGCGTCTGTAGATTGGTTTTGATAGACAAAATACACACATATAATTAAAAATCACATTCTTAGCTGCTCTTAGCCATTGATCATCTGTGAACGAGCTGCTTTAAATATAATTGTGATCACGTTTTCAAACAAACTTGAAACATATTTTTCCACACTATCAACATGTGTGTTGTTATTTTTTTTTTTTTTTTTTTTTTTTTTTATTTTCGGATTTCTACAGAATAGTTTATCTCTTAAAAGCCAACAAAACCAACTAAAAAAAAAAAAAGAAAAAAAGATAAAACAACAATAACAACAAACAAATAAGCAAATAGAAACACACACAAAAACAATTTGGAGAAAATAACACATGAGAGCACACGTATGCTATTATAAATACAATATTGTCATTTGAATTGATTTTTTTGTTACAATGCTATGTAAATGTTTGTTCATGTATATATCATGCATGTTTTATTTAACATTGTAATACATTATATATACGTATGTTCTGTACTTTAAGGTTCAAAAGCCTGGTGAAAGTTGAAATTAAAACTTAAAGATTTGTGATAAATCAGATATACGTATTTACTATCATTTATTACTTATATCCCTCACCTCGACGACTGTCGTATTTGGGTGGTGAGGATGCGCCGGACAGACTTGTTGTGGAGCGATCCAACCCCATAGAGCTATCTCCCCTGTTCTGGATCAGTTTCCAGATCCCAAGTCCGGCTCCACCAATCAAAAGTGGGCTCATGGCACCAGCCGCCGCTGCCAGAGCATGGGTTTTCGTGGTCTCTTTTGTAATGGTGGAGGCCCCGCCATCTTCGGCCGAACTGTCAAATTCGCACTGGCAATCGTCCTTCTTGGCCGGGCACTGGTCCTGTGAATGTTACGTGCTTCAATCAGTATTCTATCATTCATGTCTAGACTTTCTTTGAATGAACGCCAGTTAAATATTCAAATAAGAACGGATAAACTTAATTTGAATTTTCCCACGCGTGTGTGCCAAATTATTATCTTATAGCCATAACTTGATAAAGGTTTAATAGAACAATATTAAAAAAGATAAATCTTATCTAACAAAACTGAATAGTTTATTCATTCGCATGGACACGATATATAAAATGAACACATTATAATGTATAATTATATGTATGATTTTTTTGTCCATTTCGAACTCATATAATCTGAAATGACTTTTAAAGAGAATTTGGTGTGGTGTAACGTCCTACCGACATTATTTAAGTCATTTTCTGTCTCACTTCAATATCAAGCCGTAGATAAGTGGCATGGAATCAGTTTCGGAACTACAATTGCGCTAGAAAGATACACGAGTAAATAGCATTTATTTAATATATATTCGAATATTTTATTCTCTTAATCTGTTAATCTGTTTTTCTTTATACAAATGCAACACATATTGAAATGCGGCAGCCGGGGATTGGACCCACAACATATCTGTAATTTTCAATCCTTCGATTTTGCGAGTGTTATTTCGTATGTGTATTGTGTATATATTGTCCCACGTGACATCAAAGAAAAATACCAAAAGCAACAAATCTACATATATATGAACAGCAGTATAGGAAGATATTTCAACTGTTTGTTAAAATATGGAAGTCACTGAAACCTCTAAAATAAAAAAGCAAATAGTTCCATAATACAATGAAAATATCAATAAGTAAAATTTAATTACAAAATATATTTTAATATATATATATTAGTATTAAGAGTAGGAGAATTCAACAATATAGACCCTTTTATGTAATTAATTAAAGTAGCACGCCATAGCGCGGTTGTCAGTAAGCACTGAAAGAAGGTAAATTGTCTTACCTCAGCCGTGACGGCCACTAGTGTCAGCCACAAAACAGCCAACCGGAAACAACGCCTGTCCATTTTCACGTTTCTTAGTCAATTGGTTCTTTCTTGAAACAAAATTGTCCAAATAAATATCTTTGACCTTAATAAAAATATTGATCAGAACCCGTAGCTAGATATTAGACTTCAGAAGGTATTACATGTGAAACAAAAGAGAGCAACAGGATAGTGAGGCCATACGAAAGATCAGAGAAATTGCTTTTTCATAGATAGGAAAGGTGGGAGACCGCAAAGTCTTTGGGAGTCTACCAATTTATCTAAATCGATTTCTTCCCCGGATCCCTCAGATTAGAAGGCATCAAAATGTTTCAGTAGCGGTAGGTTGGGGGTCTGTGTGGAGAAGATTATCGGGCGAAATATCGATGTATTGATGGCCATGGTAGACAAGATTGAAAAGTTAAAACAATATGACGTCAATGTAAATATGTAGGCCTTGTTTTATCTGATCACGTAGTCGATATCCGTCAAAACGACGATTCTGTGTCTTGATATTAACAGTTTTGGAGCAATGTTAATTATGATGGCTGTAGATTTATTGCGACTGAAAGTGGTCTGGCAGATATTTGGCTCCATTGCTAGAGACCTGGTTTCAAATGTATTGATTTCATTCGACCTTTTGTCACAATGTCATGTCGTTTCAAATCTATCGGTTGAAAATTAAATATCACTTTCATAATAAAACGATACTTTTAAAATAAACGGTTGATGGAAAGGTAATTCTTGTATTCTAAACAAAAGTTAAATCACTGATAAGAAGAAAACAATCCCACTAGAGCCACGTTGTTTGCAGTATACCGTGCATGTCATTTTGTTTCATATTTGTCAGCGAGATCAGCAGGAAACCATTACCGAAGACAACATTTCAAGACTATCACACGTCAGCCTTTCTTTCAAGTAGATGAACTGTACTCTTCATGTTTGCATGGCTTCCCTGAATCTTGGACTGATGTCGCAACTGGTCCTGTCCTTAAATTATCCTTAAACTTCCTGTATACGATATGCATTGCAAATACAATATATAATACCATGCATATACATCAAACGAGATTGAAATTACAGTTGACAATCAAGATAGTTTTACAAATGTGTATTTGCATAGAAGATGCATAAAAACTGTATAGACTTGAATGCTGTAACTCACTGTATAATTACTGTAAGAAAACAGACTCGCTAATGCGCAACAATTTAGATTTTAAGTTTTATTAATTTACATTATATGTCATAAGCGACCAAAACTAGGCGATCAAAAACTTTCACAAAAAATATGAGGACATTTAATCCGTCAGAGTTTTTAGCCTGTGATAAAGAACCCTATTTGCACTTGTCGTCTGGTTTGTATTAAAATTGACACAAAGTGTATGCTTATGTAACTATACAAGTTGTAGTGTGTTATAATGTAATCATATACAGTGTGTTTGTTTGTTTGTTGGGTTTAACGTCCCATCGACAGTATTTCAGTCATTTTGAGACGATGTCTACTTGAGACAGATATAGTGCTGCCACACTGCAGTATCACGCCGTAAACATGTGGCATGATACCACACCCAGTAACATTATCCTGACACCGGGCGAACTAGTCCTGCAACTATCCTTATATGCTGAGCGTCAAGCCATTTTCAGTACCATTTTTTACGACTTTGGTATGCGCAGCCGGGGATCGAACCCAAGACCTCCCGCACCCGAGGCGGACGCTCTAACCACTCGGACAACGGGGACGGTATATACAATGTGTAACAATGTAATCGTATACAGTGTGAATGATATCCACTGGCCAAGACCAGTCCATTAGTACATAACAAGCTAATACTGTTCTTCCCTGCAATATTTTTAGGATAAGAAGGTTACAGGCAAAACCTGTTCAGACTGAAAATCGTTGTCAGTTGGTCTAAAATGACGTCATACGTGACATTTTCCCTTTCGTTTCACTCAAGACCAAGATCCGATCAGGGTCTCCTCTGTTTGCTTGTACAGTATTGTTGCTCAGATTCTAAACAGACTGCAAGGCAAAGAAAAAATCCTTAATTTCAAATATCACTGTGTCCCTATTCCGCAATATTCGGAGTACTTCAGTCTTTGTTCGTCACATAGTTGACATTGGCCGATTCCATTAAGCTTTAATAAATATATGAAAAACCGATGACACTATGTCAATAAAATTGACACTATAATTTCTATATTGCTTTCTAAGCAAACAACGTAGTTGATACTTTGACTGATAAATGTTCAATTAACACTAGATTTGTGTCTTTTTGAATAAACATAGCTAACACATCTGATTTAAATCTATCATAGTGTAAATAAATTCGAAAGATGAAAGTTGTTGTCAGAGCCTATAACTCTCGGGGGTTGGATCACTGACACTTGATATTTCAGTTTTACTTCCAATCCCTACTGTTTAAGAATGAACCATTACCTTCTGACTCTGAGTTCTTGTACTTTGCCATGCAAACTTAAAATTGTAAATTAATTCAAAATTACCCAAAAGGACACGTTGTAGCTCGTACTGATAAGTATAGTGAATTATTAATTTAAATAGGCGCAATCCCGAGTGGATATATTATCCAGTTCGGAAGAACAAAATCTAGCCGTATTTTACAAAATCGCTTAAACTGTTGCTGTAAAGCATCTTAAAAGACTTTACTGAGATCTAAGGAAAGTTCCAGAACTGGTTGGCATCATGTATAATATCACGCCAAGTGTTGTAACAGATCATAGCTTATCACCCCTAATGATTGAAAGACTGCTGCTGAAACGTAGCCATGGGAGACCAAACGGGCATTCAAGGCGATCCAAAGGTTTAACATAAGATAATGCTATAATTAATCTCTCTTTCTCTTTCGTCTCAGGTAAAAAATTTGTCAATCTTATTTTCATGTTTTTTATCTACCTGTATTATAATTCAGCCCTATATAATACCAGTAAACATTGCACTGTTTAAAATGCAAATGTCATTTAGTACATGTAACATTACTGCCAACTGCAGACGAATCGTATACATCATTCCTCTGGTCTGACATAAACTGGCCCCATTACAGACGGTATGACGGTGCAACCTTCTATCCTTTTTGTTGTCAAGTCTCCATATGTTTGTTTGCCCTCACGCAACACCGATTTTTTCTAATAAAATTGACAGGTCTTATGCAACTGTACATATTACATTCATGAACATCTGTTGAGTCTAATGCTGCAATTCAAGTATTTCGGATTAATTGAAAGTTTTTTCATAATCATTTTGATTGACAGCTTTTGTTCTGAATAGCCCCTCAATTCTATTACATATACCGAACTTAATGCAGATTAAGCTATTTTCCGTGTTTTATCTCGCTCGCAATTATTTCCGAGATTTAATTGAAAGTGAATATTACAAAACAACACACTCAACTGTGACATATTTAATAAAACATGATAACATATCCAAAAACGGATGTTGTCCATACATTTCAAATTAATATCTACCCTATCTACATAAAATGTAACATGGCTGACATCTTGAAGAGATTTAGTAAAGGCTGCTTTTTGTAAAGGAGAGCGAACAAGCATAGCAGAATATCAAAAATGAAAATCCGATAATATATCAGATACCATCAAGACAGCGCTACACGAAACTTCCCTTCAATTTGCTGTTCTAGTGAATATAATGTTGCACATTTACCATTATAAACATACTTTTACAGAAAATGGTCTTAAAATATATAAATTGTCAGATTTCAAAAGCTTCAAGTTAAGATGTTTCGTGCTATCGACAGTACACATGAGGCATACGTTAATTTGGTCATATGCCTTATTTCTGAAGATAAAAAGTCTCTATGAATAGTATTATTACAATATAACTTTATCTTTCCGATATTCTCTTAAAATAACCAAATCTGAATCAATTCAGTTGTGTTGTTATTTTCATCTAAACAGCCATCGGTTAAATCATACAGTTAGGGTTTCATTGCTTCAGTCTTAAGAGTTAAATGTTTTTTGTTTTTTTTTCTAACGGACATTTTTTTTCTGAAATTTGCATATAAGTACTTTAGACTATGACTAAAGATATATGAATTGAAAATAAGGGGCCAACATACTCGCTTGAGAGATTTAGATTATGGTAAAACATCACTAAACAATTTAATTCACTCTTTTTCAATATTTCGGCAAAAAATGCCTTTCTCAAGAAAGAAAAAAATCATGTTTTTAATACAAGAATCTTAAAAGCTTGGGTTTCCTATAAAAATCTACTACGAATAAATGAAAAATTAAAAGAACAAACAATAAATAAATAAAAAAAAATAATGTATAAAAATTAGCAAATTAAAACCAGTGGCAACCCGCTGAAACGTCCTTTACTCTAAGTATTTAATGTCCTTAATATTTCTTACAAATATCTTGTTTAAATTTTATATCTTGTGATAATCATGATAATACACTGAATTAATTTTCCATATGGAACTCTCTTTTTTCCCCGGCAAAACAATTACAATAGAGAAATGCTAGATCTATATTTGGAGGTTTGTTCTGACCAACCCTTCTTGAAATGTACTCTGAAATATTTCTATCCAAAGAATATACACGAATAGAGTATGCCCTATTTTTATATAATTGCCCAATGAAAATCCTTTATTTTTAAACATTTATCGTCTCTGTTTCATAAAAATATTATGACTATGCATGTCTCCCCTATCCGCGAGGACTGTTCCGTGAAAAAAATAACATGAATTGTTGAGCAATAGGGGTTCGGTAATACCAATCAGTGACTGGAGAAAAATATCATGTGTATGTTTATCTCACAATGAACATTGTGTGGAATTTTACTCCAGTGTTCGGGGAGTTACGAAGGTCGGAGTGAAACGGTCTATATGTGTAATCATTAAGACCTGTTTTGTCTTTTCAATGCCGTTGAAAGAAATATTCATTAGCTGTTACACAATATTTTGTACTCTAAATGAACACCACAGGTTTTGATTTTTTTTCGCATATTTAACATTAAGCTAGCTAAGAATAGACGCATCTCATACCAAACGATAAACCGTGTTAAATGCTAATTTAAAACCACAAAAGTCAATAAATTTTAATCATTCACACGGGGAATTGGTTCGCGTGAGATTAGCATCGGCAAAAGCCAATGATCAGACGGAAGGTTTATCTTTTTGCGTATTATAAACATACCTAGAGGGAAAAATAGACCAGGTAACGGTACTTTCTAAATATCAGAGGTATGTAAACACTATAAGGCTAGATGTTATTAAAAGATCACAAAATCTCCAAGGTTAACAAAGTGTACGGAAACTTTGAAAATGGGATATTTTTATTCCTCGTAACGTAGCAAATATTTTGAAGTTCATATACTCCCTGATCATTATTTTTATGATTTCTAATCCCCGCCCTCTCTTTCTCTAAATTACATTGAGATGTAAATAAAGAGGTACACTTATCTCCGATTTATTTGTAGGAGAATATGAGAGAATATGTAGGCCTATACCTTTGAAATAACCAAGAGCAGCCATAAGAAACTAAAGAAGAAGAAGAAGAAGAAGAAAAAAAAAACATGCATGAATACAAATTTTCAAATTTAAATGAGTAGCTACATTAATGCGAAATGTAAAAAAATACTGATATTATATTTACATATCATCTATGACCACGAAAAAAAAACTGTACAAGAGGCAAATTGTATTAAAGAATTAACCTGCCCAAGCTCGGACTTACCGCTTATTAAGTAATACTTAGGGGCGATTTTTTTTATCATTCTTATTCCTCTAATGAACATAACCCAAATACATAATGTCGTAAAAAAAAGTGTTTGCCGTAAAACGGGAATTGTGGTGTGCTTAGACTGTTGGTATCAATACCCGCGAAGTTTTGTTGGTGGAATTCAAAAGATGCTGAAATATTTTCATGAGGGTGTCGGACTTTCGTCTTTGCAACGTAGGATTCTCGAAAGAAATGTTTGTACCCTTTTTTTTCTTTGCAATCTTTCTAAAACATATGTTATGAATGGTATATTTCTGTGATGCACAGTTTCTTAGTGTTAAAGTAAATGCAGATGTAAATGGTTTCAAGCCGGTCGGTCGAAACCACACATAATGTAGATAATGTTTGAATATAAAGGGTGGGCTATACCAATACATTGGATTCTTCAATATATCGTTTACCGCTCCTCTAATTTACATGATCACGTTTTCATTAAAAACCACGTGTGTTTAATATATGTAGTCACAGCTCTTGTCGTATTTCATATCAATGTCCGCTAGGAAAATCAAATGTTCTGTATACATTAAATAAAGAATATACTTGTATACAAAAACATTGACCAATATGCAGAAAATAATAATAAAAAAATAATGTAAACAATTTCTACAGTGATCTAATAAATACAAAATAACACGGAAACCTACAGATTATGTCTGCAAAAATAAATAAAGTTCTGAAACTTTAATAGTATCTTGTACACACACAAAAACAACAACAATAATAGAATACACGATAATTCAGCTTGTGTACAAAACATTAACGATAGAACTGTCATAGCAAAAGTAAAGTTAGATGTGATCATTTGTCCAAATTATTATACATGTGTATATACATCATATACACCGTGACGTCTTGGAAAAAAAAGGAAACCGGGTTGCCAGGCATCAGAATTTAATGTTTAGTGTATGGAACGACTTCAGTTATAGCATAATAATGGATGATACACCATACTTGGTTTCTTTCCGTTTTTTTTTTATATACTAGTTAAATATGAGTTGTTGTTTTAGTCAATAGTATCATATATGTAATTCAACAGGACAATAACTTTCTTAATAGGCACATAAGACCCTGCAAACCTGTTATTTGTTATTCTATATGGATTCAGGCGAAACATTAGACATTCGATTCAACAATATTATATTAGTTAAGCATGAATCTCTCTCAAAATAATGATTCCAACTGAAATCTGATTTCCCTACTAAAATACTATCATACTATTACTTTGATTTGTTGATATCCATGCCATTCGAGTGTTTATTCTTGAATTCTGTTTGTATGTACCGGTACTCACAGTGTTCGTAAAACAACAGCCTGTCTCCTGGTTAAGAATCAAAGTAATATTTTGTAGGTATATAGACTAACAATGTTAGAACTGAATACTGCATTACCATAGTAATAACGTCATTGATATATGTGGTATTATTTAAAACTATAACGTTAATCTATTGTGCATTATTTATGTCATAACCACATGTAGTATCTTTGTAAATCGTCCATGTGCAAATTATTTCAAAGGTATATTGTGCGTCATTTGTACACAGGTGTTGTAAATGTTGTTCGCGTTAATCACATTTCTACGCTTTATCCATGTTCAGAAGTCCACCCCGCCGGCCGCCCTGCTGTTCAGGTCCCGGGATATACCCGTTCTGTAAATATTAGGTGGCTTTCTCGGAGATACGGTCTCCTGGTTGTTCTTGTATGGCGGCGGAGCCCTGCCCCCTCTTGGTTGCTTCGTGGTTGTTTCCCCCGACATGGAAGAACTAGGTCGACTTAAATCCACGGAATTGCCTTTCCTGCCCTTCAGGAGGTACCAAATCCCAAAACCACCGCCCGTCACAAGGGCGGAGCTCAAAGCACCAACAGCCCCAGCCAACGCCTCAGTTTTGGCTTGTTTTTCCTCAATCGGCAAAATTTCATCTCCGAACTGACAGGAGCATTTCGGAACTACCTGACACTGAAATAAAAATAATTATAGGTTAAAGAAAATATATCCTTCGGGCACTCCTGAAGCTTTTACTATACCAAGCGACGTTGCGCGTATATATCCGTTAGTTATTTCCGGCTGTGTTTAACATGAAGTCACTGCAGATTTTGGTTACATTGTTCTGTATCAGGAATAATAGTGCATCGTATTTAATGATATATATTTACCCACCATTTATGATAGTATGTACATGCCATAGATAAATGTATAGTACAAGAAACTTGAAAATTATTGGATTGCAAATAAAGTTGTGTCCTAAAAAATGCCACTTTCTTCTAAAAAAGTCATCTAGGAAATCGAAAACAACAACAAAAAAAAAAAAAAAGAAAAAAAAAAAGTAAACCAACATTTCACAAGTATTATTAAATATTACACTATGTAACTGGTTTTAACGTCAATATGAAAAACAGTTTTGCTAAATAAAACCGCAAGTTACTCCCACTACGTATTCACTATACATTAAAGCCTCTTGTGTTTTGGAATTTTAATTTTCAGTATTTTCTTACCACATTTACATGAATTACAATAAACAGATACGTCCTGTATTGTAACAAAATGTTTTTCCACACGCATGTTATTCTGAGAAAAATATTTAAATCAATTACCAATGTAAATATTAAAACACATATATACACACACACACACACACTGAAAGAAATATAACAACTAAAAAGTAATTTGAATGATTACCATATTAGCCGATTTTTAATTTTGTTTCTCATATTTTAGCAATCTTCATGAGGAATACAACAATGCAATTCCTGTTATTACTCATTTCACATTTGAAATACCAAACACATACACCAAGCGACGTGAAGCTATAGAAAAAAAATAAAGAGGTAAATGAATCAATTATGTATCGTGCTTTATGTAATTAAACATTTGAATGTTAATCCATTCAAAGAAATATGCTATCCTAAAACAACAACTTCCACAGAAAATGTATAAGATAATGTATGCACAGGGTATTTTATGCATTTTAGATCAAGTTCAAATTTTATTTATTGGCGGTGACATATTTTAGAACAGAATAACATAAGCCATGAAAAGCTATTTTACTGACAACATTAACAACTATAAATTTTATATTAAAAATAATTGAAACAATTGATATTTAACCAAATTAATAACAAAAGTAAATAAGATAAGTTTTAATAAGGAAAACAATTTTAACAAAATTATATTCTTTGTCCACGTACATATTTCCTTTTAATAATTACATCAATGAATAAGTACAAAATGGTCATATACTTACATCACTTCCTAATGATACAACAATTAGCGCGGAAACAATTAAGAAAATCGTGGTATTTATTCCAGGCTCCATCTCTTTAAATGTATTGATGTCAAACTAAATTTTACCGAAATTTTCTCTCGGAAAGATAACCGCCGATAGATTCCGAATATTAAGTGTAACTAGGAACGTGATCAGGGGTAATATGGGGCATTACAGAAACATCGATTTAAGTTGGGCGAAGAAAAGAATGGTACTTGGTGTGTCATTACAACCGATGATTAATGATCAAGCGACTTCTTCATCGGGGATTTTGGACTTTATCTCTGTCAATGCCGATGTGGCCAGCTAATCATTTTGAAAAGGCTTTACTTCGTGAAATATAATTAAACATACAGAGATGAGTATGGTTTCCACAACGCTTTGAAGACCGGGTTTAAAATTTGTCATCATAGGCTTTAATTTACAATTTACTGCCCCAAACAATTCCCAATTTCTAATTTTCTAAAGAGACATCTTTACCAATAAGGATATCATCCGTATTTAATGTACATGTATTACCATACATTTGGACCAAGGGGAACATGGTGGATTAACAATATAATGGCTCTATTCAGAATCAGAATTAAGGTAACCACTTGGGTGAATACTTTAAACGACTAGAGAGAGAGATAGAGATAGAGAGAGAGATTTGTTAAAAATGTTGACGTTAATAAATGTGACGTCATGAAATCACGTTGATTCACGTCTTGAGAATTGACGTCATAGCAACCGTCTATAACATAGATTGTTGGCTAGCGACGTACATATTTCTGATTTGTTGACAAGGAATGGAGCAAACGAAAAAACAACAAGGTTGTCTTGCTTTGTTTCTTCAGGCTAAAGCTGCAATAAATGAAAGGGTATGTTAAATAAAACTATAGAGGCTCGATAACAAATTTCAAAAGACAAATAAAATACTTCCTCTTGAAACCGGAGTTTGGAAAGTATGTTCTGTTTGTAAAAGTGAAATGTTTTTACTTTATTATTCTTTTCAAGTGTTATATTTATGACATAGTTTCTTCTGATTTAAATTAACTTTATTAAAATCTACTTTTATTACATAAGTATATTTATATGTCGAAAATGATGCAGTACTTATTACATATCCAATAAAAATATGTCGGTCTAATAAATCTGTTGCAAAAATCAGTTAATGATATGGCAATGCTGCATTTTTTTCTCTTGCGTTAATCTTCTTTGCCACACATGAAAATCCATAATAAACAAGCACATGTTTCTTTTTTTTATTATTATTAAAGGGTCAATTATGTATGCTTAATATTGCAAAACTTATTTTGCCTAGTTAATGAATAAGGCAATTATCTATAATTAAGGTGTTTCATGAAACGAAAGCCATGTATTCAGTGAAAAGGTGTTTAGAACTTAGCATACCCCCATTAAAATTCATGTATACCCAGAATAAGCCAAAACTTATATTAAGCAAAAACAATGAAACCTCCATCTACAGTGTGCACGTGCCAGGAATGTTTTACGCAAGAGGTTCAGGCGATATAAGGGACTGAGGACCCTGTACCCGGGAGAACTGGAGAACGAGAGTGGAGCTGACGACCTCATCATCACCCGAGTGATTGGAGCAAACAAAGGACCCGAGAATGGCCTCAGAGGTTACCAGGCCAGCGGAGGTGAGCTAGCTAGAAGACCCCTCTAACTTGTCCCAGACCTTTTTTTCTATAAGAATAAATTAATTATCTGATTTATACAAGTGCATGTACATAATTCAAATTTAATCCATATAT
>CM037784.1:38606471-38656471 GCA_021229015.1 Solen grandis
TCCTTTTTAATATTCAAAAAATGCCATATTTCAAGTTGATAACACTCTAGCATTTTCATCTTTTGAGCAATCCTCTTCAAACTTTATGGCAATGCTTATGACCACAAGGTCTCGATTGAGTTCGATTATGGCTGAGATTCATCTATTAGGTCAGGAGTTATGCCCCTTTTAATATTCAAAAAATGCCATATTTCACTTTGTTTACACTCTAGCATCTTCATCTTTTGAGCAATCATCTTCAAACTTTATGACAATGCTTATGACCATAAGGTCTCGATTGAGTTCGATTATGGCTGAGATCCGTCAATTAGGTCAAGAGTTATGCCCCTTTTAATAAAAAAACATTTCACTAGCATCTTCCTTTTTCTAGCAATCATCTTCAAACTTTATGACATTGTTAATGACCATAATGTCTCAATTGAGTTCAATTGTGGCTGAGATGGGTCATTTAGGTCAGGAGTTATGCCCCTTTAATACAAAAAATACAAGATTTCACTTTGTTTATTCTCTACCAACTTCATTTTTTTAACAATCATTTTTAAACTTTAAGACAATGTTTATGCCCATAATCTCACAATCGGGTTCAATTATAACTGATATTGACTTGTAAATTTAGGAGTTATGCCCATTTCACCATAAAAAAAAAGCCAGATTTCACTTTTACACTCAAGCATCTTTATTTCTTAAGCAATCATCTTTCTCAGGTGAGCGACCAAGGGCCATCTTGGCCCTCTTGTTTTTCTTTTTTCAGTTGATTTAAATGGTTGAGTATTTTGATTTTATTCATTTTTTTTTCTTCAAATATTTATTATAAACAGCCCCTGCAAGCAGTGATTGCAGGGAACCATGAGGAAGATGAGCGACCTTTCTTTGTTCTATCTGGTACCCAGCTTCAGAAATGGGTTGTTAGTGATTTCAACATGGAGAAGGTAAATGTCTCCCTCATATATTGTTTTATAAGTTGCCTCATATGCCTGACAACAAATAAGTTATTTCACATAAGAAAATGAATTACTTAGCATAAATTAATCAAGGGACGATTGCAAAATTAATGCTTCTAACACTTGTATATACAAAACAAGTGATAAAATATCAATATTTATTTTGAGAACACAGGGCTTTGATATAAACAACTTAATAATATCTGAAGATACTTGGTTTTAAAAAAATGTTTTCATGTTGGATTACATTGTGTAGAATATATTTAAACTGATCAAATTAACGATCACATTTTTTTCACGATACTTTATTCCAGTTTCTGTACCAGATAGACGCTGATCGCCTTTTCCGTGAATCTTTAGCAAGGAAAGTTTGGGTCAGTATTTTATCTAAAATGTCCATTGAAAATGGAACTGTTCTACAGTCCTGGAAAGAGTAGTTTCATTCACCAATTTAATTTCTTTGTACATGCATTTGACTTAGTGAGAAAGTCAAGATTAAAATCACTCCACAAGTGGTTATAATACCAGACTACCTTGTGATTAGTAAAAGTCTATTGTTTTGAAAAATGATTTTGAATTTTATTTTATTCATTGGAATTTAGTTAAAATGAGGGTTTTGGTTTGATGTTGCTAAGGCAGAACATTAACTCTACCTTTGTCTACATGAATGTCCCAGGATCAAGACTCCATACAGATGACACAGCTGACCACCTGGCTCCTGGACATGCAGCTGACTAGGTGAGTCCACGGTTTTCTTCTGATATCTTCTCATATACTGGCAATTGTTTTCTTTCTTGCCATATTTTATATGAAAAAAAAGTGATTTATGTTACTTAAATTGAAGATTATTTAAAAGGTTCTTTTTGGTCACCTGCTGTAAGCAGAGGTGACACATAGGGTTCACTTTTCCGTCGTCTGTCTGTCCGTCACACTTTTTCCTTCATGCTTAAGCATGCCAAAGAACACTCTTGTTTTTTTCTCTTTTTAATTTTTTTATGTTGGATGGAAAAAGTCTTATAATTGATTTTGGAGTTCTCTTGATAATCCATGGTTTGACCTATATTTTGCACCTTTTGAATAAATCATGCTAGCAACATAGCTGAAACTTAGTCTTTGAATGAGTACCGGTAGTTGGTTAAAGTCCCAGTATCTTATAGATGTTAGACCTAAATCTGAATGCACTTACAACATATATAATTCAGTTTTAATTTCATCACTGAAAGACCTTGAGAAATGCCTAATTTACAGGAAAGATTCTATTAGAAAAATTGCAAATTGTGGCTGTCTCGTTCTATATTTAGCTCAAACAATGACAGCATAAAATGAACATTCAAGTTTTTTTGTGTGTGTGTGTGTTTTGTTTTTTCTTCAGAAGTTTGTGGATTTTCTTCCTATCTCCTCTACTATCATGTATCAAGATTTATTTTGTCTATAGCAAATGTCCATGAACTTCTGAAACACCCCATGTACACTGTGGATTTACTGAACAGTGTGTTTCAGAACAAGCTCTGCCCATTTTTCTCACTATTTTGCCCTGTCTGAACAACTAAGGCTTCCGGGTGAATATTTCGTTATGTGGGCTAAATTAAACGTTAAGAGGTTAATCAAACATCATCTGAGGCTTTGCTAGTTAGAAATTTTGAAAAATATATTTTTTCCCATTTAAAACACACTGGGGCTTTTACACAAGTACTTGACTATATATCTGTTTACATTATCTTATGTGTTTATATGTTTTATAAACATTTATAGTTATGTATCATATATTTCTATTTATGAATACCTATTGAAGTTGCATTATTACCCAAAATCAATGCAGAAAATGGGTGAAAATACGAAAGTTCAATATTTTTTATGTGATATGCAAAATATTTTCTCTGTTGTTAAAAGGATAAGCCTGAATAATGTTGACTGAATCACTGATGCCTACCTTCATGAACATTTCCTGGTTATTGAAAGGGAGATTCATGTAATAGATCAAACTCTGTCACATGTTCTTGTTCACATTCGTACACTGAACATCATGTAATATACTTCACTGATTGCATGCACACATGGTCTCTGCAACATGGTATATTTATACCCCCGAAACAAAGTTTGGGGGGGTATATAGGAGTCACCCGGTGGTCGGTCGGTCGGTTGGTCGGTCGGTCGGTCGGTCCAGCGGTCCGTTGCATTTTCCTTGTCAGGAGCATAACTTGAAAACCACAAGTTGGAATTCAATACAACTTCATGCAATGATCAAGCACATGGAGAGGAAGTGCAGTGCACAAGAACCATAACTCCATCTTGACTTATTATGGAGTTATTGCCCTTTGTATTTTTTCCTTGTCCGGAGTATAACTTGTAAAGTACTGATTGGATTTCAAAACAATTTCATACAATGGTCAAGCACAATGAGAGGAAGTGCAGTGCACAAGAACCATAACTCTATCTAAGAATTACAGAGTTATTGCCCTTTGTATTTTTTCCTTGTCCGAGTATAACTTGTAAACTACTGGTTGGATTTCAAAACAATTTCATACAATGGTCAAGCACAATGAGAGGAAGTG
The DNA here is from genome assembly GCA_021229015.1 of Solen grandis. NCBI lineage: Eukaryota > Metazoa > Mollusca > Bivalvia > Adapedonta > Solenidae > Solen > Solen grandis. Next base: position 38,609,965 of record CM037784.1, read on the forward strand.
CAGTGCACAAGAACCATAACTCTATCTATAGGAATTACAGAGTTATTGCCCTTTGTTACTTTTCCTTGTCCAGAGTATAACTTGTAAACTACTGGTTGGATTTCAAAACAATTTCATACAATGGTCAAGCACAATGAGAGGAAGTGCAGTGCACAAGAACCACAACTCTATCTAGAGTAATTACAGAGTTATTGCCCTTTGTATTTTTTCCTTGTCCGGAGTATAACTTGTAAACTACTGGTTGGATTTCAAAACAATTTCATACAATGGTCAAGCACAATGAGAGGAAGTGCAGTGCACAAGAACCATAACTCTATCTAGAGTAATTACAGAGTTATTGCCCTTTGTATTTTTTCCTTGTCCGGAGTATAACTTGTAAACTACTGGTTGGATTTCAAAACAATTTCATACAATGGTCAAGCACAATGAGAGGAAGTGCAGTGCACAAGAACCATAACTCTATCTATAGGAATTACAGAGTTATTGCCCTTTGTTACTTTTCCTTGTCCAGAGAATAACTTGTAAACTACTGGTTGGATTTCAAAACAATTTCATACAATGGTCAACCACAATATGAGGAAGTGCAGTGCACAAGAACCATAACTCTATCTAGAGTAATTACAGAGTTATTGCCCTTTGTTACTTTTCCTTGTCCAGAGTATAACTTGTAAACTACTTGTTGGATTTCAAAACAATTTCATACAATGGTCAACCACACTATGAGGAAGTGCAGTGCACAAGAACCATAACTCTATCTAGAGTAATTACAGAGTTATTTCCCTTTGTTACTTTTCCTTGTTTTTCTTGTCCTGAACATAACTCGAATTTTATACATGGTATATACTTGAAACTTAAAATGTAAACAGATGGGGACTAGGAGAAGTGCAGTGTCCAAGAACTGTAACCTTATATTTTTAAACTACTGTGACAAACAACCATTATTGACTCTCTATCAACTTTAAATAAAAACTTTACTTATTAATATCACAACCAATATACTATGTATACAGGTTCTTATCTATGCTCTGCCTGAAGTCTGGCTTCTCCTGCATTAAATTATTTTATGGGGGTATTAATCACCTTCAGTGATAGCTCTAGTTTTAGATGGTGTGTGGTTATATTTATGTAAATAAGGCTGTTCCAAACCTTGACAGAAACACCAAAAACCATGAAATTTCATACTTGTTATGATCACCGAATCTCAGATAATCAGTATGTAATGTAAGGGATCAGTAGGTTTTCTTAAATGCAATTATTTATTAATGATAAATAAGTTAAATGTCAAGAGTTGTTACAACCCGAGAGTTTCAAAATATTCAAGCTAGATTGACTTAAATAGTTACAGTATTGTAGTATGTGTATATCTGTATGTGAGTGTGTGTGTGTAATGCAGAAGATATTTCCAGTACTGTTAACTATGTCTACTTGTTTTACACAGTGAAGGAATAATGGTTTTGGGTGCTGGTCTGAACCTGGAATCAGAACCCCTCGTCAGATATGCTGTTGGTGAGTAGGCACATTACAATTAGCTCTACTATTTGGAGAATAAGGAGGGCTATTCTACTCAACCAAGTGTTTGCGTCGCCGTAATGGTTAAGTTTTTTGTACCACCTAACTTTATTATTTAACCCCTTAAGTTATTGCTTTAAAACTTGGAATACTTGTTTATGGCCCTCACTCCTACCTGTAGGCAAGAGGGGATAACTATGTCGTGGATTTGGACCAAATTTTTCCCCTTTTTTTGACTTAGAATCTTGATTTTCTTCAAAGAAATGGTCGAGCTATTGTGATAACTGGGTCGTTGTGCAAACCATTACTCATCACTTTTAACAGACAAGCGTTGGCATCCACATGTGGTACTCTTGTTTTCACTAAACCCTTTGAGGCAATGCTTTGAAACTTGGAATACATGTACTTGTTTATGACCATCGCCTCCACCTGTAGGCAAGAATACAAAACTTTGTCATGGGTTTTGATTAAATTATGCCCCTTTGTAGCCCGACTTTTCAAAGAATAGTAGAGCTATAGCAGTCACCTTTGCCCCCTTTTTAACTTACAAAATTTGGTTAAAGTTTTGCATGAAAGTACTATCCGGCTTATATCTCAATAAAGATTTATGATATTGACTTGAATGTTTATGAATATGTTTAGGGGCATCAGACTACTAAGGTAGATAACTCTTGACTGAATTATTACAAGTTAAAGTTTTGATTGCACAGTGTTATTATGCTTATGTCTCAGTAACTAGGCTTGGTATTGATTTTAGACTTCATAAACATATTCAAGGGTATCAGACTATCAATGTATATCATTTTTTACTATTATTATATACAGGGCATGTGAAAGCCAAGAATTGAAATAGATTTCATTTAATTTACCAACACGTATTTTGAAAATTCAAGCGTGCTGTCCTCTAACAGCTCTTGTTTTATTTTACTGGCAAGCACTGAAATAGTCAAACACGCTGTCTGACGGACAGGTCTTGTATAATCTGTATGCTGTAATTATTTTCCTTTGTTTATTAATGGGTAGGCCGTTAGAGAATCTTGGTCTCAAGGTGGATCCAGCTTGATGTTTACTTGGTTATCATATTACCTACTTACAGCTAAACATTGAGTGGACAGGGAAGGATTTAGTTAATTTATGATGAAAGATTACACTAAATGAATTAAATTACTTGTGCCCAGTGTTCAACAAAAAATGTAATTTCACTTCGAAGACAGACAATATTACAAATATTGTATCAAGATGTTTTCATTACTTACATTTTACTGTAGTCTTTATTTTCTGTTTTTCTGTTCTGTAAGTAAAGTACTGAAATATATGTAGTGTTCTTTATTTGAAAAAAGTGTTACTGACTGGTTCCTGTTTTTGTAGCAACAATAGCAACAGATGCCAGTGGAACCCCATCCAGACTTGAGTCTTTCACAGTTCTGAGTTTTGTCTCTAGGTACCAGGTAGGTCCCAGTTTGTCATCCTTACTTTGTTGATGGGGTTCAGAAGCTTCGGGGGAAAATAGGACATGTTTGTCCCGAAACTTTACCAATTGAATACCAGAATATGAAACAGGCACATGTACTCATTTTAAGATTTATCAGTTAAAACAAATTTTAAATCCAAAGATTTTTGGACAGGTTTTTCAACGAAAAATTCCATCCTTTAAATTGATGATGTCTTGGCAGGCATCAGTTGGCACAGGTCGTCCGCTTAAACTGACATTTAAGCTCACCAGAGTACAATGTGCTCAGGATGAGCTGTTGCAATCACCCTTCATCCATCGTTGTCCATCGTGTGGCATCATTAAATTTCTTTAAAAGACATCTCTGAAACTGCATGGTAGAAATTGATGAAACTTGTCATGAAAGATCTTTAGTTGACCCTAAACAAAAATTGCTAAAATAAACTTGATCCATGCAGAACTTTGGTTTCCATGGCAACCAAGAGGATTTTATTTAAGATAAGTAAAAATTTTCTCCTCTGAAGCCAGTGGTCAGAATTTACCTTATGGCTTTCTGCCATAATTGCCAAATGAAATTGATTCCTTAAAAAATGAGGCACCTAAGGGTCTGCTAGTTTCCATATTATGTTACTTGTATGCTCTATATAGAAAATTTCAAAATTATTTTTCTTTGAAACCAATGGTCAGAATTTAATTTCATTTGGCACGAATAGTCACCACATGACTGTCTTCCATAATTGTTAAAATAAAATTAATCCCTTGAAAAATAAGGCCCCTAGGGGGTTGCCTTTTCTTTTTTCTGTGAAAAAATCTGTCAGAATTTTATTTTATTTGGCAGAAATGCTCACCTCATGGCTGACTACCATTACTGCAAAAGTAAAGTTGATCCCCTGATAAATGAGGCTTGAGTTGGTCGGCTAGTTTCCTTATATATTCTATATAAAAACTATCAAATCTTTTTCTATGAAACCATGGGTTATAAATTAATTTCCTTTTGCACAAATGGCCTTATGACTGTCTACCATAATTGCTAAAATAAAGTTGATCCCTTAAAAAATATGGCCCTAGGGGGTCAGCTAGTTTCCTTATATACCCTATATAGTCTCCTCTTCTGGAGCTTATGTTCAGAATAAAGTCTTGTTTTGCACTAATAACCTCAAGGTTTCATACCATAATTGCATAAGCATTTTTAATCCCTTAAAAATTGAGGCCTCCAGATGATTGACTTATTTAGAATTCCTTGTATCTGAAACTTGAATCTGGCTGCTGCAGAAGAAAACAAGGTAAAATCAAGTGACTTGAGTCATTTTAAATAAGGTTATGTACTCTGGCGAGTAATCTAGGGCCATTCGGCCGTCTTGTTTTAATCTGCTATAACTTCTTTGTGCTTCATTGGATTGCTTCAATGTTTGGACAGTTGCTTAAATGGATAGACCTCTTCATTATGCAGTTGACCTTAACCTTTACCTTCTATTGAAAAAAAATAATAATACCATCAGGTCTTGTTTTCAAAACTAAAATATCTTTTTCCCTCCATATATGTTCATCTTGTAAAAGACAAAATAATAATTTGAAGTGGTAGAACACATTTGTGTTAGCCTGTAAGGATAAATATTTCAAATACTGTTATTACAAAGTCAAGACTTTCAGAAAATATAAACAGATGTGCACAATGTGCTTTTATATGAAGGGGTCAGTGTGCAGAGCTGGAAGTAAGGGTAACCTGCCCTGTAGTCAGTAACTGGTAACAATTGCTAACTTGAGCATTTGTATCCCTGTTGTATCATAGTCTATTAAATGCAAGAAAGTAGGAAACCAACTTGCAGACAGTTGCAAATAGTTCTGAGCCTTATCCTTAACTGAAGGCTGCTGCTGTGTGTTACAGGAGGAGAGGGAGGCTGAGATCCTGGGCTACAGGTTGCTGGTTCCCTACACCTCCCACAAGGAAGTCTACCTGTACAATGACTCAACCATCATCATCGACACAGGTACTGGTCCACTCTTAAACTGATCTTTTTATTCTTGCCATATGATATTGGGAAAAGAAATGATAAATAAAGATGATAAATTTAAAATCTACTGGTTTATCTATATAATTTGATAGTATGGAATCATTGTTCATATATGGACTTTAGTTATGCTTGATTTATTATGTTGTTTGATTGTCTCAGATTGTTTGAAATTTTAAATTTTATGCATGCATCTGAATTATTATTACTTGAAATTTATAATGCTTTGTTTGCTTGGATTCAACATAGTAATTAGGGGACTTTTATCTACATGAGACATATATAGTGCTATACCACCAATATATCACACTTGTAGACATGTGGCATGATACCCCACCCAGTCACATTATCCTGACACTGGGCTAACCAGGTCTGTAACTACCCTAATTTGCTGAGTGCCAAGCAAGAGGACGATCTATGAGTATCATTTATAACCACTTTGATATATAACTGTCACTTATCAAACTAATAACCTCCTAGTTGTAGAGCAGCAGATGTTCTTAACACTTGGCAACTGTGACAGGAGTTTTGATAATGCATAATTGTATTCCCTCAGGTGAGGCAGAGAAGCCTGATGAGATCACAGCTCCTGGTGGGAGGTTGCTTGGGGCAGGTAGGTACAGGGGATACATAGGTGTGCATGATTGTGTATAGACTAACTCAAGTGCTCATTATGAAAGCTTGTATATTTATGTTGTTCATTATGAACAGGTTGTATTCATGTGTCCATTTTGCACAGATTGTGCTTTATATGTCAGTTGTCTCCTTCCTTGGAGATAGAAAGAAAGAGTCAGGTAGGGACTGGGTACAAAATACTAGCTTGCAAGACAAAGTACTTTAACCCTTTCCCTCATGGAGGACACCATGAAAAGACCTATGCGAACAGCATTAAACCAGATCAGCCTGCAAGTAACTCGCAGGCTGATCAGGTTTTATGCTGTTCGCTGCTCCCCAGTGGCCTGGAAATGAGGATTTTGTAATTAAATTTGGTAAGGTTTAACTGTCGTTTTCTGCAGATCAGGCTTTATGTGGTACCTATTGAGTGCGTCAAAATGAGTCTATATTAGGGAAACGGTTAATACAAGTATATTATTTGCAGTCATTTGATTCACTTCCTATTTGAAGTAGATACAACAGTTCTGTTATTCCAGTTTTTAATTGTTAATAAGCAGAGGCCACTTAATTGTATTGGTCCTATCAATTCTGTGTTTGCTGGATATCATATTTCTTGCATATTTTTATCTGGTTGAATGGCTCAAATTTACCGATACATTTTTTTTTTCCCCAGGTCTGAGTGACAACACCGCAGTGTTCTTCTCCATCAGTCAGGGCCTCATCAGCATTTCCTCTACACAGAAACAACAAGTCAGGTTTGCCTACCTTCCATATACATCAACAGTTTTCAAACCACTACTCATACTTTACCTGATAATATCATGCACTTGGTTTTCCTCTTGTTTTTACTCATGTCTAAATATTTACCAAATTTGGTTGACCATTAATGAGAGACTACTGATTATAAAAAGTTACTCTATTTACTGAGAAAAAAATTCTAAGGAATAATTTAGCAAGATCATATAATATAAACGTATATACAAAACCTTACTTTTGTGACATATTTTTGACTTTCTATAGTTATTTCAAAGAATGTGTGAAGCTAGAGAATGTTAGAAAGATCATAGGCACCTTCTGAGCTTTTGTTGATGAACTACTTCTATGTCAATAAAAATTAAAAATATTCTTAACAAAAAGAGAGAAATGATGTCATATCAATTGGTATGTCATCCCGCTTTTATTTCCCTTTCTTTACAGTATCCTAGGGGACACTACTCAGGATGTATTGCCACAAGCAGACATGGTGAGTCCCTATTTTGTTGATCATCTCAGTAAACGGTGTGGTTTCATACTTAAATGATCAGTGTAAGGAGATAGAAGTTTTTGTTGTTGTTGTTGTTGTTTTTTTTCATCTATGAATGTTGCTATGTAGAAATTTTAATTGTTCTACACTGGAATACATAGAAAGTATGCTATTTTTACTGTCTATAAATGATGTTATGTAGAAATTTTAATTGTTCTCACTGAATACATAGAAAGTTGCTATTTTTACTGTCTATAAATGATGTTATGTAGAAATTTTAATTGTTCTGCACTAGAATACATAGAAAGTGTGCTATTTTTACTGTCTATAAATGATGTTATGTAGAAATTTTAATTGTTCTGCACTAGAATACATAGAAAGTGTGCTATTTTTACTGTCTATAAATGATGTTATGTAGATATTTTAATTGTTCTACACTGGAATATATTTCTCATCAGTATTAGTCAGATACTGATTAGGACCTCTACTGTAGCAGACTTTATTTTCAAATGTTAGCTTGCTACTTTTCACACAGCTGGTACTTCAAGAAACTATGACCCTTATACTCCAGTAACTGATGTACAGGATGTCTTAGGACTTCTTTAAATTTAGATTGTATTTCCTTTGTTATACCCCCACAAATGAAATTTGGGGGGTATATAGGAGTCACCCTGTCGGTCAGTCCTTCGGTCGGTCCGGCGGTTGGTCTACAAATATTTGTCCGGAGCATTTCTCCAAAACTACTGTACCTATGTTGATGAAACTTCATAGTAGATGACTTATGAGAGGAAGTGCAGTGCAAAGAACCATAACTCTGCATGTATTTTGAAAGGAGTTATTGCCCTTTGTCATTTTTAATCTTTTGATTTTATCCGGACCATAACTCCAATACTAAAATAGCTAGGTTGATGAAACTTCATATGTAGATTGATCTTGATGAGAGGAAGTGCAGTGCACAAGAAAACCACAATGTAAATTCTTAAAGACAGGTTTTTGCAAACAATAAATATGGATGTGAACCATAATTAGACTGCATTTTTATTCTCCTCAGCTACAGATCTTGGGGGCAAATTGTTTTCTTCTTTGTGTCTGTATGTGTGTCTCTCTGTCTATCTGTCTGTCTGTCAAAACTTTTTAGCATTGTCCAAAACTTTTGAACCATTGCTCACACTAACTTTAAACCTTACATACATGTAGTCTTTCACTCACGCAAACTTTTGAAACTGTATTCCTACACATGACAGACTTCCAGTGTGGGTATTGATCACCTTTAGTGATAATATTTTTTTTTGGTATGCTTATAAGCCCAAATCCTATGTGTGAACATTCGTTTTATGTGTCATGTGAATACATCCTGTGTCAAAGATGGGGGTGGGGGTATGAATCACCTTCAGTGATAGTTCTAGTTGATTAAGAAAAAAGTTCTTATCATGAAACTGTTCTTTCTTGATGGCTCCTTGGTCATAGCAGATTTTTCCCCTGGCAGGCTTCAAACTACAGCCATTGAAATATTTTCAGTCATCTCTTGGAACCAACACGACACAGATCGCGGAGCTGAGTCGCAGTGAGGACAAATTCTCCCGTCTGAAGGCTGCCTTCCTTAGTGCATGTGGAGGAAACGTGGTTAGTCACTGCAACTCTATATAGCTCTCAGTCATAAAGAGTCCATTACTTGTATCACAAACTTTGAGTATTTAGATGAATCTGAGTATGTATTGATCCAAAATTAAAAGATGATAGTTTGCAGCGAAGTCAGACATTAATCTAGAACAGTTAATATAAAGATTAAACAAATGGAAATTTTACTGTAATCAGCATTATATGACTTTAAAGGTAGTCATAATTGATAATCTCTCAAATATTTGTTGTACAGTGTATACAGTATCAAAAGAAACATTACAAAGTGATGTTCCGAACGTGCAGACTGCAGTGTTTTCTGTTGTACAGAGACAGGCTCAGGAAATTGTGAACGAGCTGTTTGCAGGGGACAGCCATACAGGGGAGATAGACAGATTGGTGGTGGGGCTGAGTCAGGACCTAATTGATGACTATCCCTCCTCTGATCCCAGGTGGGCGGAGAATATCAGGGCAGGTGAGTGTGGTCATTATCAGATAGTCAAGGTTTCTTACGAGAGTACAACATGCTCAAGGTGAGATGTGTGGTCACCCTGTGTTTGCCATCAGTTGTTATGTATTGTGTGTCATCAGCTGTCATCATCTCCTCTGAAACAACTTGGTAGAAATTGATGAAACTTGGCATAACTCTTCTCTAAAGTTATTCAAATAACTTGAACCATGCAACAATATTTTATTTAAAAGAGCTCTGAAACCAGTGGTCAGATTTTCAACCAGGTTTTCAACAAAAGTTCTGGTAATTAAAATGGGGTAAGTCGTTGGGCAGGCATCAGACATGTTATTTGCAATGAATACTATTTAGATAAGATTATTTTATATTTTAGGGGGTTTTGGGAAGGTTACTGTTTAAAATGGGATTTTTGTTTCTGTCAGATAACTTCTTTTGGAAGGTTTATAATACTTTGGGAAAAGGAATTGGGTTTTCAGATCACTAGGATCAAAGTCAAGGCAACCGTTACTAAATTAATTTTTGTTTCCATCAAATACTTTCTTTTGTCAAGGGATGAACAATTTACCAACCTATATAAAATTGCAGAGCCTGACTTAATTCCCCTGTACTGATGATCATCAACTATATATATTCTTTTAACATGCATGGCTCAAAAAAAAAAGAGGAAAGACTAGTATTGTAAACATAAACTTTTTGGGTGACAAGGATCTTTTATGGTGTCAATTTATGTGATGTCATATGTTGCTTTTACGGCAGGGCAGGAAATAAATGGTAGTCTGGTTGCCTGGGGCGACCCTTGAAAACCTGGTATCACATCAAATGACGTGTTTCTTGTTATTTCATTTGGCACAAGTGGTCAATTATATCCCTCTATCATGATTGCTGAAATATAGACTAGTTTCCTTTTACCCTCTATATACTCTCCTTTAAAACCAATGGTCAGATTTCAGTATCAGTTGGCAGAAATGGTCACCTCATAGTCCGCAAATTTAATTGCTTAAACAAACAACATGATTCCTTGAAAAAAAAGGGGGCACCTAGGGTGTCAGCTAGTTTCCTTATATACCCTACAGAAAAAATTTCAAAGTTATTCTTCTGTGAAACCAATGGTCAGAATTTAGTTTCAATTGTCAGAAATGGTCGCCTAATGGTCTTTTATCATAATTGCCAAAAAAGAAGTTGATATACTTTATACTGCTAAAGGTAAAACCAAGAGACCTGAATCTTTTAAATTAGGTTCATGGTACTCTTATATGACTCTGTTGAGCATTCTAGGTCCACTATGGCCCTCTTGTTTTAATTTCTCAGGAACTGTGATAGGAAGGAAATTTTAAAAACTAAGTTTTTATCTGGGTTTTTTTAGCTCGATTATTCAAAGAATATGAGAGCTTTTGTAGTCGCCCTTGCGTCGGCGTCAGCGTCAGCGTTGCAGCTTTTGGTTAAAGTTTTGCATGCAAGTTACTATCAACCTTATATCTCAATAACCATTTATGGTATTGACTTGAAAGTTTATAAATATGTTCAGGGGCATCAGATAACCAAGGTAGATAACTCTTGACTGAATTTAATATGAATTATGGCCCCTTTTTAACTTAGAAATTTTGGTTAAAGTTTTGCATGCAATAGAAAATTTGGTTAAAGTTTTGCATGCAAGCTACTATCTAGTTTGTATCTCAATAACCATTCATGGTATTGACTTGAAAGTTTAGGAATATGTTAGGGGCATCAGACAACCAAAGTAGATAACTCTTGATGGAATATATTATAAATTATGGCCCCTTTTTAACTTAGAAATTTTGGTTACAGTTTTGCATGCAAGATACTCTCATGCTTATATCTCAGTATCCAGGCATGCAATTGAATTGAAACATCTTTTAATATGTTTAGGGCTATCATACTTTCATGGTAAAAAATCTTGATAGAATATGTTACAAATTATGGTCCCCTTTTAACTTAGAATTTTGGTTAATTTTTGCATTCAAGCTACTATCCAGCTTATATCTCAGAAACTGCTTGTGGAATTGACTAGAAAGTTAAGGAGTGTCTTCATGGGCATCAGAAATCAAAGGAGGATAACTTTTGGACTGAATTTTATGCAAATTATGGTCCTTTTCTTGCTTGGATTTTTGGTTAAAGTTTTGCATGCACAGTGTTATTGTGCTTATGTCTCAGTAACTAGGCATGGGATTGATTTTAGACTTCATAATAATATTCAGGGGTGTCAGACTATCAAGGTATATCATTTTTGACTATTATTATGTACAGGGTATGTGAAGGGCAAGAATTGAAATAGATTTCATTTGATTTACCAACATGCATTTTGAATAGTCGAGCGTGCTGTCCTTTGACAGCTCTTGTTATGGTAATAAGTACAGTTAAAGTTAATGCTTTTGTGCACCCTACTTAGGAAGTTTACAGTTGCGTTTGGCTGCTATATACTTTGTGTATATTGAAGCATTGGCGAAATAGTCTTTGTGTATCCCAGATTTCCAAAGATGCAAACTTAATGGGTTTTTTTTTTTAATCAAAGTTAATACTGTTTACATAGTTTAGAAACCATGATGTAAGTCAAACACCTTATGCATTCCAGCAAAATACTAATGTTTTATTTTGAAACTCAGGGGTCCTTTTAAATAAACTTTATTGAGTTCTAGGGACTCTAGATATAATGTGTCTACTGTAAGCCATCAATGCCTGATGTTGAATAGTTGTATCCACAGACCACGGCAGCAGCACCTCCTCCCTGATCATACTGCACCAGCTGAAGGACAAACAGCGTGCACATGAGTACATCATTAACTTCCTCAAGAAGCTTGATCTTTGGGACAAGGTATGTCTCTCCTACATAGCATTATAACTCTATCATATGGAAGTATCAGGGATATAACCTATGTTTAATTATTAGTTTTAAAATGATTTATTATATGTTGGTTAGGAAATAAGTTTTCACAACTTATACTAATCCCTCTTAATAGTTCCTGGGTTGGACCAGTACTTAGCTCCTGGGAAGCCCCCTAATAATCCTGTATTATCAAAGTTTCTTTATATTGTCAAAGGTGTGTTAGTGATGCTTCAAAAACTTTACTTGTACACTAATATTGTCACAGATGTACACAAATAATTATTGTCACAGATGTGCACAAATATTGTCACAGATGAACACAAATATGTCCACAGTCCTGTTTGTATTGCATCAGATAGTTAACTTGTACACTAATATTGTCTCAGACATTTTTACATATATCAATTTTTAGACTAAATGTCCTAATTGAATTTTGCTGTCTTTTTTACTACATATATATACTAATCTATACTTCTGTTTTTACTTTTCATATGCCTCGTAATCTTAAAATGAATCATAATCTTATAACTGCCTTTAATTTTATAGGACATTTCCCATTTACTAAATCAGCTGCTTAAAAAAAGTACCACAAATACTACTTGTGGAAACTAGGTCAACATTGGTCTCATGCTAGCTTTTGGTTAATCTGATGATTGAAGTTAAATATATCTGTAAACATATGAAATGTCTGTAAGAGGATGTGAGGTATATGGCAACTTCCATCTTTTTTAGCTGTCGGCGTTGGTGTTGTAGCTATTTGGTTAAAGTTTTGCATGCGCATTACTATGAAGTTTATATCTTTCATGGTATTGACTTGAAAGTTAATTTATATACAGGGTGTGTGAAGGACACGAATTTAAATAGATTTCATTTGGTGTGTAGACAAGCATTTAGAATAGTCGATTGTGCTGTCCTCTGACAGCTCTTGTTACTTAATGCAAGCAAGTTCCAGAGAAAAATAATCTGTGTTGGTTCCAGCTGAGAACAGTGAAGACTGGAGACCATGTGATGTCCACAAGACTGTTGCTATGTCAACACGCAGAACAGCTGGAGGCAGCCATTATTCTCAGAGAAATGCATTCAGAGTAAGCATACAATTTTACATTTTTGCTCAATATCAGCAGTGACACATTGTTCACAATTTTCAGACCTTTTAACAGTCCTTGAAAAATGGGACTTGTAATGACCTTTAGATCCCCAAAGTAACCTAACATTAGGCTAACACACACTGGATTGCCAAGTTAACCTGCTTTTGAGATTGAGATGAAATTCAAGGTGTAGAATTATGTAACACATTTTCGTGACATTTTTTTTTTTAATGCTTACTGTACTTACAGCTAAAATATTTTTTTACTTTTAAAAACCTTAGTTAAAAAACTGTTTTAGTCCTGGTTAAAAAATAAATCATTTGCTGTAGAGTTAGAGTGGAATGAAGCTTCAGTTTTTGTTTCTGTCAATAGAATTCATATATTTTTACATAAGTAGATACTAGATATGATGAAAGATGTCTTATCATAATGTTCAGGTACAACGTTGTGATAGACCCAGCAATCCGTAAGGTACTCAGTTTCCGTGGTGAGCAACTGACCTCAGGATTATCCCCGCATGACCTCTTCTACAGAGAGGTTTGTACACAGTACTTATCAAATAATATGATATGCAAAAGAAGATTTTATGTATGAGGTATCGTCATTTTATTTTCAAAGTGAAAAAGTATTTTAATGTTAAAAAATGTATTTTTCTGCTTAAAAAAGTATTTGATAGACAGATCATAACAAATGCATCATCAACAGAGGTTTCAGCTGTGGATTCAATATTTTGATGACTATGTGAGATCAGTAGAAGTTTTCCCATATGTGTAATACAGGTGTCCCATGTGCACGAGATATTTGAAGGATTGCTGGAGTACGAAAGTGACATCATGTCGGGTAACTTCCAGCCTGCGGATGTTGTGAGGGTCATCTCCTCTGTTAATCCTGTCATAGAGGTAAGAGTCAAGGGTTACAGGGTACTCATTTACACTGCCGTCATGAACTCCTTCTACAGTCAACTCCATTTTAATACTATGTTTGGATTCTGCAGTGAACCACATAGTAACTATATGAAAAAGCACCTTTAGTCATTCTAACCAGTTTTAAAATAACAAGAATCAAGCAAATATTTCACTGTGTCCTTTGCCATTACTATGACTCCATGAAATTTTAAATGAAATCCTAGCTGCTCAACTTTCCGTACTGGTTAACATTCAAGTTTATGATTTTAGGTTATGGTTCTTTTGGAGCTATGTTTGACACAAGATTTTGTGACAGACTGACAGACAAGAGCAAATTAATATTTCCTTTGTGTTTGGGTCACATGTTGGATTACATTACGCTAGAATTTGTGTTACAATAAGGTGGTTTATGGTGGATCTACAATGTAGCTCTATACCTATCTTTATCCTTCCTTAGAGCTTTACATTGTCTTAAACTGTCCATATATTATCAAACAAAGCATACAGATATACCAGATTTTTAACAGCTTTAAAAATTCAAAGCTCTCTTCCTGTTATGTTCTGTAGCAAATCCATTAAACTGCCTTTAAGCATTTTCAGATTTTAAATAACACCATACTTACTCAGGTGATTTTCTTTTGTTCTGACTGGTATCCATAGAAGCATTCCTGCAGTATTTGTGTACGTCTTTATTCTAGGGTATGTTACATGCGGCGCTACAATACCGCCAGTCGAAGGCTGGTGTGTATCAAACTGGTCCAGAGTTGGAGACCCAGCCTGAGTACATCCCCTGGACTTCCACCGGCGGGCCATCTGGCATCAGAACTCTTATACATAAGCAGGTAGATGGCTTGACACTCAGGCCATCATAAATGGTTTTCTTATGGTTTAACATTTCTTTGAACTATTCTAATACCGACCACGTTCAAATCATCTGACATCGCATATATTCTTTAGTTTCAAATCAGAATGCATTTTTTTTTTCTTCATAATTTAAATTCTTATTCAATTTTCTTATGAAAGGAAATCTTAATTTCTCTGTTTTACCTGTAAATGATTGAGAATTAGAAAAACTATCAAAGAAAAGATCAATAAATATCACTTTGGTTTACTATGTTAACATTTGACTCTTATCGTCTAGAAATGTCAGAAATTTAAAAACTGCAAGATCTACTGCCTCGCACTGTTCTTATGGCATATATCTGTTCTAGTTGGTAAGATAATATTGTCATCAAGAAATGCCCTGTTTGTGCATAAAAAGTGGCAAATAATCATCTTCTGGTAATTATAGTCCATAATGTAATAGTCATTTCAAATTCTAAACACTTTATATCTGAACAGTAAATGGTGATGATACTTTACCTAAATGTTGCTAAGAGGTCAAACATCATTTTTGTGAAACAAGGAATGTTACCCTTGGTATGGAGAACACACACTTGAGTGACAAACTTAAGTTACAGAAAATTATGTCATCTTAACTGTATGACTTTTTGATTTTTGTTGCTAGAATGATTCCGTATGCTCACAAAACAGTCAGGTAACACATTGCATGGTATGTCCCCTGCAGTTTACCCTGACCTTAGAGACAGCTGTGCCTGAGACACGGGACCCAGATACCCAGGGTCAGCTGTTCCACCAGCTCCTGTCCCTGGCAGACAACCTTCTGGAAGGCTACTCCAGCCAGCTGGCCTCGCTCGCCCAGAACCCTGCTATGGCTGAGTACCACGCCCAGCTGGAGGAGAAATATGTACAGGAGCGACACCGGCTTATCAGTCCCTTCTGTATGTATAGCTAAGTGTCAGGGAGACCAACAGTCAGCTTCTACAGTGTAACGTCATTATATCACGCTCCATAGGGTCACAGCAACATGAGTGAATATGTGTAAAGTTATTGAATAATTTCATCCTAATTTTCATTTCTTTCCTTTAATAAATCATCAGGTTTTGAAAGGACAATGTCTGCCTATCTTAAATATAATAATAGACAGCAGTTGTATATCAAAACAACTTTCCCCTTCAATGCAATTTATTGCTACATAGTCTATTCTGATATGCAAAGAAACTTTGAAATTGGATATTTAAATGAAAACTAGTGTATACTCATCTGGATGTGTTGATATGAGTTTTGTTAATGTTTAAATGATTAATTTTGATCAATCAGTCAGCATCAGCAAATACGAGATAAAGCTGACCTAGTTATGATTGAATGCTGTTTAAAATAAGACAATCTTGAGTATCAGATTTGTATGTGAATTTACAAATCAATCAGCTGATTACTGTAATCAAAGGAATCAGATGTACTTTAAAGTTCCAAACCCGCATTGTTGCTGTCAGAATTACTTTGAAAAGAAGTTTGTTCTCACATTCTCTTGTTATATATACATTAGTGACTTTGTACAAATATAGATCGAAAAATGATCACAGAAGTGGTTTAACTGCAAATACGACTGAAGAAGGATTAGTTTTGTGGTTTACCTTCAGTGTGTTATACAGAAAATGCAAGTGACATTGGATTTGTTGGGATCAATAGATCAACCACAATTTATCGGACAACACAAAATAACAGTATGCAAATTAACAGCATTATATTGTATTAAGTTTTGATTCATTAAACGTTTGAATTATGATACTATATCCTGTCTGGTACTATGATTAAGTATAAGTTTGTATTGCTTTAATTTTCTGTTATAAGATTAGCCTACGATTTCTAAATCATGTCTATGCTTATAACCAGTTGTCTATTTTTTGATCACTTGATATCTTTACCATAGTTTAAGGTCCCTGTTTTTTAACTTCAGTATTTCTTGATTTTTCTTTATAATCTTTAAATCATAGTAATTGGTGAAGAGGAATCTTATGCACTGTACCGTCAGATCATGTTCTGTTTTACCTATACTTCAGCATCTTTTTCAAATGGTTAGGTCAAGTTGGTGTAGCAGTGTTATAAGTCACCTTCATTGATAGCTCTATATTGACGATGTTCGATACTTAATTCAGAAGCTGTTTCATACTCTGTATTCAGTGATGGTTTTTGTGTCTTGTTTATTTTTATCTAAGTTGCCTGAAACTTTATCTGTAGATGACTGAGAAGTTCTTGGTAGGACACTTGACCAGACATCTTGAGATATCATGTTTATGTGTGTTCCAGTGAAGTATGAGAAGTTCTTGGTAGGACACTTTACCAGACATCTTAAGATATCATGTTTATGTGTGTTCCAGTGAAATATGAGAAGTTCTTGGTAGGACAGACATCTTAGAGTGAATAGAGAAGTTCTTGGTAGGACACTTGACCAGACATCTTAAGATATCATGTTTATGTGTGTTCCAGTGAAGTAGGAGAAGTTCTTGGTAGGACACTTGACCAGACATCTTGAGATATCGACCAGACATCTTGAGAATAGTTATGTGTGTTCCAGAAGGAGAAGTTCTTGGTAGGACACTTGACCAGACATCTTGAGATATCATGTTTATGTGTGTTCCAGTGAAGTAGGAGAAGTTCTTGGTAGGACACTTGACCAGACATCTTAGATATCATGTTTATGTGTGTTCCAGTGAAGTAGGAGAAGTTCTTGGTAGGACACTTGACCAGACATCTTGAGATATCATGTTTATGTGTGTTCCAGTGAAGTAGGAGAAGTTCTTGGTAGGACACTTGACCAGACATCTTGAGATATCATGTTTATGTGTGTTCCAGTGAAGTATGAGAAGTTCTTGGTAGGACACTTGACCAGACATCTTGAGATATCATGTTTATGTGTGTTCCAGTGAAATATGAGAAGTTCTTGGTAGGACACTTGACCAGACATCTTGAGATATCATGTTTATGTGTGTTCCAGTGAAGTATGAGAAGTTCTTGGTAGGACACTTGACCAGACATCTTAAGATATCATGTTTATGTGTGTTCCAGTGAAGTATGAGAAGTTCTTGGTAGGACACTTGACCAGACATCTTGAGATATCATGTTTATGTGTGTTCCAGTGAAATATGAGAAGTTCTTGGTAGGACTCTTTACCAGACATCTTGAGATATCATGTTTATGTGTGTTCCAGTGAAGTATGAGCAGTATGAGAAAGCTGGTTCTCTGGCAGAAAAGTACTCGGACTTTGAGCTGCTGATCCGTATCTGTGAAGAGACAGGGAACCAGGAGAGGATATATCGATACCAGCAGCAGTTCTCTGATAAGGTCAGTCTTACAGGGGAGTTCTTAGTTTACAAAGCATCACAAAATGTTTTTCATATCTAAATTAACATCAAATCTGAAACTTTATTGTTCAGAAATTTTGAGGTATTGAAGACCACATCGCTTAATATTATGTTAGTATTAAGATATTTGTAAATATCAAATTGTTTTGGCTGATTAACATTGAAGTTATATAAATTTAAAATTTAGAATTTGTGAAATGGGGGTATGGCTTGTTTGAAACTTCTTAACTTGAGATTTTATTCAACTGAGAATTAATTTATTTATTAACGCAGAGAGGTATGTGAAAGCACATCCTCTGCAATAACTTGTTCTCTAATTATGTTCTCTATTGAGATGAAAGAATAGGAATTTTACCAGAGTTGACATTTCAGAAGGATTTAAATTGTCATACTAGATAGAATTGTAATATTTATAAAGAGTGCTTCAACAGCAGTGAAACTTGGAATCAAATATTCTTCTAAAACAGATGTTTGTGATGATAAGATAATTTAGTTAATCTCTTACACATTTTAACATAAGGATACAATTTTTTTTGTCATTTTTAAAATAATGTGAAATACTATTGCTGTTGAGTTATTTTTTTTTATTATTTTGAAATTTCATGATTTTTCAAGCATTTCCCTAAGATTTATTACTTTCCATGTACCATGTGTGTATAAATATATGTGTGTGTTTCCTTTTACAGAATTTCTCAGATTATTTATTTTCCTGGTATATGAAGGAAGGTAAGTCATTTTTACTTCCATTGATGTTGAAATGTTTTGTTTTGATGTACAGTATTTGCATGAAATAAAATTGCAGTATATAACCCTTTACCTCATGAATATTCATGTACAATTTTATGACCTGATGAATATTAATTGACTGAACTTTAAATGGTATATGAAACAATGGAATATTCTTTGCTGTGCAGACTGTGTAGAATCTGAGTTTAAATATTGTATAGGAATACAGAGGAGACCCTGATTTGACAACTTTGGAAAGGATCTGTCTGATCTTCGTCTGCTCTCTTTGTCCATTTATCAAAATGTGTCTATAACATGATTAAAGGGTTAAGGCAGACACATTTCTTGTTTGATGAGTGTATATAATTGATCATTACACAACCACAGCACTGAATGCAGTGTTTTTGCCTATAAATCAGTTCACTTTAAATAAAAAAAAAAGTTTAACTGGTATAAGAACTCATGATGAACTTTCCAAAGCTCAAAATAACTTTCAATGGAAAATTGAAATGCGGTAATTCATATATATGAAATGGATTCAATAGAGTTCAGTAATATTTTATGAGTACAAAAATATCTAATATTATTAATGTTATTGATATCATATTTATCTGTTTTATAGATCAGAACATTAAAACACAATTAAATGCTTGTTATGTTGACCCCTTTCATATAACCAAGGAAATGGAAGTTTATTGGCTCGACTGCATTAGAAATGTTTATCTCTATAATAGGGTTATATTTATTTGTTTATTAACTGACAGTTCTTATGTGAGAATGTCTGTGTATTGATATTAATAATGTGTTTGTCTTTGGTTTTCATGTTTTTAAAATATTTGAAAGCACTCAGTAGAACAACAGTGGTATTTGTTGTTTTGCTCTACAAAGAGAGCCTCTCTGAATGATAATAGAAGGATGGTAACATAAAAGGAAAGTAATTGACAAATATGGAAACTGAAAAATATGTTGTAAATTGTAATCTTATTTGAAAAATAATGTTCAAAAGTTATTAGAAAGTTTTCTCCCTTTGCATGCAAATTAAACGCAGTAAATGGAGAGGTATATGTTTATTTTGTGTGTACATAGGTAAACGAGGGCGCCTCCTGTCTTTACCCAGCATGCAGCAGGGCAAACTACAGAACTTCCTTCAGAAGGATGAGTTTGACTACCTGAAGTGGCTGCATGATATTGAATGTAAACAGTTTGACCTGGTGAGTGAGAAGATAATACAAGCTCTACTTCTAGCATCTCATATTTTTCTTCTTAGATTTTTCTTCTTTATTCTACTGTGTTAATTTGTTGAAATGTGGTAATACATATGCTGGTACCGTCCTCGGTGGCTGAGTGGTTAGAGCATCCACCTTGGGAGCCGGAGGTCATAGGTTCAGTCCCCAACCTCAACTTACCAAAGTTGTACTGGTATAGCTCCCTTGATTTGTGCTCAGCATTTAAGGGTTGTTCAGGAATGGTAAGCGTGCTGTCAGAATAATGTGACTGAGTGTGGTATCATGCCACGTGTCTCTGGTGTGATACTGCAGTGTGGTGGCACTATATCTGTCTGAAGAAGACAGAGTCTCCAAATGACTGAAATACTGCCGGTGGGGCATTAAACCCAATAAACAGACATATGCTGGTCATATGTTCTCAGACCTGGTCAGTCATGATATAAAATGGTGTGTCCATGTTTATGATTTATACTGATATTTCTCGCTATCATCTGGGTAGATATGATAGAGGATGTTACCTCACACAGTCATAGAAAACAATATTTTTCACAAGTGTCAGTGCCATTAGTGAATATTTGTTTTTCTATGACAACATGTTAAAGAAATAATCCTATATTTAATTACATTTTTGTATGTCTTACTTTCCCTCTCTCTCCCCTAGTCCTCTTGCTGTTGAAACTAATTATTGTTTTTGCTCAATTTTCAGGCCCATAGGACACTGTTGGGTCTTGGTCGTAATGAACAACAATATCTGGCCAAAAAGAAGGTAAGCAAAGTCCTTTGTCTATATTCTGGCTGACTTTCTTACATTGAGAACTGACCGTAAAGCAGTCTCGTCTTCTTATATTTCTATAATGTACTTAAAAAAACAGTTTCGTGAACAACCCTTGATATTCTTTCTAAAATCCTTAAAAAAGAGACTATTTACTTATTGAAATCTAATACAATCACCACAACAACTAAGCCCTAAGTAAACATTCTTGCAACATGGTGACAATTACAGTGAAAGGTAAGGTGCCAGGTTGTTAATCTATAGGCTGTGTAATCCTGACTTTTAATTTTGGCAAATCTTTCTACTTAGGTAAAAAAAAATATCAGTTGTGTGCAATTGTTAAAGCAGCTAGTTCACAGATGATTGTTAGAAATAAAGAAAGTTTTCCTACTCGCTCACGTTAATGTTGGGGAAGTCTTTGTTTCCTGACATATAAATTAGGCATATGTAGGTCACATTGTATGCTTGGAAAAATGCTATTTTTGTTAATGCTCACTTGGGGGACATGGGTTGAATATAGAATACGATATTCCTGAAACAGGTGCTTGCAATACCTTGTGACATACTGCATTGTGGCCTCTTCACCAGCCTGTGAGTGAATGAGATCAGTCGTGTGACAGCACACAAAATTCTAATTTCCAAATATATAGGTTCAGTACCATTCATTTTGCTTTTGCCTGTGATGTAAAAAACACTCAATTTTTTTTCCCATCACGTAATGTTACATGTGGTGACTATCTGTCAATAGTTGGGTATTGATATATTAAAATCAAATTCTTAGTCAATGACCATTTAAGAACAAGCTACTTTAAGTCTGTAGTATTGATGAAATTAAAACTGTGATAGATGATAACTCTAAGTGGAGAAAAATGCAATATTAACTGCTGGAAAGATGGTTTTAGAACATAGCAACTTTGAGCTTTCAGAAACTGAGGAGGAGGCTTATTGCTCATCTCTTGTATTTGTTCTCTCCAGAAAAGTTTCATATGATACTGTACCACCCTAATTGACCAGATGTTGAAGATGAGGTTGAACCATTTCATCAAAGTAAAGTTTATGAGTTGTGGATAATTTAATTTGAAATACTTACTTGATTACTTACTTTTAGACACTCCTCAGTTTGAGCAAGCTAGCAGCTCTGGCTTACGATGGTGAGCAAGATGAGGAGATGCAGTCAGCCATTAGAAGTGAGTGTTCTAAACTTTCTGTTCTAAATTTATTTATTTTCTTCCATCTCTTTGTTCACTCTTGTATGAACATAGTTTTGTTGTTGTATTTATATACTATTTGAGCATTGTAACTCTTTCCAAATGAAATATGATTATGTATTTATTTAGTTAAATGAAGAATTTGTATTTGTTAACACATCCAATTTGTTATTTATATATTTGTGATTTATGATGATGGGCAGGGCTAATATATGCTTAAGTAAGTCTAAAACAAAATTGTGTTCTGTTCCTTTATGTACATTGCTGCCATAGGTTATTTAGATCCCTGATAATGAGCATACATTTATGATAAGGCTGATTTGAAAGGTAACCATTTGTGGTCAAGGGGTCTTGTATAAGGCTTCTGATGGTCATATGGTTGATTCATAGACAAATACCTGAAAGGGCAAGGAGGTCACCCATCCAGACTTTCTAATGGTCACTTATACTGCTATCTGTGAAATGGAGAAGTTAAAAATGTAAACATTGAAATTCCCAAGTCTTTCTTTTTTTATTGGGAATCCAGTCTAGATTGATTGTGTGCAGGAAAATCTATTTAATGGCTTTTGCAGTTTGCATTATAATCTTAAATGGTACATGCATCATTTTTACTACACACTAATCATTTTGAGGGGCTGCTTCCTAACTATGGTAACTATTTAAGCAGTTATAATAGTTTTCACCAAGCCCTTAAGTTTTACTTTAACATACAAAAGCAAATTTGTAGGATTTTTTGTCAATTGTCTGGTATGTCTTGTTTGCAGATATAGATGAAGAACAGCAGCTAATTCTCAATCAGGAATTGCTGCCAGCTGACCTTCTGGAGGTGTGTAACAAGGGAATAGTAATCTTGAATAAGAGAGACATTTTGTGTCTTTTTCGCATCCATCCCAGGATATTTAATACCAGGCCGCAACATACAAGAGTGATTGAAAATACTACTTGAGCTCTGTATTCAGCAGAAAATCATAGTTCCAGGACTGGTGAAGTTGTTTAGGCCCAATCCCTGCTAAATAAATCTTGCTTCACAATGTTGTTCACCTCATGCATTCCAGCAAAATACAAATCTGTTCTGTTAACTCAAAATATACAGCCTTCTGCTGTGAGCAATTGAGTCCAGTCTGCATTTAACCGCTCCTGGCAATATTTTTATAACAATTGGTTCCTTTCCATACCAGTAAAAACATTATGAAATGGGAACTAGTCTACCTCCTATTTCAGTAGAGAGGTGAAGCAATTGAAAGCTATTGTAGATAGTTGCTACTGTAGACGTCCTGAGAAAAAGTCAGTTTGTAGCAAGCCCCCACTTTTCATTCAGGGAACCCCTATAGTTCAAAGTTAGGGGGATTTACTCCATTAACCATAAATTCTGGCAACATTTCTGTTGGCCCAGTGTCAGGATAATATGACTGGGTGTGGTATCATGCCACCTTTCTATGGTATAATACTGTAGTGTGGCAGCACTATACCTGTCTCAAGTAGACAAGTTCCTGAATGACTGAACGATCTTAAACTATAATAGAAAAAACAAGCAGCATTTTACTTGTACAAGTTTTTTAAATGGTTAAGTTTTACAATTCCCTTTTGCATTGTCTATTTCTTAGTGTTTTTGATTTGTTACATTGAACACATACATTTCCTGAGATTGATGTAGAAAATGCATACAAGCATACATCTGTATTTTTCAGACTGTTGGATTTGATCCTGAGCAAATGAAAGTCTTAACTCCTGTGGAATTGATACAGGTAATAAACATTATCATCTTTAAATGATTATCTTGAATAAAAAACTTCAAATGATGTTATTCATATTCTTGAATAAAAGGATTTTATCTAAAAATACATTTTCTTTTTTATATATTTCTAGCTCTACATCAGTGATGATAACAGCTCTGCTACAGAATTTGATTTCAAGAAAGCTTTGGAATTATTAGACTTTATTGATAAGGTAAGATATTTATTATTTAAGACCAGGGCTGTCAATCTCCATTTTGAGTGTCAATATTGGGTATCAATCCCCCAGCCAAAAAGTATGTTTTTTCCCCCATTTTCAAGCAAAATCCCCCCCTACAATCGAGAAAGTTACAGCTTGTATGAATAAAAGGTCAAGTGGTAGATTGTTTCACAGTATACCATTTGATTTTCTTTTCAGTTTTATCCAATAAAGCTGCAAGACCAGAACTATTTTGTACATTTTTATCAAAAATTGCCAAAAATTCCCCCTCCTGAAGGTAGAGGTACCATTAATATATAGATACTCATGTATGGTTAACAAAATATGCGAGATACACTTTCCATTCAAATGATAGGTGAGAATACTTTGAGAGACTTGTATCCAACTTGAAATCTGAGTTCTTAGGCAGGACTTGTCTGTGTGTGTATATATATATTAGAAAGCCACAAATACGAGTTGCTATTTTCAAATTTTTGTCTTCAGTTATCAAAAGATTGAGTGATTAATGTTATTGTCGGCAAATGGAGAAAGTGTTTGTAATAACAGTTATTGATGACAGATTTATTTGTTGATGTATTATTTTTGGTTAACATTTTAACCAAAGTGACAAAAACAAAACCATTTCTGTATACTTGTTACCTCAAATTTAATGCACATGTGTTTAGGTGGAAAGGTAACACAAGAGTTCTCATGAAAACATTTCTAGTTTCAATAAAGTTAGGCTTGTCACCATGTTTCAGGATGACCCTAGCATTGACTATGAGCAGCTTAGGGCCAGTGTCTGGTGTCAGGCCATCCTACGAGACAGAGCCGTGTAAGTAGAACTTTTGGAATGTTACAGAAGCCTGTCTCCATGTTTCATACAGATAAAGAATTCTATTCTAAAGTGGTGAAAGTTGAAAATGGTGTTAGAATTATTAGAATTTTCCACAGTAAGCAGAAATAGATAAAAGTTTAACCATAATGAACTAATATTGCAGTAAAACTTAATATGTTGTTATTTTGTATGAATAATTATTGCTTTATATTTAACTTTGCACAAATAAGTCTGTGTAATAAGATAATCAGCACAGTTTCTGCTAGTTTCTGTACACACAGAATAAAATTGAAAAAATCTGACTTAATTTTCCTATAATATGCACTCTGATCCCATTTCATGATAGAACAGACCAATTTGAAATTGGCAAAGAAAGCAGAAAGTGTTTATGCAAAGTTTCAAGAAATAGGTCCAAATTTACCACTGGGTGTATGTATGAACTGTATATTTCCTGCAGGTGGCAGCACACGCCCACCGGTGACCCCATTGATAGTGTCAAAGACACGACTTTCTATAAAACTATCTCCCTTACAATTTCTGGAGGTAAGTGGAAATGATGTAAATTAATATTTATTTATCATTAATCCCATCGAGTGCAAAATTTAGATTAACCATGTAATCAATAAGACTGCAAATCAGTAAGACTGCAAATTTCTGACAAAATAAGCTGCTAAATACATATTTGACAACATTTTAGGAATAAAAAGGTTTGCAAATTCCTTACCATTTATTGCATTTTCTGGTGATAGAAACTAAAATCATATCAACCCACCACAGAATTTAAACATTGATATTTGTTACTATATATGTGGCATACTAGCTTGATTTTTCTGCAGATGGTGGTCTGATATGTTTTCGAAAGTTTGTGACCTTTGAATTTGGGGTTATTCCCTTGATATAAATATCTGCAGGCATACATGTATTGCTTTTTGGGATCACTATGAAAAAAAGAAAACTGTCCAAAGCAGCTCCTTCACAGATGGTAACTGAGTACGAATATTTAACTATATGTGTGTAATACGTCTATCGATACATGATCACCCAATGCAACCATCCATGGTTTTTGAAAAATGGGTGGATTCCCCATCACAGGCAACACCGTTACAGAGGGTATTGAAACTAAATTTAGAATTATAAAACCTATATAAAGAATTACTATTTTCATTTGCATTATTTGGCTGATCACTTTCACTTTCTTGCATGCACTAATTACATAGGCTGAACTGACGAAATCAATACCCTGAAATGGTGAAAATGCCATATTGCAGAATGTGTCACATGGTACCACAAGCACCTGCTTCGGGGATACCATATTCTATATTTAACCAATATTGTCACAGTTGTGTTAACAAAAATAGCGTTTTTTCATGTAATGTAACCTTCACATACTGAGTTTATTTGTCTGGAAACAAATACTTAAACAACTTTACAAGGAGGAGTAGATTTTTTTTTTTTTTTTAATTTCTAGCAATTGTCTGTGAATGAGCTGCTTTAAACATGAACAAGATTAATCAAAATGGCGGAGGCATCCGTGTCCTATGGTCACATTTCTAGTTTCTAACTTGACTTGAGTGTAAGAATTGTAAAAATACCAGCACATAAACAAAACCCGTGATATGGTATATAACATTGATATTCTTATTAACTTTCACTTATAAAAGAAATATTTTATCAAAAATTTGTTTAGAATATTTAATTACACCCCCACACTCAAGTGAAGTTGGACTATATAGGAATCATGCATGTTGTCCCGCACTGATTTACAAAAAGTTCAATATGTAAGACAGTGTAGCAGGATTATTCATCACCTTCAGTGATTGCTCTAGTTAAGTGAGGGATATTTATCCTGATTAACCTGCCTGCCACACTTTTAACTGATTTTTATTGCAGGTTCAGATCCTAGAAGCTTTCTTCCCGATTTCGACCAGATTGTTTCCCCTGACCTGATGGGTAGTCTATCCACAGACAAACAGTTACGCTTCCTAGTGGGTACAGTGTATGAAATGGCAACCTCTGTCTCCTAGTGATCCAGACACAGCCGTGTATGTTAAGATGTAGACTGTGTCCTGTTAATAGACTGGTCAGTGCTAGCATCCAGACTTACTTGTCAGTATGGCTGGTGCACTGGAACAAAGGGTGACAGATTTCACATTGGATGAAACAGCATGGATTGTGTTTAGAGATCTGACCTGGTTCCATTTGAAAAGTGTTGATATATTTGATACACTTTTACTTCTGATTTTTGAAATTGCAGATTTTTTTCTTATTTTTATATCCCAGCATCTATGATCAGCAAACATATTTTCACATCTTTGGTGAATTGCAGAAAAATTAGTATTTCAGATGTTAAATGAAATTTGTATGTTATATCTCCACAAAAATGTTGGTGTGGGTGGGGGGTACATAAGAGAGAGCCTGTTGGTTTGTTCATTGGTCTGTTGGCTTTTTCCAATCAGCAACTCATGAGAGGGTTAGCAGATTCAGTTAATTTTAGTACACATTTGTCTAAATAAAGTTTGACCGATGGCAATGTCTGTTAATTTTTGACACAGTTATTGCCCCACCTTGTCCGACCAGTAAGGGGGAGTTTCATGAATTATAGGGTACAAGGCAAAATTTGGGATGGCACATAGGGATCACTTTTCCGTTGTCTGTCTGTCCATCCATCCATCTGTCTGTCCATCACACTTTTCCCGTCACACTTAAGCAGATGACACATGTTTTCCAGAGAACACTCTTGTTTAATTAGTAATATGTTGAACCTGTATTAGCGCCCACCTGTATTAAGCCTTCAATCTGCATTTCAGTTTTGATTTTACCAAAACTAGCATTTTGTTATATGTTTAACTTCCATTTAGCAGCCATCTCTGTTAAGCAGCCACTTTCTATAATTCCATTAATTGACCGCTTAAGACAGGTTTGACTGTATGTTACAGTAAGGGGACCATTGTTATAGTTTTGTTCATCTAGATTCAGCATTTGAACTTATCCTGACGAAATCATCTCAAAGGATAATTCCATCTGACCAGGAGAACTATTTGACTGTACCAGGAATCTGAAATATTGCTTAAATCAAAGTTGAAATTCAAATATGTGAATGCATTTCACTTCTATTTACTGTACAGTTCTTCTGTTGTCAGCTGTTGTTGTTTTCAACATTATAACACTCTCATCAGTCTTGTGACTATTAAAATTAAAATGTCAAACCAATATCTATTTCCATTGTTTATATTTTTACCTTTTTTATGTATATGTATTGTATGAAAATTAATTTCCCAACACTTTTCACATTTTATAAATTATGTCTCTCCCCCCCCCCCCTAATGGGAGAGACATATTGTTTTTATGCTCACCGAAGGTGACGCATATAGTCGCCGCTTCGTCCGTCCGTTCGTCCGTCCGTCCGTCACACTTTCCTTGTCCGGACTATTTCTCAGGAACTAACGGCTTGAATTCAACGAAACTTTATGGGAAGCTTTATCACCAAGAGTAGATACGCATATCGTCGGCGTGGCCTGGTTCCTCAATTTTTCACAGAGTTATGGCCCATTGACTTTTCGGCCTATAGTACATATTGCATGATTCTTGTCCGGGCTATTTCTCAGGAACTAATGGCTTGAATTCAACGAAACTTTATGGGAAGCTTTATTACCAAGAGGAGATGCGCATATCGTCAGCATGACCCGATTCCTAAATTTTTCAAAGAGTTAAGGCCCCTTGACTTTTTGGCCTATAGTACATATTGCATGATTCTTGTCCGGGCTATTTCTCAGGAACTAATGGCTTGAATTCAACGAAACTTTATGGGAAGCTTTATCAGCAAGAGTAGATACGCATATTGTCGGCGTGGCCTGGTTCCTCAATTTTTCACAGAGTTATGGCCCCTTGACTTTTTGGCCTATAGTACATATTGCATGATTCTTGTCCGGGCTATTTCTCAGGAACTAATGGCTTGAATTCAATGAAACTTTATGGGAAGCTTTATTACCAAGAGGAGATGCGCATATCGTCGCTGACCCGTTCCTAAATTTTTCAAAGAGTTATGGCCCCTATTTTGGCCTATAGTTCATGTTGCATGATTCTTGTCCGGGCTATTTCTCAGGAACTAATGGCTTGAAATCAATGAAACTTTATGGGAAGCTTTATTACCAAGAGTAGATACGCATATCGTCGACGTGACCTGGTTCCTCAATTTTTAAGAGAGTTATGGCCCCTACTACCATGTTGTTGACTAATATTCATGTCATTTGCCTAATTTAACAGGAGATATCATTTAAACAAAACCCCACAAAATTCAATATGCTAGTAATGTCAATCATAATCATGTCAGCTAATTGTTGTTTAGGCCATTATACACTATTTCAAATATCCAGTCATATGTCAAGAGTGTTGGTTAACCTCTTTGATATGAGCACACATTGAAATGTATGACTTAATTTTTAGTAGTATAAAAACTTAAAAAAAATCAATGAAAGATCTGATGAGTAACACGTATTATCATATTAAATAGTAAACTGTTACTAAGTCTCCAAATTAGAGTTGGTAAAACATCTCATCTGATGAGGAGAATAGATATGATTTAGGAATGGGGATTTCAACATATCCTCCCACCCATTGACCAAGGCCTTATTTGTAACAATGACGTTCTTCGGGGAGCATCTGTCAGTTCTACTGACTTTCTTGTTGTCAAGAGTTGTCTCTGACACACTTTTTATCCTGAGCAAACTCAAAAAGTTAACTTGAAACATCACTGGTGGATAGATCTTATTGAGGAGAACTGTCGTTCATACACAAGAACTGTACTCTGCACATTATATTTTTGGAGTTACTGCCCTTTTCATAGGTAGATAGAACTCCTAAAGAAGCTCAATGCACATGAACCCTAATTCTGTACATCATATTTTTGGAGTTCTTATCCTTTGATAAATTTCATTCTTAATTTTTGTCTTGAACATTTCTCATGCACTATGAGACATATAACTGAAACTTCATAGATGGACAGATCTCATTGAGGTGAAGTGTCATGCACAAGAACCATAACTACTTTTTTTTTTTTCCCTTTTTAGCTACCTGAGCACAATGTGGTCAGTCAATGTCGGTCTGTCGTCAAATTTTCTTCTCTAGCATCTTCATTTATTCAGCAATCTTCCTCAAACTTTATGCAATGTTATAGCAATAATTTCTTGGCCAAGTTCAATTAGGTCAGGAGTTATTGCCCATGAATGATAAAAAATATCCAAATTTCACTTTGTGTCTTCTACATTTCATTTTAATCAGCTTCTTCAAATTTGAAAAAAAAAAATTTTCATTTCTTGAGTCTTCTTCAAACTTTATGACAATATTTATTTACAAAATCTGGCTAAGTTCGATAATGGCTGATATCTGCCCAACAAGTCTGGAATTATGTCCTTTGAATGATTAAAAAAATCTAGATTTCACTTTGTGTTCAATCTAGCATCTTCATTTCTTTATCAATCTTCTTCATCTTCATGACAATATTTATAGCAATAGACTAAGTTCAGTTATAGCTGTTATTGGCCAGTTCAGTCTGGAGTTATAGCCTTTATATATACTTACACAGGAATGTACTTGATCTGTTTTCTTCGCCTAGAATTAAGATATTTGGTGTGTAAAATGGCCTAGTGGACCTTTTCCAAGTTTGTTCAAATTATGGCCCTGGGTTCAAAGGGCCCCGCCCAAGGAATCACTTGATTTGATATGACTTATACAGGAAAATTTCTTCTTGAAAACTTCTTGAAACAACAAGGCCTAGAGCTTAGATATTTGATGTGTGTCATTGTCTAGTGGTTCTTCATCAGGTTTGTTCAAATCATATGGCTCTAGGGTCAAAATTGGCCATGCCCAATGTTCACTTGTTTTTATGATGTTGTTGTTTTATATGGTCTTATATAGGGAGCTATAACCTTCAATTTTTGAGTACAGATTCAGTTTTATTTGTAACTTAGACCATGGATGACCTTGATCATGACCCAATGACCAACTTTTGATAATTTAAGCTAGGGCCTTCAAATTGGACCACTGGTACGGTTTTACGAGTATGTGTGGCATTGAACATGGACCTTGTATGACATTTACTATGAACAAGTGACCTACTGTTTAATGTCTGGAATTGAAATGATCTTAATGTATTACTGTATGGATAATGTATTCAGTATAACTATGCTACAATATATTAAATTGTACAGACAATCAAACCAGTGTTTCTCAGGTAAGTGATTCAGGGCCATCATGGCCCTCTTGTTAAATTTCATACTTAATTTTTGTTCAGAACATACTCATGTACTATGAGACATATAACCCTGAAACTTTTTTTTGGAGTTATCCTCCCCTTTCACAATTTCTTGACAGCAAGATAACTCCTGTTCTACTTATGCTATTAAAACAAATTTTAGTTATGGAAAGAAATTGATAAGAGGAAGTGTCACACATAAGGTCCATAAGTCTGGGTGAAGTTTGGTCAATATTGTCAGCCCTTACCTTTTTACTCCATGAATAGTGGACTACAAATCTCTCAGCCCCTCACCGCTCACTCATTGAATCCCGGTAGGGACTTCGGATTTTTCATGTGAGGAAGCCTTCCAGCTGGCTTGTGGTAGGTCGGTGGTTCTACCCGGATACCTCTGTGTACTCGGGGTCTTCCTCCACCTGTAATTAGCTGGACATTGCTATATGATTGAAATATTATCGCAGCGATGGTAAACCCCAATACAACAACTCCATGAATACTGATGATGTAATTCAAGACTCATGAAAATTAAACATGAAATTAAACATTGGGATTATTGCCCATGAAGTTGAATTAGCCATGTATTCAGTTACTGCACACATTTTGTACCCTGGCCACACAGGGCTTACCTGTTGCCTGCCATCCAAATTATTCTTTTACATGTGAAAACACACACACACACACACACAAATGTATTCCTATTTCAAGTCACTGTTTGCAAATATGATCTAATGTTTTGGTAACTGAAATCATGCTACTACTTTTTCAAAGCAAAAACAGCAGACATCTAGTTGACAGAAAAATGACCCATTGGTCAACCTTTTACATAATTCAAACATATACAGATATAGCAATGTAATATGGTTATCGTTTAAGACATAGTCCCATGGCTGACTGGTCCACCTCCTGAGCAGGATGACGGGTTTGATCCTTGGACACAACATATAATGTTAGGGCATGGTCATTAAAATAGTATAATACATGGCTTGGTACAAAGTATGTAAGGGTATCGGTCTGCTGACTGACCAGTATCTCTATGATATGAATGATTGTGGAATCGTGCCACTTGTGTAGGGTGTAATACAAGAGCAGCATCATAACACAAAGTCACTTCAAATCTATTTTAGGTAACAAGCGATATCTTTAATCAGCTTTAACTATATGTGGTGGTATTCTGCTTTGTCACTTCGTAGAAAATTGTGGTTAAATACCATCCTCAACCTCCCTGATGTTGTTGTACAAGTTTAATTAGGGTCTGTTGATTAGGGATCAAACCCCAATTCCGGGGCGGATGCTCTTACAACTCGATCACTGGGACCGGTTTTCCAGAAAATAACGACAGAAGTATATATCTGCAAAATATATGCCTTTTCACAGGGTTTAAATAAAGGGAGGTAATAAAAATGATAAAATTATAAATATTAAGCACACATTTACTTGTAGAGAGATAAAATAGCAGAACTAAATCATATCTCATAAAATGTATTGAATTATTGTGTTATTAAAACACCAATAAAGCCAGATAGATCATAATGAGATTAAAACCTAATGTTGTTTTTTTTTGCACATCCCAGTGATTTTTTTAGCCAGAAATAGAGGATTGATAATACATGTGGAATTGGGGACAGCGCTATTTCTGTACCAGATGGTACGTATACAGGAGTTAAGCCTATTGTTTGAATCGAACACCGATGTTTTCATGTGTTTTAAAGGGTATCTACTTTATACTTTATTTTCGAAATTTTACACTAGACCCTTAGACAGAGGTATTTGTTATACTATGTGACCATGAACGACCAATGTTAGTTATCAGTTTCATCATATGACTTCTCATCATGTTAACCATTTTCAACTTGTAGGCAAATAGAAGGGGTTCCAATTGGCGGTTGCCTTTTTGTATGGGTGGGGGAGGGGGGGGGGGCGCTCCAGAATCTGGACAGCCGGATGCAAGAGCAAAATGCGCGTTCCAAAGTATTTTCAAGGAAAATAAACAATCAAAACAATCTGTTAAATAGAACCATGTTAAACTATGATTTGATTTTATGCAAAATTAACTGAACACTATGCACGCTGTACATCATGCAATGCTTGAACCCCCTCCCTTTCCAGTTCTTATTGCATTTTTGGGACTTTTGATATCATTTTCTTGACCAAACTTGTAGGCTTGTTCCTACAGGACCTAACAGCATTAATGCCACTGATAACACACTTAACTATTGTTACGTGTCACTCGTGCAATAGTAGAAACTTGTACCGTATTCAGACATCATCTAAATGACTAATGTAAGGTTTAGAAAGTTCTGCACTTTACTTTTTATCTAATCATTTGTAGCCGGGTACAGGTATTTGGTGATAAATCAATAGGCAATAAGACATGAGTGTCTCGATAGCTCAGTGGTAGAGCGCAGGAACGGTAGTCCTGAGGCCCTGGGTTCGAGTCCCGGTCGAGCCATGATTTTTTCACCACCTGTTACATTTGGCGCCCCACGTTGGGCGCCATTTGTAGCCGGGGTTTCAATAAGAACAATACGTGGATTCTGCTTCGTCTTTACCAAATCAAGAAATAAGTTCCAAATAATAGTTTCACGTAATATGTAAAGTTGAAACAGTCGAAATATCTTCTACTCAATAAGAAAATGATGCCATTCAACATTGACAAAGTTGAAAGAAGTTGATTGAAGTAGAAGAACCAGAACCGTACGGAGAGAGTGCCGTGAAATTTAGGGAGGCGGAAGACAGCGAAATTTAAATTAAAAGCTCGTGCAGCACGCACTCTGTCTCACTCTCAAAATTTAGATATTTCCTAATAAGGTAAAATACTTTCAGAAGGTTTTATAAATATTCATAAGAAACAGGTCACATGTTAGACGAATACAAAACGAGGCTGGCGAGTACAAAACACGAGACTTAATGACGAACACAAGATTCACGTGCACTGTAAACAAATAATACGTGACACACAGAAACTTTATAATACATTAACTATATTATCTAACCCTGTCTACACATTCTTTCAATCAGTGATTGAAACTGAACGGTAATGATAATCAAAACGATCAGTGCACGAGGAGTTTGTCGGAAGGATTTATATGAAATATAAAGGCAAAGGTCATATGATGCTAGAATCTCCACACGGTTTCTTGAAACACTAATTATCAGTGCTTCAGCTGAACTTGCTCTTAGTTGCATGGGGGGCGGGAGGTCGTGGGTTCGACATACCGGCCGCGACCTACCAAAGTCATGAAAAATGGTACTGGTATAGCTCCCTTGTTTGGCGCTCAGCATATAAGGGTAGTTCAAGGACTGGTTTGCCTGGTGTCAAGTTAATGTGACTGGGTGTGGTATCGTGCCACGTGACTCTGGCGTGATACTGCAGTGTGACAGTACTATATATGTCTCAAGTAGACATCGTCTCCAAATGACTAAAATACTGTCGATGGGACGTTAAACCCAATATACAAACGCACTTCTTTATTGAGAAAGACAGAAGTAGCTAAGGGTGTACAAGGGTTGTAGTTTCTTGGATTATTTGACTTTAGATCAGTCTTTGTAACAATCATTTTTATTCACATTTCGTTACCTAAAATTATATAAGGTCATATATAGCAGTCTGGACGTAATACGCTACAAAAACAACACTGTCCAAATACTTGGTCTGGCAATTTAATATTATGTAACAATGTCATTAAGTGTTGCGGGGTTTTTCAGACTTTCACTGACAAAATAAAAACATGACTTAACACCAAAATATCCGTCACCTAATAAATTAACTTTTCTGTATAGATCGACAGACCTCATTATGATGAAGTCGTGCTGCACTGCAGTTAATTCTCCTATTTTTCTTCTTTCTGTTATAAATGATGACATGTAGGGCTTTTTTACTCGGGTACCCGTACAGATGTTATTGTTGCATAAACAACGTTATCACTTGTAACAAGAAGTGTTCCTTGGAACACGTGTTACTTGTTGAAAACGTGACGGAAATATGTGATAGACACATACAGACAAACCACGGAGAAATTATCCCGCAATAAATGTAACCATTGATGTTGCTGTTATTAATATATTTCAATACGGAATATATACACCCAAAATACAACTGTCATGAACAAAGGTGGAGATAATTTCTTGACAGTATGGGATTCTATATGCAGGACTTGACATAGTTTATTAAGTTTTTGAAAATACAGGTTTTACTGGCGCGATTTACAAAGAAAAAATAGTTACATAATTATCATAAAGCAAGTTTTAAAAAATAGATTAAATTTTGTTTTCAGGATCACAATAATCAAATATGTGTGCTCTTTATGCATATAAATCCACTTCTAAACAATCCTGATATGTTTGTCAAAGTTTTAGGGTTACTAGTGACTGAGTATATCAGTGTCAATGATATTATTATGATTGTAATGTTGTTGTCTTCATATGTATTACACTGACGGTAGTAACCATTATTGCCCGAGGTACTTGTTCTTCATTCGTTTACCTTTTTTCCCCAAAAACTAGAGAAGAAGAGAAGTATCATGTACTGGGACTTTTGTTCTCTAAAATTTCCTTAAAATGTAATCTCGAAAAAGATTTCCTAAAAGGAAAGAGATCAGACATAGTTTCTTTCGGTTTGATGTTTATCTATATACTTGTTTGTCACGTAACCTGAGACGGGTGCTGTATCTCCATCAGATTATTAACCGACATATACTTTTTCACTGCAGGTGTGTCACTATCTGGCCAATCAGTAGCTAGCGTTTGAAGGTGTGTCAATGTCCTTCACTTTACTTGGTTTGCCTGTCCAAAGGTTCCATAACCGATTTTAAAAATGGGACAAGTCATGATTGTTTTCGTCCTCTTTTTGCTGTTTATTCTGTTTGATTTGATTTTTACTGGTTTAACAGGGGTTGTTTATTTTCATTTTTATCAAATAATAGCTTAAATCTTTTGCTGCCATAAATTTTTAATGGACATGATACAAATATATTCTCCAGTTTGAAATTACAATAAAATATATTTATAATTAAGAAACTCTCGAAACTATATTTAAATCGTTTTCCTCAAATAATAACATCAAATGACAAAACTTGGTCGAGCGGATACAGTCGTGGACTACAAATCTCTCAGCCCCTCACCGCTGTGGGTTCGAATCCCGTTAGGGACTTCGGATTTTTCATGTGAGGCTTCCAGCTGGCTTGCGGTAGGTCGGTGGTTCTACCCGGGTACCTCTGTGTACTCAGGGTCTTCCTCCACCTGTAATTAGCTGGACGTCGCTATATGATTGAAATACTATCGCAGCGACGGTGAACCCCAATACAACAACAACCTTCTAAATCACTTTTTCTCCTTTACGTGCACATGTGTGTTTTTGGATCCAAGACGCTAACTTAAACGGGGAAATGTGTTAAATGCATTTTCAATTTTAAAACATAACTTGACAAAGTGTTCTTTATTATCTCTAAAAATATTCCTGAGTTGATCATGCTTTTTTAATCGAAGATAGAAAGAGCAAAAATATCACGATGAAGAAAGCAAAGATAGATACTTTTTTTTGGTACATTTTCCATTGCTTTTCATGTTTACAAAGACACTTGTCTTTCTGTTATTTTTGCGTCAAACTTTAAGCAGTAAAAGATAAGAGCGTATTTGAAAACATCTTTTGTGCTGAAATTTTTCTTCATTTCATTGCGTTAGATATTGGGACAAAGGTATTTGTTTAAACAAGAATTATGGCTGTTTAACACGCTAATCGGCTGAATAATTTCCTTTTGGATATCGCGGTCATGTTTCAAATGTGAAGGTCACTGACACACCCCCAGACACACCTCTCACTACAAACCGAAGGGGACACACCCCCAAGCACATCCAATGACGAGGGAGTTTTCCAACAGCACTTATTTCAACTGCGCCTTTGTCTTGGTAAAAGGAAAGAGATGGAAAGATAAAAAAGGAGACAAAAAAGAAACATTATTTGAGCTTATATTATTATATGAATAAAGTTTATAAAATAACTATCGAGTTTGCCCATGGTTTAAAAAGCCGCGCCATTCCGTTTTCATCTCGTTTTGAAGCTCGGTGAAAATAATTGAAGGTACAGATGTTTCTTGAAAACAAATACTGATATATATTACATGTACCCATGATGTCGATATTTTGAGGCGCCATGATGGAAAAACTGACGGAATATTTCTCTGACAACCAGTAATTTGTCCTAAATATTCCACCCATCTGTCTATTTTTTTCGATGCATTGTATGACACGAGCAGACCACGAGTGTAGGTCATAAGTGACCACGTTCGCTGTACAGAAGTTGCACTCTGTCCTTACCCGTCAGCTTTTGTTTCTTGTTTTTTCTAGTCCGCTTGCATTTAAATTCCATGGTATACTATATTTGTTGATCTCCCCGTCAAACATATACATGTGTTTGTATGTTTTTTATATTTTACCACACGTTTTGTGATCATGCTATGAACTTTGTAAAGATTATCGAAATAAACTTTCGAACTTGAACCAAATAGTATCCCCGTTTTTTGTTATTTTTTTGTTTTTTGTTGTTGTTTTTTTTTTGCTGAATTTACACTAATAATTGGGTTCAATTTACTAATTTTGACCGAACAGTATGAACCAAATTTTAAATTTTAAATTTTCGACAACCATTTAAATATTCATTTCGATTGAAAGTGTCTATTTTTTCCCTCTTAATGTGTATTTAATCAAATGGGTCTTAAATAAATTATCAATGTTAATATCGATATAAAGACAGAGATATATTACTTGATCTAATACATAACACACAGTTCTAATTTGTTCTGTTGTTGTTGAAAAAAGGAATAAAATTGTAAGAAGAATGTGCATTTATTCCACAAAATAACAAACTAGACACTCAGGTATGGATACATATGAAACGAAACAGTGTACTTGTATTTGAATTCTTCCATGCATATAGTAACTAGATGTTTATTTTTTTAAGATCGACACCTTCAGTGTTACTCTCTTCCATTGTAGATCGCATTTACCGGTCCAATCTACCCTGTACCAGGAGGCCGCTTGCTTAATTCCCGGCAGCGCCTTTGATCAACCATATGCGTTTAAAATAGTAGTGACAATCTCACTTGCTCACTATAAAAAACTAGTCAATTTTAGTATATAGAAAATACACTGCAAATTATGAAAGATATTATCTTTAAAATAAATTGGTACTGTTTTCCCCAATGCTGCAGTCCCGGATCCAGCGGGGCTTGCCCCCCCCCCCCCCCCCCCCCGCTGCTCTGGTCATACATTTTTCAAGGCTATAAAATCCCATGATTACATCATAGTAGTGTTGTCTAGAGGAAATCCCCATCGTGGGCCTCCGTACTGAACACCCGCATAACCACTTTCAGACCAGCCAGACTTCTGTTGTTTTGTGGCCCCCTGCTGTTAATGTGTTGGTAATCCGAATCGGCAGTCGTCAAAAACCTCTATTTTGGGCATTAAAATAATAAATCGTAAATACAGTTTCTTCAAATCTGACCCACTTAGCTCTAAATTTTACTTTTATAGGAGTGATGGGTCACACTCCGGGGTCCGCCCACAAAGCCGAGCAGGCAGATGGACCCTAATTAAACAACGTTATCAGTCAGTCTTCAGTCGTCCATGACTGCGTGATAAGCATGTGCTTGAGGTACTGCGGACACGTTCACTGATTGAGAGAAAGTAACATGTCGTCTGCCGAGCGATCTAACAATTGGGAAAAATAGGCAATTACCAGAAGTTTGTATCAGTTACAACTATAAACTACCTAAAAGGATTTTTATTTCATTTATTTATTTTTTGCTGTAGCAAACTGCAGAGTATATGCATACATATCGCTAGCCATGCAAATTAAATGGGTTGTGTTTCTAAATGGCATCAGCTTTGCTATTTTTACATAACTTTATAAGTATTATTTTTATGAAACTAACTTCTCTAAATATTTTTCCTGAAAGGAATAAATACAAACAGCAGGCCGATATATCATCATGTTAACTTTTTAATATTTACGAATATAATAATCTACATGTATGTGTATTCATGGTCTCTTAATATAGAGACCCTGGTGTATTTTGAATTTATAAAATCATGAATATGAAATGAAAGAATTTGAAAATTTCAATCTGCCGTATTTTGGGAAAATCCATTATATGTAAATGCATGATCACTAATTCAAATCAAATCCAGGTAATCGGGTAATCAGTCATTGAGCAATGTTACTGATAAGTTGATGAATACGAAATACGAATGCACAGAAAACACAATTTATGTGCGAAATAAAACGGATATTAAAAATTTTATATTAAATATTAACATATTTTATTACTGAATATTGTTTGTTTTGTCACTGAATTAACATTTAGAAAAAAAAAATGTACCAAAAATCGACACGCAGAAGGGGCCCAAACCTTCTGCAACCGCCCGACCCTAAAACGCACGCCTGATTTTTTTATCTGAGAAGTCTGTGTGTGAAGGCTGCTTCCAGATCGACTA
The DNA here is from genome assembly GCA_021229015.1 of Solen grandis. Taxonomy (NCBI): domain Eukaryota; kingdom Metazoa; phylum Mollusca; class Bivalvia; order Adapedonta; family Solenidae; genus Solen; species Solen grandis. The sequence continues at coordinate 38,649,356 of CM037784.1, forward strand.
TTAGACAGTCAAGATTACCAGTTCAAACCTAATACAGCATATACCCGGTATTCCCTTCAACATATTTGACAAAATATGTTTAAAATGATTTTTTTCCTCAGATTTAAACAAAACTGTCTTTTACAATGTTGAGTCTAAAACTGATGACTATTCATAAACATTCACTAATTGACAGTGTACACAAGTCATTTTTTAATATTTTTTTTATTTTTTGTGGGTGGGTCCAAAAAGCACTTATTTATTTTTTTATGCTAGTCTGCCCACCCCCTTTACTACCGTCATTTTTAGCTCGACTATTCGAAGAATATGAGAGCTATTGTAGTCACCCTGGCGTCGGCGTCGGCGTCGGCGTTGCAGCTTTTGGTTAAAGTTTTGCGTGCAAGTTACTATCAACCTTATATCATCAATAACCGTGTTATGGTATTGCACTTGAACAGTTTTATACTAATTGAATGTTCAGTGGGCAATTCAGACATACCAAGGATAAGTTATAATTCTTGGGATTGAAATTTGAATATAAATTATGGCCCTTTTAACTTAGAAATTTTGGTTAAAGTTTTGCATGCAAGACTTCGTGCTATATCTCAGTACCAGGCATGGAATTGATTTGAAACATCTTTAATATGTTTAGGGGTATCATATTTCATGGTAGATAACTCTTGATGGAATTTGTTACAAATTATTGCCCTTTTTAACTTAGAAATTTGGTTAAGTTTTGCATGCAAGGTACTTCTCTTATATCTCCGTTCCAGGCATGGATTGATTTTAAACATCTTTAATATTTTTAGGGGTATCATACTTTCATGGTAGATAACTTTTGATGGAATATGTAACAAAATATTGCCCTTTTCAAACTTAGAAATTTTGGCTAAAGTTTTGCAAGCAAGGTACTTTCATGCTTAATATCTCAGTATCCAGGCATGCAATTGATTTGAACATCTTAATATGTTAAGGTATCATACTTTCATGTAGATAACTTTGATAGAATAGTAACAATATGCCTTTAACTTAAAATTTTGGCTAAGTTTTGCAGCAAGTACTTTCATGTAATATCTCATATCAGGCTGATGATTTGAAACATCTTTAATATGTTTGGAGTATCTACTATCAAGTAATAACTTTTGATGGAATATATTACAAGTTATGACCCCTTTTAACTTAGAATTTTGGTTAAATTTTTGCATTCAAGCTACTATCCAGCTTTTATCTCAGAAATTGCTTGTGGAATTGATTAGAAAGTTAAGGAGTGTCTTCAGGGGCATCAGAAAACTAAGGAGGATAACTTTTGGACTGAATTTTATACCAATTATGGCCCTTTTCTAACTTGGATTTTTGGTTAAAAGTTTGCATGCTTAGTGTTATTGTGCTTATGACTCAGTAACTAGGCATGGGATTGATTTTAGACATCATAAAAATATTAAGGGGTATCAGACTATCAAGGTATATCATTTTTGACTATTATTATGTACGGGGTATGTGAAGGGCAAAAATTGAAATTGATTTCATTTGATTTACCAACAAGCATTTTGAATATTCGAGCGTGCTGTCCTCTGACAGCTCTTGTTTTAATATAACTGTAGTCAAATACTATTGCACAGTAGTAATTCAAAAACATGGCTTTGCGAAGTTAAAACATAAGATTATATCGCTCAAGGCTCAGTCTCACTCGACATTTTTTGCCTAGGGGACGTACTCCCTGTGGAACTTGATGAGCCTCGGGAGGCGTCGGGAACAGGTTCCCTTGTGTTACAACAACAACAACAAAAACAGAAAAACAAAAAAAAATCATAAAAACCTTCACTTTTATCCCCAGATACACTTCAGAATGCATCTCCGCACACTAAAAACACCCCCCCCCCCCCCCCCCCCCCCCCCGTGGAAAAATTCTTGATCCGGGCCTGTGCTGAGCGCCAAGCATAAGAGACAAACGGACGCATCAACCATTCGGCCGATGGGATCGGTAATATGAGTAAGGGCATAAACAAAAGATTAAACTTTATGTCGTCTAGTAATATTTGGTGTCTGTATAACAAGGATTTAAACACGTCATGAACATCAAATACAGTTACAAAACAGCGAATAATTCAAATTAATAACAGAACTCTTTTCTCCAACTCTGTGTGTGTGTGTGTGTGTGTGTGTGTGTGTTTTTTAGCTCGACTATTTGAAGAATAGCGAGAGCTATCCTACTCACCCTGGCGTCGGAGTCGGCGTCAGCGTTGGCGTAACGCCGTAACCAAGGTTAAGGATTTGCGTGCAAGTTTTTTTCTATATTCTTATATCTCCACAACCACTTCAAATATTCACTTGAAACTTTACAAATGTATTTGGGGTCATAATTGTAGCTCACTGAACAAGACCCATAACTCTGGTCTAGCATGGATGTTTACTGCATTATTTCCCTTTCTTAACTTAGAAATTCCTGGTAAAGGTTATGCATGCAAATTCAAACTCCACAACCACCAAAGGTATTCACTTTTATTCACACTTGTTTTCAGGGTCATAATTGTACACCACCTACCAAGACCCATAACTCTAGCATGGATTTTAACGGAATTATTCCCCTTTGTGACCATATAAAAATACGCCAAAAAATATTTCAAGGTCATGTTATTGCTTTGATACTTTGTATACTTGTTCAGCAACATATATGCAATGAGTAGAACATCAGCATGGCTTTTTTTATACCGAGAATAGTGTCGAGCGCGCTGTCTCCCTGGCTTCTCTTTTTTTTTTTTTTTTTTTTAAAGAAACTGCTTAATCACGTTTTACACGAATGAAACATTTCCTTAATTTCAGAAATGTCAAAAACATATTTTTGTAATGGTGAGAGACCTAAACGCTTGCTTGCACACGTGATGGGAACTTATCTTTCATTTATTATCATATTTTAGTTAACATGTTGTTGTTGTTTTTTGTTTTTGCTTTTACATTCTTGTCATCTTTTTCGAAAACAAATGCTATAATCGCTGTTTGTTTGTTTGTTTGTTTTGTCTTTTTGTTGTTGTTGTTGTTGTTGTTGTTGTTTTGTTTTGTTTTTTTGTGTTTCTTTTGTTTGTTTTTTTTTTTGGGGGGGGGGTGTTTTTTTGTTTTTGAACTAAAATATAAGAGCATGTCTTTTGTATAATAAACTTCAAAATTGGAGACACCGAAAAGTGGTGAACAATGACTGTCTTCGATTTGGTGCGAAATTACAGCATCGCAAAAACAAAAAACAAATATAAATAAACTTAATCTCTTTATTATGCCTATCATTAATTCACATTTCACTGGGGAATGTATAAGCCATTTACCACCGAGTGTGTTTTACTCATTAGTTAGTTAATTTAGTATTCTGTGTAAAGAAACTATTTTAAAGGCCTGGATGAAAAGTTTTTATACTTCAATAACATGTTACCGATTATGCTTATGTGATATGGACTTTTCTTAAACATTCATTACCATCTTTGCACCTGTTTAATTCTTAATAAAAACATGATTGTGGTACCTTATATTTAATACATATGAGTGTATAATAATTCAACAGATATTTAATCTATCGTTGAAATGAGGATTTGAAGCTAGAATCTTTATAATTGCGCACAAATCATTTGTTTAAATATTTGTCTGTCCGTGAATTGGACCATGCATGGTAGTATTTTAAAGGTGAAGGTCAATACACACTTCGGCCACGCCTCCACGATCTTTTATCTGATTGGTTACATTGACACACCCACTGAGACACACCTCCAAAACGTTAATTTACTCGTATGTTTTATGTTAAATGTGATGCCGCTGCGTATACTTTTATAGTAAATATTAGAATTATCTCACCCATAATTTTGAATTACAATTATTATGATTATTATTATCATTTAAGTGCGTTTGATCTTATTTATTTATATTTTTATTTTTTTTAAAGATTATAATATGATTTCCTATTGAATAATACCACATTAAATGTTTGTAATGGGTCTACATCCAAGAGGGGGCGGGGGAGAGAAAGAGAGGGGAATAGAGATGGATAAATGGTTGTCCATAATTTTCCTGTTTACTATTTACTAGTTTGTAAAAGGTGACCGATTTTTTTGGGGGGGGGATTCCCAACAGCAGTTTTTCTCTGGCTCCGCCCAGTGTAGCTCATTAGCATCACAAAACATAATCTTATTTAAAAAGGGACGCGTTCGCCCTCGAGTCCAAGACCGACTACAGATACACCTGAAGCTCTTCGAGAAGACCCTCAGCAACGACATGATGATGCCAACATTTTCAAGAAAGGAAAAAATAAGCGAAACGGTTGGAATCGTAGGGGTTCCATTCAGTAAAGGCCAGGTGAGTCCTATTATTATCACTATCTCGTTATTTAACTTTTTTTTTCAGTTTCTGACATTGATTTTAAAAAAAAAAAAAAATATATAATAATCAGCAGTTATTAGATTTATGATTACAAATTATTTTGCATTATTGTTAAAAGGACCATATGGAAGAATGGAATTGCCAAATATGTTATCTCTGAAATTATTATTATTATTACAAATGTATAATTATTACGTCTCAAGGAAAAATAACATGTTAACTCGGCGTATACATTTGAATAATGGTAAAAAGGTTAAAGTATTTTAAGAATATTTAAGTTACATAAAATAAGCAGTTTTTCCCGCAAAATCCATTTATGGTAATGCAATAAAACGTGTAAATACTGTATGGTTTATATATATATTTTTGACATCTTAAGATTACAAAAAAAAATATCATTTTATTTTTTTTTTTATCTTTCGTCGTTTATGTATACGTAAGTTGTTTTTTATTAAAAGGGATTATTTGATACTTTTCATAATTTTGTGTTCCCCTGATGTAACACACCCCTTCAACCTTAGCTGTGAACGTTACATTGTGTTATTTCATTATTTACGAATACGTTTTTGTGTCCAGATAAAACGTGGGATCTCAGTTATTATATTTGAAATTATATAATATATAGATATTTATTCATCGTTCTCCTCTTATTTTGATTTTTCAATCTGCCTTTGATATACAAAATGTAGACACATGTATAGAATTGTAATCCTGAAGTTACCTGAACTTATCTAATCAATAGAATCAACGCACAGTATTCTTAATTCTTGTTACATACATGTGGGATCATTTTAGGGGGAGGGGGGTCATATTATGTAGGGATGGAGTTACTGGGGATTGTCGACTCCGGTGGACAATTAATAAGGAAAATTAAAAATCAGAATTAACCCTTTCCCTCATATAGACTCATTTTGACGCACTCATTAGGTACCACATAAAGCCTGATCTGCAGAAAACCACAGTTAAACCTTACCAAATTTCATTATAAAATCCTCATTTCCAGACCACTGAGGAGCAGCGAACAGCATAAAACCTGATCAGCCTGCGAGTTACTCGCAGGCTGATCTGGTTTTATGCTGTTCGCATAGGTCTTTTCATGGTGTCCTTTATGAGGGAAAGGGTTAAGAAAAAAGAAAATGTATGTTATATCTCTGTGTATTCAATCTTATTGTATATAGGACAATATGAACATTACATATTATTTTACTGGCGAGATTATGAAAGGACGGGGGCTTAGTCAGGAAAAAATAACATTTGATCGTCGCGCCGACGTTTGTAATTCATTAGATTAAAATAGAGATAAACAGTGTAAATAAGACACGCTGGGCAATACTTTGAATTGGACTGTTTTTGGTCTCTCTCTTGAACACTCATTATATAAATTACACGAAGTTTCTTTCATTCTTTTAACAATGGTTTTTGTGTTAGGCCAATTCTGTGGGCGAATGATGCAAAACCAAGCAGTTGGATCACGTGATCAAATTAAGGGCCTGGGTTTCAAGAGGATTTTTTGATAGGATTATCGCATCATTCACAGAGATCCGTTTCGTTTATTTATGTCTTTGTATAATATTTTATTCAGGGCATTAAATATAACGTATTATAGTCAACTGGGATGTTTTTCTGCTCATGGCATACCAAATCTAACACTACACTTTTTTAAATTGTTCATCATATATTATTTAATATCATCGTAATTATACTATTTAGTATTAATATGAAAATAAATAGCACGTTGTCCACCCAGATATGTTTTCGGGAATGATTTTTATAAAACATTCTTTGTGTGTATTATATTTGCTTGTTTGTATTTTTACATTTACTTCGTTTATGGCATTTAAAAATAAATGCCCGTTTCATTCATACCATGTGTTTTGTATTTTTCCCTTCAACCATACAAGTTCGTCCCGGCCAACGCCTTTTTAGCTTGACATTGGACAATACATAAATAGCACGAACTTGAATTTTTATTATAAGTGATACACATTAAATGTCATTTTTATACATAGTGTGTTATAAAAATTATTCAGACTTAAGTGTATGCTTTATAATTAAAAACTTTTTTTAAAATTTAATTATCGACTCAAAACAAAAAATGAATAGCCTTGCCCGTTGTAATCACTAATATACATATTGTAAAAATAATAATAAAAATATATGTTTTGATAATGCTGCCCATATACTGCAACTTAAACCCTAGTTCAGTAAACGTTTCAGAATAGGTCTTCCTATATAGAACGATAATATATGCAGTATTATTTATATTCCCCATATAGAAGCGTGTAAAAGGATGCTGATGGTAATAGACTACCAACTGTATGATACACTTACTACTCTAATGCGAAATCATTTATTTTCCTGGGACACTAACTTTCGTTGATTTTATAGAGGGGTTTATCCACGAATAATTAATTTCTACGCAAACCGCTCGTTTCATCAAATTTATACATGCATACATTCTTACCTTACTGTTGGGGGGAATCTAAGGAAGAGAATTGTTCGAACAATAAAAAGTATGATCATATATGTCTTCAATTCTGCGTTTCCCACTTGTGTATTTTATATTTATTTGTTAGCGTCAGCAGCATCAGTCACAGAAAATGAACATTTGAATGAAGTTTGAAAATATATTTTTTACGTTAAAAAAAAGCAAAAAAACAAAACAAAAAAAAACAACAGGAAAACATTAAAATACGGTTATCAGTAATTTCTCTCGACGGTGCCTGGTTAATTTCAATACTCTGGGTAACCACTGTCCAGTACAGGACAAAATACTGGAGT
>CM037784.1:38656571-38706571 GCA_021229015.1 Solen grandis
TCTTATTGTAAAAAATAACTTCCGTTTCCGGAAAACCAGAAAAGTCAAGATCACATGTCAATCATCGGTTTTTTCTTTGGCCTTAAATATCTCAAAAACGATTAATATTTTACTATGGGTTAAATTTCAGATGACATTCAGTTTTTGAAGATCGGGTTTGAATCAGTTGAGTTATTTCGGGAAAAAAATTGACGGTACCGCAAGTTCATTTAACTTATATGCTTATATCTTAACAGATATTGAATTTTGTAAAGATTCATAGAATTACAGGGAGAAAACGAAACAACATGAACATATTTTTGCAGTTTTCTCGAGGTTAAATGTTCATATCTAAAAAATTGTTAAAGATAACTTTTTATTTAAAACGTGTGAAATGTTGGGAATTCGAAGATCTTTCTAACTGTACCCAGCTTTTCAAAATTGAACATCATATCTTGAAGTTACATAAAAAAAATAAGAACCAGTTTAAACCGTTCTTACTTGAATTTATGAAGGGTGTCCCAGTTATTTAATTTCTTAGAAACTATTAGTTTTTGAAAATAACTTAAATACATTATTCATAGCTTGATGCAATGCCGTTTAAATGGTATGAAGACTATAATAATCAAAACATTAACTTAAAAGTTATGGTTGGGTAGTATTTATTGAATATTTTTTGCCAATTTTTGCCAATTTTTGCATGTTTCCTGAGGATTAACTGTCGATATCTCAAAAGCCGTTACAGATAGGTGGATACATGAGGTAAGTGAAATGATGGTAATCTCAAGACCTTTCTAACGGTACCTAGCTTTATAAAATCGGGCATCATATGAGGAAGTTACATGAAAAATGAGCAATAATTAAATCCGTTCTTTCATGCACTTCTGCAGTTGGTCCATATCATTTGATTGCTTTTTTCTAAGTATCTATTAATTTTTGAAAATAAATTTAAAAACATTATTTATAGCTTGATGTTGTGCTGTTTAAATGGTATGCCACAGCAGAAAGACCTTTTGGGTTTGTTATGTTTTTTCTTCTTATTATTATTAACTTCAATCCTTTTGAGGTTCAAATTGAAACAGGTTGCCGATGTGCCAGGAGCATGAAATTCTATCAGAGGTCACAGTGTCTTTTGAATGCAATAATTTTCATCGTCATATGACGGCATGTGACGTCAGGGTTGAACATAGCTACAAAAGTTTGAAAACATTCTGCAGCGGTAGTTTCTGGTCAGATTTACTTGATATTTTCACAGAAGGTGTAAGTTTTAGGATGTAGATTTGCACCTATGTCTTTAATTTTCAAAAATCGAAAAGTTCGGGATTTTATATCGAAACAGAGAATCGAACTTCGGTCATAAAAATATAATTTAGTGTTACAAAGGCTCTTGATGAGTTAGAACCATGAAAATTGGACATCTTATGTGACCGGAGTTTTTCTTCGTATTCTGTGACGTCTGACGTAGTGCGACGTCATTTGACGTCAGACTGTAATAAGCAATTTTGTATTCAAATTAAGCGGTTTTTAGGCCCTGCAGGTTTTATTTTTTGACCGATTTGCATAAAATTTTCACTGAAAGTGCAGCATTGTATAAAGTAACTTCCGTTTTTGTTTTTTTGAAAATCGAAAAGGTCAAGGTCATATGTTAATAATCGTTTTTTTTCGGCCGTAAATATCTCAAAAACGATAAATATAAATATCTCAAAAACGATAAATATTCTATAGCGACACTATGGGTATAATTTGTTATAGTTTTATAGACCTTTCAGATGGTATTTAGCTTTTGAAGATCGGGGTTGAATCGGTTGAGTTATGGCAGAAAAACGAAATGTGGGCTTTTAACGAAATGAAACGATCTAGTTTCATGACTTTGAAGATAATCCTTATGATTTTTTTCAGAATTAAAATAAGAGATATTTGTTTAGTCCTGTGATTATGACGTCATGGATATTAAAGCAATATATCATAAAATAGGCTAATTGCTGTATGAACTTTAAACATACACGAATGCCGTAGCTTACATTGTGCAAAAGGTCCTGAAAATCTCAAGAGATTACATCATCAAACATAGCAGATATTCATGTTTTTCGGATAAGGGCTTCTATGTGAAATCTAGCAGTATGATGAAAGAAAATTAAACGGTTATTGGGTTGCCCGAAATAAATTGCATGAGGCGGTACTTTTCCAAGGTTACGATTTATATATCTGGCCTTGAAAACATCGAGGCATGACAAGATGCAACAGCTACGTGCACAAATAGGGAATATAGACTTTGTCGGCAGTATGTTGTCTATATCGGTTTAAGATCTGTGGATAAACCGATTTATTTCATACTTGCAATTCAAATAATGGACGTTTATATCCTGTTGTATACGGAGCGAAAACGATTTTATTTGGGTAAACAGGATAGTCACCTGGACTCCCAGCCAGATAGTGCGTAACATCCAGAACTTTCTAGCTACGCCCTTGTATATCTTTCACCAAAATGTATTAAGTAAGACAACTGGTATAGTATATTTATATTCTATTAACTATGACAACTGGCTTTCACCCACGCAAGCCGGGTATTATTACGGCATCGTATTAACTTCATTAAACGGGCTACGTGACCCTCCGGTGTTGTTCTGGAGATAAGTCGGAATGGGTCGAAAATATATCTATGGCACATAGTAATGGTTGTGGTAAAAAGTGTTTCCTAAAAGACATATGAGACATAAATCAACCGTTGTTGATAATAAAACATGTATGCTAGATTTTCCCACAGACACTATTGCAATCATTTTTTGATTTCGTCTACATCAGACAGACACTGCGATATCATGCATGTGGCACATACATGATACAACATACCACAATGTTATAATATCCTGACACCGGGCCAACTAGTTCTGGGACTACGCTTTTTTATGCTGATGTGTCCCTCCTTTCCTTTTCTCTCTATCTTTCCATCTGTCACTATGTCTATCTTACCTTTGCCCTTCCATTTCCATTTCAGATTGACATGAAATATGATGTTCAAAATATTCATTTTTTCTTGTCTTTTCTTTCTTGTTTTTCCCCCTTTTCTTTCGATCTCATTTATCTTCTTCTACCTTTTACTTATCCCTCTTTTTTAGAAAACGACAGATACGAATTTTATTTTTACAAAAATGTAAATTGTACAACTAGATGACTAAATAAATCAAACCGAAGACACATCTTGTACAGATGCAGATACTGAGTATATTTAATTTAGCTGAATTCAACATCAATGTCATTTTAAAATTTCCTCATATGTTATCTTAATTTAAATATCATGTTTATGAATCTCATTCTCGGTTTTCTTGCCAAATAACCTTGAATGTCTAAAATAACCACTTTTGAGGTAAATTTTAACATAAAAATTATTTCTCCATAAAGATGATCACTTAAAAGTGCACAATGTACTTCATTATATATTCATTTTATAAATAAGTGCAAAATATGTCACGCATCAAACTCGCATAGGACACGTTGACGTGGTCCGTGCATACATGAGGTTTAATATTTGTAAGGACCAAATTTCGACACCACTGTGATATGTTTATAAATATGAAAATATTAAACAAACGAAAAAATATTTATAATGTTATAAGGCCAGCAAAATTATCTAGTATTTTTAAGAGTCATTACAGAATCTCTAAACATTGTATATAAGCTTTTAAACCAATATTCAAAAATCTCAGAGGAACGCCCTAGACCAGCTCTTACATGGGAAAGAGACATCGTCTCCAAAACCCACCCTACCGCCCCAGTCGACAACTTCCGACATCTCTATGACGTTTATCCTTTTCTATTTTTCCCTAGATTTAACGGCCCACCGACAGTATTCAGTCATTTGTGAACATATATATTATGCTGTAGACAAGTGAGTACCACATAAGTGACCACGCCCAGTCACATTATCCTGACCATGCGCAACCAGTCCTGGCACTGCCACTATGCCTAGCCTCAAGCAAGAGATACATGTACCATCTATAATTTACCAGCTTTATTATGCATAAGCTTTATTATGCATACCCGTTCACTTCTGCTCGGAGTGAGACGGATTAAGCTTCACGCTTGACAGGGGGACCACAAATCAGTACGCAAAGACTGTAATCATGGTTCGTGGATGTGACTCAATGTGAATTCAAGGTGACACGAGGCCTCATACGGAAAAAAACATATTAAAATACCAGTGTTTATTCATTAAATTAGCCAAAAAATATTTAAAAAGAAAAATCAGCGTAAGTAAGAAAACAAATGCGTGTTGTAACAAAAAAAAAATGAAATAAAAAGCGTTCCATATTATAAGGAAGGACAAAACAACAACATTACATTCTAGATGTGCACCTCCATATACGTTTTGTAAGATTCAAAAAGACCAAAGTTCTATGGTTAAACTAAGTTTCGAACTTTGACCTTGGAATGTATTTAAAGTATTACGAAGCTTACAGATAAGCTAGAAACTTGATAATTGGTCAGAACTTGTGTCCTATTGATTTCTTTCAGCTCTACGAAGATTTACGTCACATGACGTCAAATGGCGTCATGACACGTTAACCAACATTTAATCTTTTTTTTTTTTCAGCACTGCGCGCTTTAGTTTTTGACCGATTTGCATAAATTTTCACTGAAGGTGCCACATAGCATCTTATTGTAAAAAATAACTTCCAGAAAGGTCAAGATCACATGTCAATCATCGATTTTTTCTTTGGCCTTAAATATCTCTATCTCTATCGAGACACTATGGGGAAAATTTGTAGTGCTTTGAAAGACCTTTCAGATGATATTTGGATGATAAAAACAATTGACAGACATAAACAATATGACCCGATCTATCGATTCAATTTGATTCTGAATGTTGTAAAAATCATTGATTTTTTTTTTAATCAGAATTCTAACCTTGTCTAAAGTTTAACTGTTTTCCATATACAATGTACATATTCATAATTTTATCATACGAATTGCCCGAAATAGAATGCATGAGGCTGTATTTTCCAAAGGTTACATCATCAAGGTCATCCTTACATGGCAAGCTGCAGCAGCCACTTGCACAGATAGGTCGGCAGTATGTTGTTGTTGTCTATATCGGTTTAAGATCTGTGGATTTTGATTAGCAAAACCCGATTTAATTCATACTTGCAATTCAAATAAGGGCCGTTTTTCAAGATTGATCGACAGCTGGATAATATACCTAGATTAAACACCCTGTGCCTAAAAGGATCCCAGGTGGCACCCTGGACCCCCGCCAGAAAGTGGTTAACATCCAGAACGTTCCCTACCTACGTCTTGTTTTCTAGATGTAATGTATATAGCTACCAAGTAGTCTATACGTATTAATGATATTCTATGTGTAATAAACAGCATCGGTTAACGTCCAACGACATATTGCTATCATTGGTGATTTTTCTATGTACAGGAAATGGTCACTCCACTATGCACGTGGGTTTGTACAACAACCACAACGACAATGATATATCCTCGCAACGGGCATAACATTCTTGGACTACGTCCTTTATTTATGCAGAATGTAATGTCCATTTTCTCTCTCTAGGCAATATGTCTTGTCAATGTCCTGTTTTCATACCCTTCCTATGTGTCATAACCTGAGTTGTTTCTCCCTACCGTTTGCATCATGTGATTATTCTCTAAAAATAGTGTACTCCTGACACTGCAATTGAAACTACAATCCATTTATGATTTAATACAGATACTTGATATTTATTTAATTTATAGCACCTTATCCTGTTTTCTGCATTATCTTTCTGTTTCTTCAACCTTTAAAACGATCTATTTATGTTATGCTATACCTATAATTATTCCTCTTAATTTAAAAGCATTATTGAATCTCCCAAACCTTTCATTTTTAAACAAATATTCAGAAATATAAAAATCCCAGAGGAACGCCCTAGACCCATTCTTATATTGGTAAAAGACATCGTCTCCAAAACCCACCCCTATCGCCCAACTTCCGACATCTCTATGACGTTTATCTTTTTTTTGTTTTGTTACCCTATGTTTAACGGCCCACCGACAATATTTCAGTCATTTGTGGACATTATCTACATATATATTACGCTGTATTCAAGTGAGTACCACACAAGTGACCATACCCAGTCACATTATCCTGACACTTGACCAACCAGTCCTGACACTATCACTATGTTGAGCCTCATGCAAGAGAGATATCTATACATGTACCTTGTATAATATACCAGCTTTCTGATGCATACCCATTCACTTCTACCCGGAGTGACCTTCCCCGGTGGCCGAGTGATTAGAGCGTCCGCTTCAGGCGTGTGAGGTCGTGGGTTCGATCCCCGGCCGCGAAATACCAACGTCGTAAAAATGGTACTGTTATATCTTCCTTGCTTGGCGCTCAGTATATAAGGGTAGTTGCGGGACTGGTTGTCTCGGTGTCAGGATAATGTGACTTGGTGTGGTATCATGCCACATGTCTACGGCGTAATACTGCAGTGTGGCAGCACTATATCTGTCTCAAGTAGACATCGTCTCCAAATGACTGAAACACTGTCGGTGGGACGTTAAACCCAACAAACAAACTACCCGGAGTAGACGGATGTACACTACACATAATGTTCATTGAAGGCAAAACTAAAGCTTCACGCTTGACAGGGGGACCACAAATCAGGACGTAAAGAATGTTACCATGGTTCGTGGATGTGACTCAATGTGAATTCAAGGTACCATGTGGCCTCATACGGATATAAACATATCAAAATAACAGTGTTTATCAATTACAACTATTATCAATATCGTGTAACTGTAAAGGTAAAATAAACATTTTCTTTTTAATTGGCGTAAGTAAGAAGAAAATGCGAGTAGCAAAAATAAACGTTCGATATCAAAAGGCAGGACAAAATCAACAAAACACTGAGTTAGCCAGCTTCTGTTTGTAAATACAGTTCATTCGTACAAAAACAAAAAAAAAATCACTTCCTTAACTTAAATAGAGAGGTTAATAGGCAGATGAATGGTTTAGGGGCTTTTTTTGTATAAGAGAACAACAAATCCTACAGTTATTAAGACCTTTGGATAATATAGAACAAAGGATACCAAAGTTAAAGCAGCTCATTCACAGATGATCGGTAGAAATTTAAAAAAATCTTTACTCTCTCTGCATATTTTGATGATCGCCCCATTAATTACAAAGTTGTCGGTCGAAAAGAATTAACATAAACACCTTTTCGCCGTTTTGTTGAGGTTTGGCCTTCTATACCTCAAAAGTCGTGAAAGATACAAAACATAAAGCAAAAGTAATGTAAGAAATTGTAAAACACTTCTAACGGTACCTAGGTTTTTGAAAAAGGACATTTAAGAAAGTTACATGGAAAATAAGAATTTCTGAATAATCGTTTTTACCAAGTCCTTTTGTATTTGGTCCTACATATTGTACGAAATGTTTATAGTAACTAGGTTTCTATAGGCTTAAGATAATCATTGGAATTAGAAATTCCAGTATCTGAAGTATATGCCATAAAAATTTCATGGTCCTGGGACCTTTGCAACATATACATATAAAACTCTCTTTTTGACCTTATGACGTCATATGACGTTCATTCTCACAGACTGAAAAGAACTATTGAAGACTAATATTCAATCCAAATATCAGCTTTCTAACTCATCTGGAAGCGATGTTATATGTATTTGAAATTTGACGTCAATGGTTCAAATCTTGGATTCGCAATAGAGCCGTTGCCTTTTCGAAATTGCGGACCTATTTGTGTGGCGTATATATATATATCACATATATATACCACCACATATATTGGTTTGATATGACCGCACCACTTATTTAGGTTTTGTGCAAGACAGCATTATATCGCTCATCATATGATCCTTGAAAAGAATTAAATTGTCCACAATTTAATGTTTAGTGTGTGTTGTTAATGTTTGTGTTAAAGTTGAATGAAATTAGGATAAATGCAGGTGAGCTGATATATAATACTTTTTGAATGGTATTGTCAACTGCTGTTTGATAAGTTTCTCGATTTTTTTTGGACATTAACTTTGTCATCTATGATTGCTTCTGGTGAAGCGTGGTCATCTGCTAAACCATGCATCTGTCTCATGGATATTCATTTAATTGAGTATCAGTTTTCGCCGTCTATGAAAAAACAAGGTCTATCAGCGTGTAACAAAAGAAAGCGTTCATAGTCACAATATGAGAGAACATGAAATAAATACTGTTGCATAAATGTCATTTATTAAAATTCTGTGGAGTACACTTGTTATATCTGACCTTGGATTTAACCTATATTTCTGATCAAAATCAAACATAACCTATAAATTAAGCCAGAAATCACAAAACGCATTTACCGAAATGCGGGGCGAAAGATATATATTCGCAGAAAATATATATATGCCCAACATTTTCAAATAAATATTTGTTAGTAATATTTATCACAAATGTAAATCACTGAGTGCAATATTGAGCTTGCATCATTATTCATTTCAGCAATATTGAAGAAAAAGAAATCGTGTACATTGTATTGTCTTATGTTTTTGCATAAATTTAGGATTAAAACTAGATACAAAATGTATTTGCATATTTTTGGTTAACATCTCGCAATATATTCATTACTGTGTTGACATTGCAAGAATATAACATCATTTAAATGTAATTCTATATTAGAAAGATATAGTTTTTTTTATTATTTGAGCATTATTTCTTAACAAAGCGTTTAAAATGTAATACTTTAAAAACCTATTATGGTATATATATATATATATATATATATATAACCACATATATTGGTTTAATATTTGCGCCACTTAATTAGGTTTTGTACCAACACCCCATATTGTCAAGAATATATATATATATATATATATATATATGGCTATACGGATGGGTGTATCTCAATTGATTATGGAGTCAATGAAGGAAGAATGTCATCTATTTATAAGCACAACTTCATGCAGCACATAGAAATATATAGCCTGAAAGAAACAGTATTCCTTACAAAAAGTATGATTGTTAATGTGGGATGCGGAAAACAACAACAACAACAAAAATGATTTGTGACCCGATCTTATGTCATATTGTATATAGCTTATAAACATCAAGTCTGTGTGTATTGCATGTTGAATTGTAAATCTATCACTCAAGTAGGCACATTCTTCCACATTTTTTTTCCTAGTGGAGAGATTTTTTATAAAATTCTGCACATAAGTACTTTAGACTTTTATTAAAAAATATATGAATTAATTATCGCGGGCTACCACTCACGTTCAAGAACATCACGTTGTACTAAAATTGATTTTTTTTAATTAATCAGTTTTCATTTGAAAATAGATCTAAATCTACTTGAAGAATACATTGAAATGATATTTTCAGAATATCTTATAACAATGTATTGATAAAAATAACCGCCAAATATCCATAGGAAATATGAAACGAGCATAAATTATGCCAGGTCCAAAATGTACTCTAAAGCTATGAAAATCATTTCTATTTATATATTTCTTAAGTAAAAACAATTACCGTAAACATATATTCTTCTGTTGAATTCCACTGATAAATACTTTCTGGAAAAAAATCCTTACAGGTATAAGTATTGTTTTAAACTATGACTGTTTTCATTGACATTTTAGCCAAAATTGTATCAAACACTAATATATGTCTTTTTGGACCTTAAAAACCTGGCAAATATATCTTAACTTGGTGCTAACACCCTACTCAAAAGGAAATAAACAAAAAAACAGCATATGTTTCAATACATACAAGTAAATAACTGTATCTAAATCAACATGGTATCAAACTTTATTGTCAATATGTGTGTTATAATCCACTATCTATTTTTTTTTTTTACCCCTACATCGGTCCTAACTATGACAACTTCCAATACCATGTTAATATACCAGATCCCGGAAACCAGGTTTTTACCCGCATCTTAAAACGACCTTAAGGTCCGAGATGTTGAGATTGATTATATAGCAACAGATGCATATTTGTTCTCTGACGAAGAAAGCCGAAAATTCGAAACAGGTTGTTTACAAAATGGAGGACGGCTAGTAGAAGATTCAATTAAAATAGAGACTCAAGTTTGTTAACTTTTTATCGTCATAAAAATGCCCGTCCACGTAGATGTAACGCGTGTCAACTCTGCTGTTGAACATCTCCAGGAGTTGGGTAAGTATAATCTGAATGAAATACACACAGGTGTTCGACGCTAAAAGTCACAACCAAGTCACTTGATATCCTTTGGGGACCTATTATCGTGGGGCAAAGCCTTTCAAAAGCTAAATTAAGAAGTGAACTATATTTTATATCAAGGAAAAATATAGAATATATATATAAAATATAAAGTTAATTTGATATAAATAATTGCAGAAAATATTGATCGTATTATCTTAAACCCTTTTAAATATGCAATTAAATGACATAACGATGCCAACATTTTTATTGTCTCAAGGTAGATCTACCCAATTATCGTGGCACAGCATTTTTTTCTCGAAGACAATGGCAAAACATTTTTCTGTAAAATTTCTATCAACATTGCTCTTCTCCTACGAAATAATATGTACTTTTTAATATTTTGATCCTGTATTTTGATTTTCTTAGGGTCTTTTTTGAGGTAGGAGTAGCAAACTGGTAAATTCAAATCATATTCACAAAATATTAAAAAATAATTCCAGTAAGTCATGTCACACCAACCTAAGAGTACAAACCTGCTTGCTTATGTTGTGATCATAGAATTATGTTGCAAGTTTTAGCTATTTTAGGCCTTGAAAAAGTCTGATATTGCTGTAATTGAAAAAAGATATCATCTGTATTTCAAGTAAAAGGACATTTGTTTAAGTTTAATATTTCATTATTGTTCAAAGAATCTTTTTTTCCTATAGTAATTAAGTCATTTTGAATTAACAGAATATGGAAATAAGTGCAGAGATATATTTCTTAATCACTCAAGCAAACACATTTTCTCAGTGTATCTTATGGCATTTCTTTAGTTTTTGCATTAACCTAGTCAGGCATAACCAAAAATGGCGCCAAATTACATCGAATTATATGACATAACCATGAGGGTCATGGAAGTCTGTATCCGTTTTATATTATACTTTGCTATAAATTTCAATGCACAGAACGGGAACCAAAATTGTATATTTCACTCAGTTGCAAATAGATATGAATTATAGCTCAATGATATTTTCATTATCTCATCGAAAATCATCAGATAAAATGCAATACAGATGTTATATCATTTCCAGATACTCCATTCATAGTTTGACTTTATAATAATTCTACTGTAATTTCTTTTTTCACAGGAGATCGCATGACACATGACTTTGGTTTTGCAGTAAATGATGTTTCCAACATAGATAGAGTTATAGAGGCATTAAAAGAATTGGTTTGTAATTGTTTGCATTAATTTACTGGTTTTATTCATATATGATTACTACGAGGGACAGTTATAAAGTTTGTGGACATATCTCATGTTTCTGATTTTTTGACTCACTTGAAAATTGGAAAGCATATAAATTAAGGTTTTTTACACTATATCAGAAAACAGAAAATGCACAAACTAAGTGTTAGTGGTGGGTCTTTATTGATATACCAACTTTTACCTCATATAGAAGCATTTTGACACATTGACAGACCCATGTCAGGGTCTGATCAGGGCCTGCTCTGTTTGCCCCTACAATATTGTAGGTCATATTCTGCATTGCAAAGAAAAATTGATTTTTTTATATATACCATTTTAAGTTCATTGTATTCATACTCAAGAAGTCATACAGTTGTACATGAATATTCATTAGGTAAAGTAAGTAATTAAGCTGGTTTGATGATTTGTCAAGCCATCACCCATGTGGTCAGGTCTTTATTCTCTGTCAAGAACTTTTAGAATTTATATAGCCTTAAAATGACTCAAATGAGTAAGGGAAACAGCATTATTTCAGAGAGAGAAAAAAAGAAAAAACAAATTGTATAAAGTATCATGGCTTTCCTCTGAAGTCCTCTGCAGTTAAGTAAATGGATATGTTTAGCTTTATGAACATCATATTTTTAATATGAGTTGTATCCATGCTTAAATTTAATGCATATTTTGGTTAAGAACATAAACCCTTTTTTTTTTTTACAAATAAACATAGTCCACAAACTTTATGACTGCCCTTTCTTTAACTTTGTATATGCTGTACTATGTAGACATATTCTTTATTACTTAACCTTTACTAATGTCCTTTTTTGGACTGTACCATAAGTTGTTTTTTTGGGGTGAATAGTGAACAGGGCACAGATCATGATCACACTGCATGGATGTGCTGGCTGATATTGGTCTGCACTGGTCACAAAGGCAGTCACCAGTAGCCACAGCATTGTAAGGGTTAATCTAGAAATATATGATAAAATTTTATAAAAGCAGTATTCCAGTAATGATAGGGAAATATATTGCAGGAATTACTAAGACAGGAGGCTCATGACAGACTTGAAGCGGAAACTATTTGTGCCAGTATTCAAAGACATAAGCTGCAGTTTTTACCACAGCAGATCACAAAGGAAATAGCAGGTATAATTACTTTTTGAATTTCAGGACTTAAAAGATGTATTCGGCTCAATTTTCAAATAAATAATGGACATGAAAAATCCTCACTTTTTGAAACATTAATGATATAAAACAATATATGGGTAAATATAATCATACAAAACGGTCTTGACACCAGTATTATAATTCAAGAAACAAAACCTTGTCATGGGAGTTTACGGAAATGCATCTGCCATTATTGGGAAGGCTTGCTGATAATTAATTATGCATACAGTACCATAAGTTTGTAGGGCAAAAGATCACAGATACAAAATGTCTGAACAACATTCTGACAGCAACAAAAGTTCTGTGGAAGGGAGAAAGACCGAAACAAAGAAAAGACACAAAGAGGCCGATAGAGACAAGATGTATATTTCTATGAAATAGTTAATTTAGGCATTCTTCACACTTGCAAACTTTTTTCCCTTTCTATAAATATTTGAATTCACAAAATGGGCATGAGGAATTGGAGGCATTCATACTTTCCTTTGTTGAAGTAATAGACAATACCCCAGAAACACAAGGAACTGGAACTCTGCATGTTTGCTTTATGTAAACAAGTGTGTCTAATGCCTGTTCCCTACAGATTAATGTAAATGAGCAAGAAAAGCATTCAGCCTGTTTGTTGTCACATTAATATTCATGTCGATTTAAGCGTTTCCAGTTGCGATCAGATTATTTGCGACTATATTAGGTAGTCTCCATGTGTATTCCTCAGCAATTAAATATCAGCAGTTTTTAAGGTTTTCATATGTTCATATTACTTAGTCTGTTTCAATATTTCTACTTTTTTTTTAAACATTAATGATGTGCACTATATTTTCACATAGTCAACATACAACTTTTTGTCAAGATTGGTAGAGATAAATGTTGGACCAAATACATCTTTCATTTGATCTAATTTTAAAGAGCATAGCTTCATAAATTAACTTTTGAATTTCAGGGTTTTAGTTTACATTTGATTGAATTTTAAAGATCATAGCCCCAAATATTACTTTTTCAATTTCAGGACTTTAACTTACATTTGATTGGATTCTAAAGATCATAGCCTAATAAATTTTTTTTTGAAAGTCATGTAGTCCAAGGTTTTCTTTTCTTTTAACTAATGTATGGTTTTACACCAGAAAAAATAGTTGTAATGTACCACACAAATAATAAGGGATCTGAAACAAATAAAATACAGTTTGTCTGAATTTTATCTGGAACCTAATTCAATTTTGAACATGTTCTCTTCCTTGAAAAGCTATTTTCTTTAAGAATACCCACCCAGAGTGAACAACTCTATGTAAGTCTATTATTTATAGATGATATTCTCATTATGAGGACAATTAATGCAGTACATGTTCTTGTTTTCACTCAGATGCAGTGGAATCAGCACGGCAGTCCAATGCAGATGCTCTAGCAGTCTTGAAGCAGCAGTTAGAAGATGTAAACAAAAACATAACCTACTTAGAAGACTATCAGAAGAAGCTGGATGAGGAGAACGCTGTTCTGCAGTAAGGTTTTGTTCTAGTTGTCTTGAGTACCAATAAATATATTTTGTTTTTAGGATTTGAATGAAAGATATACCTATAGATATGTGATGGTATAGTTATAAAGTTTGATATGATGTGAATTTTTCTGATGTTTGTAGAAAGTGTAATTGAAATATGCACACACTTTTAAAAGTCTTATTTACAACCAAGATAATTTAAAACCAAGATAGTTTTACTGGTGTTGTATTTTTGACATAATATGTGTGTTTAATAGAATTGAGAATAGATTTGCAGTTATTTTACTTTCTTTTTTTCAATATTGTGTTTAAGTATTTTTTTATTTATGTCATTATTAAATGTGTTATTATTGCATGTGAAATATAAATCCTTTATAGTTCCCTACTGCTAATTTGCCAGAGGGGATTTAGAGTTTTCCCTTCATTGTATGTCAGTTCCCCCATCCATTTGTCTGGCAGGGAAATCTGGATCCTGCATTTTTTTCATTAAGTGTCTGAAATGTTGACCAGTGACCAATTCTTTCTCATCTCCAAACTGATTTCTGTGATGATTACACATGTTACTGCTTGAGTTACGTACTTTATATTGGTGTTATCTTTTGATCTTGACATCAAAAGTGCCCCCATACCAAAGTCAAAGGTCAAATATTTGTTAAAACTTGTGGATGAGAATCAGGATCCTGCTATAATTTACTGAGTGTTGAAGGTATAATAGTGTAACACAATCAACACACCAGTTAAAAGGCTTTATAATGATCATGAGACCATAGTATTGCTTGTACCTTGCAATACTTTAGTCACTTTTTTTTTCTGTGATTAGTGTATACTGATTTCAGGTGTTTTATTTATGTATAGCTTTTGAAAATAGAATCAATGAATATTCATCACGATGAATTTTTGAATATTTTCTTTTGAAAACACAGAGAAAGGTAAACTATTGAGTAGAGAACACCAGTAGACTGGTCTAGATTTTCTGAATAGGAATTACCATGTGCCTGTGTTTGTTGCCCCTCTTATGTTGTTAATACTTTCAGGTTAGGTGCTTAGCAACTGAATATTGAGTAGATTTGTGCCAAACATAGTAACAAATCACCTTTTCTATCAAGGTCGACTATTTATTATGTATCTGATATTGAGATATATGATAGTAATAATGTGGCTGATATTGAGATATATGATAGTCATAATGTGGCTGATATTGAGATATATGATAGTCATAATGTGGCTGATATTGAGATATATGATAGTCATAATGTGGCTGATATTGAGATATATGATAGTCATAATGTGGCTGATATTGAGATATATGATAGAATGTGGCTGATATTGAGATATATGATAGTCATTATGTGGCTGATATTGAGATATATGATAGTTAGAATGTGGCTGATATTGAGATATATAAGTCATTTGTGGCTGATATTGAGATATATGATAGTCATAATGTGGCTGATATTGAGATATATGATAGTCATAATGTGGCTTATATTCAGATATATGATAGTTATAGATGATTACTTCAAAGATAATGACAATAATACCAAGTTTGTTTTTAAATGCAAAGTTATCAAATGTACAGATATGGAAAATTAAAGCCATTAAAGGTACTTAATGTATGAATATCAGTGTTTTGCAATTATTGATGTAGTGGATGTTTGTTTCACTTGGATTGCTCTATCTTTCTTTATGTGTGCCTGCTGTGCCTATCTTCATTTAGATTTATTATCGTAATTTACAGGATTTGATCCTGTAAAGTGCCTTTTCTCCCTTTAAATATTTTTTACAGAACTATTTTATAGTTGTCATTGTTCTGTCTGCAGATTCCCTGCATTTGGCTTATTGACACTTACGCATAATACAAAAAGATGATGTCTGTTGAGTTAATTGATTAATGTTTTTGAAAGTGTATATTTTGAAATTCATGAAATATTTTTTCCCAGATTGATTTTTCTTTTTAAAAGTCGAATTTCTACTTTCATGATAAATGTGATCTTGTTTAGCTTACTTATTTTGGTAAAATTTATACAAATCAGATCTATATGACAATGAAAACTAAATTCTCATTTTTGTTTAATTACAAAAAAAACTTTGATATATTTTGCATATAGAAGATTACCTTGAAATAGTTCTCCAATATAACTACAACATGTAGTTCCACTGTAAATCACTTCCTCAGTAGTTAAAATAATGTTATTATAATCAATATATTGTGTATGTCTTTTCATGTTTTGTTCAAGGTTTATTTTTCAGTTTGTAGAAGAGTGGAGTGTTTAGAATTAAGGGTTGAAAAATGTTGTAGTATTTAGAAAAAAGATAGTTGAAAAATGCATACAAAGAACATTTTTTAATAACATACATTGGTAGGGTATAAGTCATCCACAGCCTTTTGCTTTATCTTTTTATAATATAATTACTTGTTCATGTGTATTCCAAACAGATATAAAAGTAGTTTTCAAAATTAATTTAGAAGATAGCAACTAGTATCATATGAAGCAATATCAATATTACTATTATGTATTAGACCAATTTCAAACTGTGATTATCTTATTTAATAGCCTAGTACATGTACTAATGTATGACTATTAACAAGCATGATCATCTTAGTACATAGTTCCTATTTATCTACATAAATGTGGATAATATCAGAATTACTCTCATTGGCAGACTAAGTATAGGATATATGAGACAAATACGAGCAGCTATAGCTATAAACATGAGTTTGCATAACTTTATATGAAACTATACAGACATTTCCCCTATACAGTACACATGATTTGATTGAATTCATTTTTATCAAATATACATATATTTGAAATATGGTCAGTCACATACACTAGCTATATTTTTACTAGGAGAATGACAGCTGGTTTGAACATTATATTGGCCCTTGACCTTGTATAGACACGTTTTGATTCATTGGAAAACAGACCAGACCCAGGAATGAGCTGTCAGATCAGGGTCTTCTCTGTTAGCTCAAACAATATTGTAGCCCAGATTATACAGTCTGTACAGCAAAAGAAAATCCATTTTTTATATACCATTTAAAGTTCAGTAAATTGATATTCATCAAGACATAAATTTGTACATGAATATTTATGAGCAGGGCTTCCTCTGGCTAATTTTTTGTCCAAGCCATTGGATGAGCCTTTGAAAATACTTCATTGAGGTGAAGGGTTAAACTATTAACATATACAGTTTTCTCAGAATCATGCCAACTACATGGGTCCTCCAGGGCCACTTTTTACAGGTTTGATGGTGGGAATTAAAGTGTTTAAGGTGGTTGCCTTCTTTCATCTGTGTCAAAATGCGTTACAGAAGATATTTGATATGGTACATCAGGGGTGTAAAATTCCACTTGCCTGCTCGCCCTAGCAGGAAAAATTAGTGCAGGGCGAGTTAAAAATAAGAACATTTCTTTGTATTTTTCTTGAATTTACTATCTCATATTTTGGAAGGGATGGGCAGAGTGAGTGATCATTTTACACCCCTGTACACAGTATAAAGTTGGCATCTCAAGGATAGATGTTCTTGAAACTCTGACTTACGAGCTGTAACTAAAACTAAGTAAGGATTGTTCCCAGAAAGCCACGGGCTGCAAACTGTCATGTAAAAACAACAGCAAAAATATTCCTGATATATATGTAGTTCCTGACTTAATAGGGCTTTCTTTTTTGGTATTGATAATAAGCAGGTTTACAATAAAGTCAGTCGGTCAAATCTTGATTCCATTATCAGGAAAACCTGTATCTAAGTGAATATTTCTGTCAGTATAGACAGCATATATCAGTAAAACCTGTAACTACGAGAATATTTCTGAGAGTATAGACAGCATATATCAGTAAAACTTGTAACTTAGTGAATATTTATGTCAGTATAGACAGCATATATCAGTAAAACTTGTAACTAAGTGAATATTTCTGTCAGTATAGACAGCATATATCAGTAAAACTTGTAACTTAGTAAATATTTATGTCAGTATAGACAGCATATATCAGTAAAACTTGTAACTAATTGAATATTTCTGTCAGTATATACAGCATTTATCAGTAAAACTTGTAACTAATTGGATATTTGTCAGTATAGACAGCATATATCAGTAAAACTTGTAACTAATTGAATATTTCTGTCAGTATATACAGCATATATCAGTAAAACTTGTAACTAATTGGATATTTGTCGGTATAGACAGCATATATCAGTAAAACTTATAACTAATTGAATATTTCTGTCAGTATAGACAGCATATATCAGTAAAACTTGTAACTAATTGAATATTTCTGTCAGTATAGACAGCATATATCAGTAAGACTTGTAACTAATTACAGTCCAGAGAGGGAGCTCATTCGCCAACAGCATGAAGAGATCATATCCCAACTCAACCAGCGCATGGCAGAGAAAGCAAGGTCAGCTTCATTTTTACTATTTTTACTTCTGCTACTGTTGTTATTATCATATTTATTACTTTAACCCAAATATTGCTGTGGGCATTTGAGACAGCCTTAGCAACCAGTGCAGACCAAGATCAGCCTGCACATTTGCACAGTTTTATCATGGTCTGCACTGTTAGCTATTAAGTAAAAAAATTTCAACAAGCACCCCGATAAATAACTTATGATACAGTGGACAATGTATCAGTTCAATTATCATTCCTATTTTTCTTTGACTTTCTGTGTCTTTTTATTGTTATTCAAAAGATTATTCTATATATTCTTCTGATAACTTAAATAACTAACTTATGAAATTAATGTGACATTTATGAGGATATTTTTTCTTTATTCTGTTGTATAGCATGCAGATCCAGCTGAATGAGACGCGAGATAAAGTCCGGCAGACAAACCAGGAGGTTAGCTTCTGTGGCAAGACTTAGCATTTCTCACCTTGGAAACTATTGGAATTCTTATCTGATTTTAAACTAGTTACACAATATTTATCATTTCACTATAGCTTTTGATAATTGAAACCATATTAGGAATATTATCTGGTCTTATCAAATCCTTCTCCGTTTGAAAAAAAAATGAAAACTACTGCAATCTTTATATACAGTAAAATGGCGATAGTTTGACAAGTAATAATCTGAATGAAAGTCTAAGCAGAGGTTTATTCCTCTTTCTTACTGTATAAGACGAACTTGTCCCAGTGGACAAGTGTTTAGAGCATCTGCTCCATAATGGTGAGGTTATGGGTTTGGTCCTTGGCCACAAAATACTAAAGTCATGAAAAGGATACTGGTGCATCTACAGTTATGCTTAGCTCTTAGTACATAAGGGTAGTTCCAGAACAGGTTGACCTAATTTCAAGATAATGTGACAAATAATTCTGAAAACAAGAACAATTTTGTTTCAGATATAACATGCATGTATATACATTTTTGAGAATCAGATAATGAAGATAAACAGATATAAATGTATGAGAATTAATCTTTCAGATTGTTGATTTGGAAGACGGTATCCTACAACTGAAAGAAGATTTGATTCAAGAGAGAGGAGAGGCCAGAAATGAAAAGAGACAACTGAAGAAGGCTGTGGTATGTTTTTGTATATTACAAAAAAATGTTTAAACTTGTCTCTGGTCCTGCTAGAACAGAGGTTAGGTTAACTGATTACCATTAAAAAGGCATTATAGACATTAAATGTTGAAAAATGCCATAACTCTCTAATAAAACATACAGTATACTTTGCATTAAATTTGCTTTTTTTTTTAAAAAATTTTTCTATATCAGTTTTATAATCAATACCATACTTACATACATTTTCATATATATATTGATTTGTATTGAGAATAATAATTTTTGTTACTCCTTTATTTTTTTGTAGCTGTCATTAAACATTCAGAATTAATATATTCAGTAGAGAATTATAGCCATTTACAGTTCTGTTTCCTACAAAAAATACTATCAGTCACCAGAACACTTGCGATACATTTATGATTTCTTTTAGGCCAGTACATCTGAGAAAACAAAGGAGCAAAAGCTACTTAATGTGGAAAAGAAAAAGTGAGTAACAATTTCATTCAGTATAATTATTTAGTAGATGGAAATCCAAAACAGGCCTTGATGACTTTGCTGATTTGTATATTTATCATGACCGATTTAACTGTACATCTCCGCGCTTAGTGTGTATCCATGCAATGCAATTCTGCACTAAAGAATAAGATGGAATATGTTACACAGACGTTTTAATCATAACAGTGACCATTTTTAACGTGTTATTGTTTTTAATATGTTTTCTTTTACCATTATTTTGCACTTGAAATATCCATTTTAAGTGTGAACAAAATATCTGTGACATTTATTAATCAGAACAGCAACCCATAAGTCTTATATTGTTTTTTCTAGGATGATGGTACTCAGATGAGTGCCACTATGTCCATATTGTTACTGAGAATTTTAGTTTGGTGTTAAATAATCTAAGAAATGGTTTCACACACTTCCCTTTTTTTTTAAGGTAGTGGGGGTATAAATCAATTTCAGTGATAGCTCTAGTTTCATAGATATTTATATTTATCCTATGTATTGTTTGTCACCCAGGGAACTTGATGCCTTGCATGAAAAACTTGTGGACAGTGAAGGAAAGCTGGATGCTTTACGGAAGGTATGCTGTATTGTTTTTCACTATTTTAGCTCGTCTTTTTCGAAGAAAAAGTCCAGTTATTATGATCACTGGTTCGTCGTTGTCATCATGCAAAGACTTTAATGTTGATATGTATAACAGACAAGCATTGGCACCGCTCTGCGAAGCTCTTGCTTGTTCTGTAAATTGTTTAATTTATTTTCTATCATTTTTTACACTTATTACAAATGCAGTCCAAATGTTTATGAAAGATTTGTTTGTTGTGACCAGAGTGTAAGACGGTACGAGACATCTAAAGCGAAACTAGAGGGCCAGGAGAGGGCGCTGACAGCACAGCTACAGAAACAGCTGAAGCAGAACGAGGAACTCAGGAAACGCGGGTAACTTATGCTGCTACTAGTAGATAGCAAACTTTTCTTGCAACTATTGAGTATTATATTAGATGCCTTTTTGTTGGTTTACAGAACCTTGTAATAAGTTGTATAGATTCTGTCAGTTAAAAAGTTAAACTGAATAAAGGACTATGTTCACTTAGTGGTGAAAATGGCCCAACCTCAGAATTGAATGATAATTGGACACATAACAAATAACACTATATTGTGAGTGAAAATGATATTTTTATTTACATACAACATTCCCTTGTAACTATAGCAACGAGGATTATACTATTGTCCTGTATTCATCATATTCGTATTGTCTGGGCTGTAACTTTGTCGTGCTTTGTCGGATATTAAAATAAAATGGTATAAATGTTCACTATGGTGCATCATAATGTCGAATACTTTAATGGAGTCGGTTCTTCAATGTCAAGGTCATCGGTCAAGGTCAAACCTGCCTATAATTAATGTTATTTACCTGTTTTAGACAATAACTTTGGCGTTTTATATTGGATTGTAAAATAATTTGGTATGAATATGCATGTTGATGTGACAATGTGTTTCAGATACGGTTCCGATGGGTTATTTAAGGTCAAGGTTAATCTTTAAGGTCAAACCAGTCCAAAATAAGGTAGAATCTGAATTATTGAGTTCTTCTTTTATTGTGGCTGGTTTGGATTTTAAAAAAAAAGATGGTACAAATATTCTAAATGTGTTACATTGTGCCACATATGTAATATGTGTGTATTATTAAAGGTCAAGGTCATTGTTCAAGGTCAAACAAGTCCAAAATATGAAATATTAAGCTTTTCCGTTCTGTCACTTTGATATGGTTGGTCAGCACTTCGAGGTGAGAGTTTGTGGTAAAAAAATACTCAAGGTTAAGTGTGATAAAGGTTATTATTCCTAGTCAAAGATGTCATGGCATTTACAATGTCTTGTAAATCTGTATGCATATCATGTAAATAGTAAAGTATCAACGGTTTATGGTTTAATTACCATTTTCATGTTAACATACTACTTCTGTTACATCATTTTATATATATCATAAACACCTTACATAGATAAGTATAGCAACATAATTCTATACTCTTTTATATGCCCTCACTGCTTGTACTACACTAGCATAAAAATGCCACACATCACATCATAACAAATAACAGTACAATTTCACAATTATCTCTCTTTATGAAATATCTAATATACGACCATGTGTGCTTTTGTAGATGGATATTTATACACAGTTAAAAATCAAAATACTTGGTCAGTGACCATCTGTGAACAAGCTTCTTTACTGAATATTCATATATATATATATGTGTATATGTATGCATATATGCATAACATTTTGTGAATTATTTTTCCACAAAACATTTTACATATTCAACTCTTTATATTATACATGTATGAACATATAACCATGCATATATAAAGAGATTTATATGTTAAATAATACTACTGATCATTTCTTGATTTAAAGAAGAAAAAACACATAACTTTGTAACACTTAAAGAATACAATAAACAAAATTGTGATGGACATTTCAAAAATCAAAGTCTACATTTTACGAAATGAAGACTTTGATAAACAGCTGGAATAAAGTCTGGATCTCTAGAATCAGTGTCAAAATTCTTTTTTTTCTTTACTATTATGTTCATTTTTGTAATATTTGTGACTGCATTTGTTGCATATGACTTCCTGTTCATTTGTCTGCAAAAACAGTTTTTTTGTTAGATATCTACGCACAGCTTTGTTTAATTTTCTTCTGTTTGAAGGTTTAGTTCTTTTTTTGCACAAAACACAATTCAACTGTTTGGGGCCACTTCCAGGCATGCTGAAAAAAGTAGATACAATATTATAGTTACAAATGTATGAATGATTGACTAATAAAGTTTAGTTTACATATATGTTATGGTTATTTGATTTTTGTTTTAATGAATCTGGTTGTATAAATTCAAAGTAGAAAACACACCATGTGACCAGGATGATGGGTGTTTACTTCACACGAGCAGTAGATAAAATTGTACTCTTGTATCTATCCTGTGTCTGGTACTTAGCATGTAAAGGTAGTTCCAGAACTGGTTGGTTCAATGTCTGTATAAAGTGAATGAGTATATCATACCATTGGTCTAAGGCATGATATCACAGTAATGCAACACTACATCTGTCCCTTTTTCAGCGACATAAAATCATCTTTATGGTACCGGTAGTTCCCTGTTTGACACTCAACATATATACATGTACAGGGTAGTTCCTTAACTGGTTGGCCCTGTGTCAGGAGAATGTGACTTTGTGTGGTATCATGCCACATGCAGTATTGCAGGACAGTGTCTGTCTCAAGTAGTCATTACTAGTAGGAAATACTATCAGTGAGACATCAAACAATCGCACACACTAGAATGAAATACTGATGAATAAATTAAAGAATGAATGATTATTTTTTTCTTCTGGGGTGTATGTGAGTTGAATAAATAAAATAAATTTGTTGATTAATTCATAGAGGGAATAATAATTGTAAAATATTGTAAACGCGACTAAATTGAGGGTATAATAAATGGAAATGTGTTATGATTATATAGGTGACTGACATGTGATTTGAACGTGGACTGCTCACGTGACAGTCCAGGTGCATTACCACTACGCTATTGCAGACACTGCTGTTGATAGGCAAAAAAAGTTTACATATTAATAAAATAAATCTTTAAATAAAAAAACTCAACCTGAAACTGGTGTATTTCAAAGTTATATTTACTTGGAAAAACTGTGGTATCTTGTACAAATATAATTTCAAATACATATTTCAGTAATACACTGTTTTTTTCTTTATTCTTTTGTCTGGTGTAACTGTCGGCTGCACGACCTTAAAGGCTTGAACCTGATACTCTATCGTATTAATCAAGCATGATTAATAAATAACATACAAAATCATACTTACGTGAATATTTCAAGAACATATATTCATCATGAAAATCTCAAGGGATAAAATCTCGGAAAAAATAAAATGATGCTGTGACATCCGTACTTTGATTATACATGTTTACATGTTGCCAACGAAACGGTG
Organism: Solen grandis; assembly: GCA_021229015.1. NCBI lineage: Eukaryota > Metazoa > Mollusca > Bivalvia > Adapedonta > Solenidae > Solen > Solen grandis. The sequence goes on from CM037784.1 coordinate 38,680,601, forward strand.
TAACGTACAAAATATCCGCTGCAGTTTCGACCCTTTTGTTTTCGATAACCAACCTTTTCAGTGATCTTAAGATATAATCTTTGTCCATTTGGGTTCATGATTAATTACGAAAATAATATATGATATTATTATGTTAATAAAAAAATACTATTAGCAGAAATGAACATAATTAAGCTGCAAATAGAAAAATCCGAAAACGGTGCATATATAAAGCTGTGATCGTATCTATGTTAGTATTTTATTAAAATTTACTTTGGCTGCATGCCTCGACAAACTAGATATTTTTACAATATGAAGATAAATGATTAAGTTATGCATACGGTAAATATCGAATCTGTCGAGGCATGCGGCCATACTGAAATCATCGTTATAATGTCTTATATGTGTGCAAGTTCAAGCAAATCGCGTGTAAATTACACTTCATTTAACTTTAAAAAATTTTTAAGTTCATATTCAAGTTTAAGGTTGAAAAACTCTTCTGAAATGCATTTTAATTTTCTCGAAAATATTAGGCCATTTTCACCACTTAGTGAACATAGTCCTTTTAAAACTTTGAATTGAGCTATTTAAAGTAAATTTTATTTAAACCTTTTACGTAAATCTAAATTTGAGAAGAACAAAATTAGGTTAAAGTTACACATGTATATAAATCTGTAACTGTTTACCAGACTGACGTAGTTTTGTCAAGTGGTTAGGTTTTCAAGATCTTATATAAAGCACATATTACAAATTCATATGAAATTTCAACAAGAATGTAATATTTGCTACAACAATATGTGATAATTTATACAGTTTCATAGAAAAGTGCTGTTTATTCTTATCATAAGCTACAATATGACAAATACACAAATAACATTAAACATATTCAGTTTCTATGTATATAGTTTTATCAATAGTTATATCTTATATACTCTTAAAATTAAATATGTTTGTTGTTATTCTGTATATGTATGATTATGTTATAGTATTCCAAGATTGGGCTTTTACACAACGGTGAGGAGAGCGCTGATCTAATTGCACAATTTGAGCAGCCTCCAATGGCTGATTTAAATGTTTCATATCATTTGGCATTTACATGTTGTTGTCTAGGTTATTATTTGTGACAATCAGATATTTAAGATCTTTGTGATAAAACATAGATGATCATCTTGATATTATGTTATTTTGTCCTTGAAAGTCAGAGGGGCACATCAGCCCCTATTTATATATGCTGCAGACCTCTTCTGGTTTTCAATGGACATTGTGTATTTTTGTGTCACCTGCTAAGCAGAGGTGACACATAGGGATCATTTTTTCATTGTCTGTCTATCTGTCCATGTGTCTGTCTGTCTTTTTCTATCATGCTTCAGCAGGTGACACATATGTTCCAAAGAGCACTGTTGTGTTTGTACTCAGTAAAATGTTCTGTACAATACCAAATGATCAGTTTGTGACTCTATACCACTGTTACTGGATATTCAATAATCAGTATGATGCATGTTACAGTCAATCTATTGTTGAGGAAGACACACGACTGCAGAGAGAGTTCACAGAGAATGAGAAACAACTCTCCAATAAACTAAGACGGGTAAGAGACCAGCATGCAAAACACATACAGATATAAATATTAAACTGTATCTAAGCATCTGAACTATTTTGAAGTCGGTATTTGCCATTGGTCTTGGAAAATAAGCTAGTTTGCAAAGCCACTTGTTGCCAAGAGGTGTAGATATCCTAAAAATATCACTTGTTAGCTCGAGCTCTTTCAAAATTTGAGATAGTAAAATCAAGACTAGAAATGTGTCCATAGGACACGGATGTCCACGCCATTATGTTTATTAGATGATTTTTTGTCAGTGAATATGAAAAACTGAAAACATAAAAGATGATTTTTAAATCAAATGAGCGCTTCGACCCTGACCTCAACCAAGTGATGTGACCTTGACCTAACAAGTTACAGCTGGGACACATTTTAATGTCAGATGAGTGCTCTTACCTTGACCTTCAAGCTAGCAACCTGGTTCTTGTTTACAACATATCATCTTGTCCTAAGGATCACATGTGTCAAGTTTTTTTAAAAAGTTACCATAACAAAGTTACAGCTAGGACACAAATTCTTTCACACACACACAAACACACACTCACTCAAACACACAGACAGGTGTACCATTATATGCCCGTCACCATTTCATGGCGGGGGCATAAAAAATATTTGTTCCTATTTTTCACTTGCTCTAATTTTTAATGGCCATGATGAGCTTGCAAGTGGAATTTTACATCGCTGTTACCATAATGGTGATTTAGTGTAACTACTGTCAGGATCTTTCTCCATAATGGTGATTTAGTGTCACTGCTGTCAGGATCTCTAACCACAATGGTGATTTAGTGTAACTACTGTCAGGATCTCTCATCACAATGGTGATTTAGTGTAACTACTGTCAGGATCTTTCACCATAATGGTGATTTAGTGTAACTAGTGTCAGGATCTCTCATCACAATGGTGATTTAGTGTAACTACTGTCAGGATCTCTCATCACAATGGTGATTTAGTGTAACTACTGTCAGGATCTTCCACCACAATGGTGATTTAGTGTAACTACTGTCAGGATCTTCCACCACAATGGTGATTTAGTGTAACTACTGTCAGGATCTCTCATCACAATGGTGATTTAGTGTAACTACTGTCAGGATCTTCCACCACAATGGTGATTTAGTGTAACTACCATGAGGATCTCTCACCACAATGGTGATTTAGTGTCACTGCTGTCAGGATCTCTCATCACAATGGTGATTTAGTGTAACTACTGTATGGATCTCTCATCACAACGGTGATTTAGTGTAACTACTGTCAGGATCTCTCATCACAATGGTGATTTAGTGTAACTACTGTCAGGATCTCTACATCACAATGGTGATTTAGTGTAACTACTGTCAGGATCTTAACCACAATGGTGATTTAGTGTAACTACTGTCAGGATCTCCATCACAATGGTGATTTATGTAATACGTCAGGATCTCTCACACAATGGTGATTTATGTAACTACTGTCAGGATCTCTCATCACAAGGTAAATTTAGTGTAACTACTGTCAGGATCTTCCCACCAATGGTGATTTAGTGTAACTACTGTCAGGATCTTCACACAAATGTGATTTAGAATATCAGATCTTAACAGTGATTTTGTATACTGTCAGATCTCTCAGTCAAGTGAATTTAACCTTTTTTACCTAGATGTTTTAGTGTACTACTTTGATTAACAACATGCAGATGACATATTACTGAACAGGAGATTGAGAGATTGAGAGAACCAACAGCTGTTAGATAACCTCTTTTAAAAACACCCTTGAATATACATGTAAAAGATGTTAAGACTTCTTAAAAAAAGTGCTCATACTTTATAATTAAAGACCTGCATAAACCAGTCTGGCTGGGGAATTTGAGAATGTGAGGAAGGTTGGTGTCAGCTCAAGCTGCTGGTTAAATGTCTAAAAAGTTACTCACCTGGATATTAACTTATGACAGATGGCTGCTAGCACAGATTTAAAAGTAATCATTGCTCTGTTTTATAGCTGGAGAATGAGATAGAGAGAGAGACAGGCAGGTACGATGAGTTGGATCAGAAGAGGACGGATCATTCAGCAGGTATAGTGTTGTCCGTTATCACAAGTTACTTGTTTTGTGTTCACTTTAAAGTCTTTAAATCCTTGAAAATCATACTCTGCAGAAAGTTGAATTTTTGTGTGCCATGTTTATTATGAAGCAGCATGCCTTATGGCCATAACTGAAGATTTTTATGATCAATTTGTTTACTCAATATTATCATGTTCCTGAACACTATTATAACTTTATTAATGTTTAATAATTTAAGAAGCACTTCCAGTGTAAGACACAATTTCATTAGGATACCCTATTTATCAAATATGCATTTGATTATATCTGAACTGTTGAGTCAGGGTATAAATCATCTTTAGTGATATTGATACACTAATTATTATTTTGATGTGTTTATTTTTTTAATTTATTTCATTTTTTTGTTTGTTAAGAATTGGAAGAGAAACTTCAGATTAAGGAACAAGACAGTGAAAGAGTGGAAGCCCTTGATGAACAGTATGTTATTTCTCCATACCATAATCTCTCTTTTACAAGGTTTTCTGAATAATTTGAAAGGGCACACCTATATCATGTACTTTTGGCTTTATTTTACCTTTGTTTTATTTCTTCCGCTCATTATACCCATGCTTGTGAAGAAATTCAGGAATCATGCATGTTGTACGTCCTGTTTTACAAAAAGTTCATTATCCATCTTGTCAGATTGTTGTATCAAGGCTATGTAGTGGGGGTCTTCATCACATTCATTAATAGCTTTTGGTATTCAAACTGTAAAGTTTAAACTACTAATTTTTAAGTTGATCAGGAAACAAGTTTTTACAACTCATACTTATCCATCTTGATGGTTCCTGAATTGGACCAGTACTTTGTGTCTGTGGAGGCCATGAAAAATTCTTACCCCCCATATGGGTTCAAACCCAAGACTTCTGGATCCACCATCACATATGTAATCACTGGACCATGATGCCTTCAAAATAAGTCTTATAAAACTTACAGGAGCATGAGTGCCATTAATGAGATGTACAAATGTACACAGGTTACAAACAGAGAAGAGGAACTTGGCCACGAAGGCGGAGGAAGTGGGGCGCATGCAGGGAGAGAATGTGGACATGCAGGAACAAATTGAAGAGCTTGGTGATTCTCACAAGTAAGGCTGGCTGTTTACAGCATTGGTCATTGGGACCTTTCTGGGATTTTTTTTCCTACTCTGCTCTTTCGCCATCTACTGCTGTATATTATATATATAAAACATAACATGGTTGCAAATGTTTGTTCTAAGATATGGCCAGGTGTAAAAATGATACTGTACACATACTTATAACTGTGACTGATTATAAAAGGAAGTATTCCCTCATGTTGAAATAATTATTCGTATTATTTTGAGAGAAATCCTCCTTGTACTGTATTCTTTAGGATTGTAAACAATTATATTTGATACTGTTAGAGGCTGAATAGTAATTAACTATTTCTCAGTATTCATTTGCACTAAATACATGTAATTCATAAAGATAGATAGATTCAGTACTATTCTGACAAATCAGTTTTTCATTTATCCTGTCTAGCTGTATACACAGTCTCACATGACCTCTGAGATCTTTAAACTGTTATATTAAGCAGCCAACCTATTTTAACCCTTTATCTAGATAGACTTATTTTGATGCAATGGCAAACAGAGTAGACCCAAATCAGAAAGCTCATTCCTTTGCTTATACAATATTGTAGCTCAGATTCTACACAGTCTGCATTGCAAAGAAAAATCTAATGTTTCAAAAATATGTCACATAAAGTTCAGAAAATCAACATTCATCAAGTCATTAATTTTACATTATTATTCATGAAGTAAAGGGTAAAGCAGCCTATAAGGTTCAAGGAAACATTTGAGGCCTATTTCATGGCTAAGCAACCACTGTTTCTTCATCCTTTATTTGGATGCTTTGTAAAGACATTTCAAAATATTGAATCATTATACCATTTTATATAACATCAACTTCTATATCATTGAGCTTGATTATCAGTCAAACACATTTAGCTGTTTGTGAAATAAGTATTAACTCTTTAAAAGGCTTAGGCTGTAAGAGTAATGGTCTGGTCACTTAATATTTAACCCTTCCCTCATATAGACTCATTTTGACGCACTCAATAGGTACCACATAAAGCCTGATCTGCAGAAAACCACAGTTAAACCTTACCAAATTTAATTACAAAATCCTCATTTCCAGACTACTGAGGAGCAGCGAACAGCATAAAACTCGCAGGCTGATCAGGTTTTATGCTGTTCGCATAGGTCTTTTCATGGTTTCCTCTATGAGGGAAAGGGTTAAGAATATTTGCTTGCATGTCACACATATTTGCAAGGTCTAAAATTGCTCTTTAAATCAAATATTTTGAAATGGATGTTGCAGTTTTGCATAACTCTTGACACAGAAGTAGCAGACATGTAGTTAGAAATGTGCTGATTTCATCTTTTGCTTTTTGCTGTTTTCACTCAAGCATCTTGCTAGTGAATTAAAATGCTTACATTGAATTGAATTGTAAGTTTGTTATCTTTAATACATTCCTTTGCATAAAAAATATTGTTTTGATCACATTTATGATACCTTTTTTATCCCAATATAGTCACAGTGTATGTTAGTGAGTCAGGTCATCCAGAATTGCTTGTCCAGGCTGTAACTTAGACGAGGATCACCGGATTTTCAAATATCTTTGCTGTTATATTTAACTAAATGAGACTTTGTGAAATGCACAAGAGTAGGGTCCCTAGTTCAAAGGTCAAGGTTACACTTGAGGTCAATGTCATGAAGCTGGATTTGCTTGTCTGAGTTCTAACTTAGACATGGTTTGCAGGATTTTGAAATTACTTGGCATTTACCCGGTATGTTAATGACAATGAGTCAGAGTGTGGTACACAAGAGTTGAGTCTCTAGCTCCAAGGTCAAGGTCACACTAAGAAGTTAAAGGTCATTTGCTTGTCTGGGTTGTTACTTAGACATGGATGCACGATTTTCAAATAACAAGGCAGTAATTTTGCCTCAATGAGACATAGTGTCTTGCACAAGTGTTGGGTTTAAAGCTACAAGTTTAAGATCACACTTAAAGGTCAAATATCATGGAGCTTACTTTGCTAGTATGGGCTTTAAATAAGACATGGTTTTCAGGATATTCAAATAACTTGGCAATTATGTTTGCCTCAATGAGACAAAGTGTGGCGTACAGGAGTTGGGTCCATAGTTCCAAGTTCAAGGTTAATCTTAGAAGTGATGGTCATAGTGCTGGATTTGTTTGTCCAGACTGTAAATTATCTCTGGATCAGAGGATTCTCAAATGATCTGGCAGTAAGATTTGCCTCAATGAGAACAATGAAGAGTTGGGTCCCTAGCTCTAAGGCCAAGGTCACTCTGCCTGGATTTGCTTGTACGGGCTGTAAATTATCTCTGGATCAAAGGTTTCTCAAATGATCTGGCAGTAAGATTTGCCTCAATGAGCATGATGAGTAGCAATAAAGAGTTGTGGTCCTAGCTCCATGGTCAAGGTTACACTTAGAGGTGAAAGGTGTACCTCAGACCACGGGCTGAACATGTCACCCTTGGGCATCAAGTATTGTGAAAGAAATAAGTTAATTGAACTAAAGCCATATCGTTTTAGATGTTTGGAAGCTACAGAAGTTAGATTGTTGAAATAAACATGGTTTGATAATGTAATGGAGTGAAAAATAAAAAGGTTCAGGAACATAAAAATAAAAAATAGATAAAGAAAAAACAAGAACTATAATATGTAATGAGAACTGACATAAAAGATGAACTATTTTGGCAAATTATTGTTGTAAATTCAAAATGACAAGAATATAAAGCTTGATCTTGGGCATAATCAGGGCTTTGGAAACGGAATTAGAACATAGACGTAGTATAAGAACACCAACACCACCTGGATTGACGGAGGAACAGCGGGCCATGCTTGATGCTGCTGATGAGGAGGAGAGAGCGTGAGCAGCATGTGTACATGTGTAGTCATGGCAACCATTGGACTTATCATTAATCTATCTAATTATATGTCAAAGTGCCATTAGGGAAAAAATGCACTACATGTAAATACCTTTCCATGTAGGTTTCATTCTGTCAGATTCTTCTGTAAATAACCACAGTATTTAAACAAACAGTTAAAATCATTATTTAGGTAACAGTGACTTTTCAGGGATATTTATTAAATCAGTTATTGTCAGGCCTTAATTAAAAACAGCTTTGAGGAAATCTCTGTTTATTACAGTTTTTCCCTGATGGTGCTAGATTTTGATCTAAATAATGTTTATTTTTTTCAGATGGGAAAAGGATTTTGTACATAACATTCTTAACCTCTGTATGCTGATATTGTTACATATAATTATGATCGGAATCAAGTAAACTATCCTACTGCAGGATGTTTTACTTCTCTGATTTCTTCTTGTGATTCATTTCACAGCTCCAGATTACTTCAGTATCAAAGCATTTTTAAAGTCAGATTAAGTCTTTGAAGACAAATTGCTATTGAATATATTACTTTGAAATTTTTATCATAATTGATGTATGATTTGTAGTTTAAAATCATTCTTTTATGTACATAACCAAAACTACAGTATCTAATTGTTCATGAAGTGATCACTAAAGCAGATATAACAAATCCTTTACACATGTTTTTGGGTTTTTGTTTTTTGTTGTTTTTTTTTTCTGTGCTGATCTTGTATTTTTTTAAGTATGACTAACCATTTGTGCCTATCATATAGTTAAAGTTTGAATGTCTATTGCTGTTGGCATGTAACTAAAAACTGTGTGTAATAATATATTTTTGCTTTATAAATTTTTGTTGCAAAATTGTTTTTTGGGTCATGTTGAGTTAAGAATGTGTCCATTTTTAATTTCTTATGTCCATAGTTTGTTTGTACTGTTACAATTGTGCCTAATATCATTATTTGTCAAAAAGCTATAAGGTAGGGCTCAGTTATTTCTGACTAAACCTCATATGTTGAAGCTGTGTTTCAGAGAGAGAGACAGACAGGGAAGGGGAGAGAGAGAGAGAGAGAGAGAGTACACAAGAGAGAGACAAAGTTAGAGAGATCAGATCTGAACATAGTGTGTGTCCTGGCAGGTCATTGTTTTTCAAGTCCTTCTCCCCATACTACATGTAGTTAACAATGTAATTGTGCTGCTGCAGAGCCAACTGCAATACTGTTATACAGATTAATATGGTCAAATACTGACAACAACACTAATGTAGTAAACCTGATCAAATGGACCAAGTCCCACAGGCTGTTGTAAATTTTACACAGGTAAAATGTGTAAAACATGTTTCTGTTGAATCCATGACAGATAAAACATTTGCTTGAATTTGATAGTCATCTAACCACAAATTTCCAAACTTGCCTTGCAGGGCAGTTTTGGCACAGTTGAACCAACAGATAGAGGCATACCGAGAACAACTGGCTAAGGAAAGGAAGGATAGGTATGAGGTTTACTCACTCTGCATATGTGTTTTGTTAGCCTTCTGGATTTTTTTAAAGGGACAGTCAATTTCACTACTTTTTGTATGTAACTTGTTATTTACCCAATTTGTTTGATGGAAAGACCATATGCAATGGCAAATTTTCATGAACAATGCTGATGATGAATTCGATCTACCTTCTCTTATAACTCTGACAAATTAATATTCATATATTTTAGACATATTTTCAGTTTTCTTTACATTGATTTTTATTTTTTATTCATGCATGCATGCTATATTATTATTATAAAGAGATGATATTTTCAAGATTTCTATGCAGTATTAATGTCCTCAAACTTTGTAAGTGCCTTGGTTGTTATTTAGCAGCATCCATAAGGCCAGGATATACATAGGAATCTACTCATCTGTCTGTCCATCTGTCTGTCCATTGATCTCATAAGCACAACTCCCCCTATTTGTTTAATGGGGTTTAAAGAAAATTTACACATAATTTGGAGATGTGCATGAAGCAAATTATTTCAATTTCTGTGCTTCTAATGGAGTTAATTAAGTTCCTATTCCTGTGATAAGGCACAGTGCTGGGGTGGGGCAGGGGATATTCATCAGTTCTCCCCTCCAGTGATAACTAATTTTGGGTATCTGAGTGCAAGCTAAAACTGTCCTCTTTATTTTTTATTTTTCATATCTATATGCCTGTCATTTTTGGTTCACCTGCAGTTGAGCAAGTAGCGTCTACTCAGATTTTTTGCTCTGTAACTCTAAAAAGCATGAACAGAGCTTTACCAAACATGGTCATAATGTGTTTGAGTACAATATCTTAGCCAAGTTTCATAACTAGCAATTCCAGAGTTAAGGGCCTTGAATTATTAAAATATGCAAAATTATAAGTGTCCATGCTCTAACTCTGACAAACATGTCCTAATTTTTGCCAAACTTGGTTAATATGTTTACTGGCATAATATCTTGGCCAAGATGTAAACCCAACCAGAAAGTACCAGGCACTCCTGAGTAATAGTCCTGAATTGATGAAATTGCAAGACTAGCATATTTTTTAAAAACCATGGGTGCTTTTATTTTAGTTAAAGCTTGATCTCATAACCGTACCCAATTATGACATTAAATTTAAAGTCCTGTTTATTTTGGTGTAAGTATGTTGTGTATATGACTCTTATCTGTACCCCATCCTCTAGTACATGTGTTGTACAGGCTTCAGGTGCAAGAGAGGAAGAACTCAGTCTCTAAGGAGCTGGAGGACTACAAGATGGAGAACCAGCGGTTTATGCAGGATATGAACACCACCATCACCTCTGGCAAGGCTGAGCATGTGTCGCTGTCAAACGAGGTATGGTGTTTATATAGTCCATCCCATTCCCCTTCCCACTTTGTTTTGTTGCCCTTGTTACTCCCTTTGGTAGTGTATGCTGTGAAGTCATTTGTCTGTCACATATGCAGCAATAAATGTTTTGATTAGTTGAAGCATATTTGAGATATAATTCATGGAAAAATGGGTGAAACTTAGGTATCATATCTATATAATGAGTACTGCTTTTATAGTTATTGGATATTTTATCAAATATATCGTTGTACCATAGTGTCTATTCAAAATATGTTAACAAGTTTATGGGTGTAAGTTTTGTATAAATTATCATGTTTGCATATATCATACAGTGTGATAAGCTCTCATGTGTGAACAGTTTCACAGATGTTCAGTTTAAAAACCATCTCCTTTTCTAAATATGTTGCATCATTTACATAATTCAGTTTCTCTTGCTAGTTTAGATCTGCATTTAAATGTAGACTAGCTATGTTTTAATTTGCGTGGGTCTTTCATGTTTAATAGATTATGAATTTCATGTAAAACCAGTTTTGTAGTTTAAGCTTTAGAGTTGCTCTTTTTCAGTCATTTTCTATAGATTTTTTTTTTAAAAGATAGAAGAAGCATATATCATTTAGAATCTTCAGCTAATATTATATATTCCTGCATATGTTTTCCACCCTATGTATTATCTTTTAAAGTTTAAATATTTCCTTTGTTTCATTGTATAAGAATCACAGGTTAACCTAAGATATACAAAATTACTGTTCCATTAGAAATTAGTTATGTGTATACATTTGATCATACTGTATTTATTATGTTTTCTAAAAGTATACCAGGATACAGGCAGGCAGAGCAGAAAATAAAGTTCTCACATTAGAGGTAGATTTAAGAGTTAACAACTGATAGCTTGAAAATATACTATTAATAAACAATGTAATTAGTGTTTCCCCTAGGTTGTTTTCCAATGACCCTGCACCATGCTGTGCCCTTTTAAGATCCCAAAATGCGCCATGCTGCCCTTTGATCTTGATTATGCCGCCATTGTGCCTTATCCAGATTAACAACATCATACATTCCCTTATTACCAGTGCTCAAGCAAGTGTGTAATAGCAAGGCACGGCACCCTGTGGCCCTCCTGCCCTTTTATGATATGCCGCCGTCATGTGTATGTAAGGGGCAGTGTAGATGACGTGACGTTCAGTCAACATAACTGCAGTTAACGTGCGCAGTTTTACTCCAGTTTTATGGCTGTATAATGGATATAAGCTGGGTACCAATTTGCAACCGTAAGCGAATGTTCGCTTGACTGAACGCACCACAGATTTGTAATTATGTGGCATGAACTACGATTGGTCAAAGCCAATGACACCCTGCAAGATATGATCGTGCATGCTTATTCTCGTGCATGTTCATCGTTTACGTTATTTACATTCAAGAATGAGCATTTTCACATACATGCATTCTCCTTACTCGGGTTATACCAGATTTCCGACATGCGTATGCCTAATCAACTTAATAGGTAGACGTATGTGTAATAAATCATCTGTAATGAAAATTGGGTCATTATGCAAATGAGTGACACTAAAAACCAGAAGTGTAAACAAAACTGAAACCAATGCCGAGAAAGGTCTTTTTTCTTTTACCAAATAAACCAATGCCGAGAAAGTTCTTTTTTGAGAAATTTGATGTTGAAATTACCAAACTGAAATTTGTTGATGCGTAACTTTTACATGCCGATATATCTACCTCGTTGACTTGTTTTTCGTACTTCATAAGTGTGTTTACAACTGTTTCAGATTTTCTTTTTCACCGCAGTATCGGCAAGTCTAAATCTTGAGTGAGACCAATATTCGGCTATTCTAATTCATATAATTGCAGATGATCATAAAAAATACAAGTTTCTGCCTGTGCTTCGTTTACCGATAATGTCATGAGTTCTCGTGGATCGTTGAAAAATGAAGTATGAATAAAGGGAAGTAATTGATCTAACAATAATAAAAAAAATGTATTTAAAATATTTCTTCATTTTTTTTTAAATGAAAATTAAGGTACATTTTTTTGATTGACTAACATTTATAAAAATCATCTGAATAAAAAAAGAAAGAATAAAAGAGATTATTATCTAGAGTTTAATAAAAAGAAAATATTTATATAAAAAAACAAAAAAACAGTATGTTAGTCTTGTTTGAAAATTCATTTATGTTATTTATGTAATTCTAATTTTTCAAGGTATAATTGTAGGACATTATTATTATTGGTTGTATTTGAGACAACTGAAATCGATAACAGTAAATAAATTAAATTCATTTATTTTTTGAGACAATTGAAATAAATAACAGTAAATAAATTAAATTCATAAAAATTCAAATAAAAACATTTAAGTGTCCCAATCTGGGTATAAATATAATGCAACGCAACCAAGTGCCCTTTTTAGTAAAAAAATTACCATGCCCAACCAGATCCTAGGGGAAACACTAGTAATCATATATGATGGATATTTTAAAATACCATTTTCTTTTATTGCCTCTCTTGGACTTATAATAAATCTATGTTATTATTTAAAAATGATATTTCTGTTTCTTTACAGAGTGTCAGTAAACTGTATATATTTAAACTTCCAGTCACATGTAGCTCTACTCTATATCATTCTGTTTATTGATCACATGAATAAAAGCAGCATATTCTCAGTATGCGGTAGAAATATTCTCTGTTGTTTCACTTACATTGGTACCACCCAGAACTTTTTACGGTTACTTTCTGTATGGGATCTATATCAGACAATTCTTTACCTGAAACTCGAGATGGCACAAATCAGATTATAGGAATATCACAAATATTAACTGGTTTATCACTCTCAAATGACTCTCAGCTGTCATTCAAATTTTTGTCTCAGATTGGGATATCACTCATTGTAGTAACTCATTAGTTCTACTTAATTCCTCTTGGATCCCTGATAGTTTTATGCTAAAATGTCAAGACACCTCACCACACACAAAGGAAGCAGTAAACATTGCACAGTAGTCAGTAGATTCAACACTTAAGAGATTGTTAAGTAGTACTGTAAGCTCCAGGCTGACTACAGGCCTAGATTCCTCAAACCTTGTTTAGGGTTAAGTAATGTTTAAAGTATGAACACATTTCTCCATTCTTGTTTTTTTTTTGTACATGTATTTCCTACTGCTTGTCTTTAAAGTATCTGTTCATTACAACTTCTTAACAAATACTGGCTGTCTTTAAAGTATCTTTTTGTACAACTTCTTAACAAATACTGTCTGTCTTTAAAATATCTATTTGTACAACTTCTTAGCAAATACTGTCTGTCTTTAAAGTATCTATTTGTTACAACTTCTTAACAAATACTGTCTGTCTTTAACCCTTTCCCTCATAGAGGAAACCATGAAAAGACCTATGCGAACAACATAAAATCAGATCAGCCTGCGAGTAACTCGCAGGCTGATCAGGTTTTATGCTGTTCGCTGCTCCTCAGTGGTCTGGAAATGAGGACTTTATAATTAAATTTGGTAAGGTTTAACTGTGGTTTTCTGCAGATCAGGCTTTATGTGGTACCTATTGAGTGTGTCAAAATGAGTCTATATGAGGGAAAGGGTTAGAGTATCTGCTCATTACAACTTAGCCATATGCTGAATACAAGGTTGGTTGAATGTGTTACTACTTTATTTAAGATTTAAGTAGGTAGGTTTGAAGGATTGCGGACCAGACCTATACCTTCTGCTGAAGGGAGATATTTATCAGAGCACTTATGTAACTCTCAAGAGATCTCTTCCATCCACTCTGCAGGAAATCTAGAGAGATACTGCAGAGCTTTTTCATTTTAAGTTATGTTTGTAAGGAATTATTCTCCTTCTTTTCTCTGATATCTTCATAAATCCAAACAGATGAAAGCATTTTCTATTGTTGAAAGAAAAAGGAATTTATACACCTATTTCAAGGCAATATTCTCACTTTTTATATTGTGTAAATGAACAAGACTGCAAAACATTTTTTATCATAGTAAAAAGGACAATAATATAAAAATGCTTGAAGATTACTGTGAAATCAAATGTATGCCAGGCCCCTTTGTAATGATAATAGTATTACCTGGTATTTGACATGTTTAAAAAATATAGTAATACCCATGTTGGTATCATGGTAGGGAATATGTGGATTTGTATAAGTATATGATATGTATTTTAAGTATGTGTGTGGGTCAGTAATATTTGGACCAGTCTTATTACATGCATATGTGGGTCAGTAATGTTGGAACTAGTCTAATTACATACATATTTGGGGCAGTAATGTTAAAACAAGTTTAATTTCATACATATGTGGGCCAGTAATGTTGGAACTAGTCTAATTACATACATATATATGTGGGTCAGTAATGTTTGAACTAATATAAACACATACATATGTATGTGGGTATGTAATGTTGGAACTAGTCTAATTACACACTTATGTATGTGGGCCAGTAATGTTGGAACTAGTCTAATTACACACATATGTATGTGGGTCAGTAATGTTGGAACTAGTCAAATTACCCACATATGTATGTGGGTCAGTAATGTTGGAACTAGTCTAATTACACACATATGTATGTGGGTCAGTAATGTTGGAACCATGGCATACTTGTGTACAGGAGGAGGAGATAACTGAAGATTTATTGGAGGAGCTACAGGTGACGGTAGGTAGTGTGTGGGCGTGTGGCCTGTACTGGCCTCTAATGTAACTATGTGTCAGCTCCTAACATCCGGGATTCCATATTCTACATTTAGGACATCCAGCTGATTGTTTGCAGGATTTTGTATCTTATATGAAAAAGGGCGATAGACTTGTAAATGTGGACCAGAAATGGCAGTTCTGAAATAGATGGGGATCATCATAAGTTTAGATTGTTTGACCGTGCGTAACATTTAAGAACAATTATATGTCAAAAATTGATCAAATATATAATACAGTTTTATGTAAATAAATGGCCTAAGCTGTGATTCATGTTTCTGAATGAAGGCACTGTTATCATGTAATATACAATGAACTCAGGACAATGAAATATGTAAGTCATAGCAACTTGTTTTCAAGCATACCTGTTTTTTCAACAGAAACAAGTTTCCAGACAGTGATTAATGATAGAGAAGAATAAAAAAAATCATCAAAATTGAGTACGGCTTAAATAGACCTCACACCTTTGAGACCCTACATCAATATGAGATATTTCTGACCTGGCTTTGATGTTAAATATGTTCACAATTTGTCAGTTGCAAAAGCTTTGATAAATTAATTTTGATTTTAGTGCTAAAAACAAAATATTGAAAGTATTGTTATTATGATATTAAATTTTGTACCCATTGGTGTATGCCTCTTATTTGCTCAGTCAGTAGACCATTCTAATGTTTACAAGTATATTGAAATTAAACCCCAGATTGTCCAATACTAGTACATGTAGCTAAATTGTCATCCTATCATATTTTGTAGAAACAGTCAACACTTTTTTTCTACATTGATATAAGTTTATTCATAGTTGTGCAGGTTAATTTTTTTTTGGTTTTTATATAATTGAATAATTAAACAAAACTTACCTATTTAGGTGTTATTCTTCAATTCTGTCTCTGACTTCTAAAATCAAAAACTAAACTTAAGCACCAACTTATCAGAGAAGTACTTTTCTTAGAAAGCTTGATTTGTCGCTGATTTAATCACGTATATATTTAAGGCTTGTTAAATACATGTTAACATAATGCAAGGATCATTAACCATGCGTAAATTTTATGTACATCAGGTAAGCTTGTTGATTTAAATGTTTTCAAGATTGTCATGTGACATGTTTGTTGTGCCTAAAAATATTACATTAACAACATAATTGATTTAGTCTTATACGATGTTGTTTGTATAGGATTTAGTTAGAATTCAACAAATAATACTTAGTGCTAAGTTTAAATTCCTAATCCTTACCATGCTTAATTTCAAAGTTAGACTTGTCATTTCTTCATTTTGAACTGTACCAATAGTTATTTATAAGAGGATTTGCTGAAAATTTATTGACTTAATAGCAAACAGTGCCAACCATGATCAGACTGCATGGATGTACACTGGTTGCAAAGGCAGTCGCCTGCAGCATTGTAAGGGTTGAGTACATATCATTCTTATTTTCCAAATAAAAACATCTAGTTATTCCATTTCTTTAACAAAGTTCTTGCAAGAGAAGGTAAATACATATTGATATCAGTTTACCCATTTATTTTATTTTGTAAATAAATAGAGAGATATTTGAAACAGAAATGAAATGTCAGTTTACTCATATGAACTGTTTTCTTGCACAAGTTTAGGAAAACTTGATATTTGTCCTGAATTTATTTGATAAACTAAATGAAATGATAATAGATGTGAGAGTCATATGATAAAAAAAACTTAAATCTCTAATCTTTCCAATATCTATTTACATTTTTTTTAATCTTCATAGCTATGTCTTATTAAATTACACATGTGACAGATAAAAAAAATATATGATGGTTATACTACTTTGAAAAGGGGAGAAGTCAGCTGATAATTATTGTAATTTTTTTGTTGTAATCAAGTTACATAATTAAAACACACACCCTCCAGTGACGAGATATGGAAAATGGCTGTGGGGAGTATATAAGGCAGATATGTATTGCTGCCACACTGCAGTATTTTCCATCATGTAGCACCATAATTGTTCGCGGGAACCAACAATTTATTCCATCAAACTATACACTAACAATGTTTTTTTAAGCTAGGGATACTATCTTTGACCTCCTAAGCTATCAAGCTAGACATCAGGGTCCCTGGGATACTAATTGAAAGGGTTGATACTTTCACTTGTGACTTTACCACTCCGGATTACAGGCCGTCAACTGATTCCTATATTCCTATATATTCCTATATTTTTTAAAGAAATCCTATATTTTTTAAAACCTCCTATATTTTCCTATATTTTGATTCCTTTTCCTATATTTTTTTAAAAAAAAGTCACAAATCATTATGAATAAAGGGTTATTGTATTGCTGTTTCTATATAACTACAAGTTTGCAGTTCTAGCAGAGCATCTCAATCTTTGAAAGGTGCAGCTATATACATGTGGCTCATCCATTTGGGCATCTTTGATGCAGGATCTGTCTAACTACAAATTTGAAACATTGCCCCAGCAAGGCCTAGTTGTTAAAATTTCTTCTGCTTCGGGGGGGTGAATGGGGGATATGATGTTGATTATTTATCTAAACCAAGCATTCTGCCACCTTTGACTATCAAAATAATGAAATGGAAACAAGTCATTAGATTAGTAATATGCATATAAGGGATATTTATTATTCTTACTTGCACGGATAAATCTTGTTTACAGCTATCAAAAATAGGTCTAAGAGTTTCAGTTATGTTTACTCGTAAAACATAAATGATTGAAAATCAGTACGAAACTATAAATTAAGATTTTACATCATGACTTGAAATTAAGGCAAACTTAGTACTTACATATCTATTATCATAGTGAAGAGTAAAGTGAGTGGAGTTATGCAATGAGATAAGATTGCATAGTATTTCAATAAAAATTTATAAGATATTTAAGGAAGAAACGAGTCAGATTTACAATATCATGACAGGCAGGTCTGATTAGTGTGTTATGAAATAGTTATTAAATGGTCTTGGAGATACAAGAGAAATATCTGTAATGAAAAATCATATCAAACAGTACTTCTATACACAAGGATTTTAATCTGTGTCTCTACATAAGCAACGGAACTTTGACAAATATTCCCTGTAGAATATCTTGTCAGATGGAAAATACATTTCTACATATGTTTGAGTCACCTGCTGTAAGGGATCTATCTGTCACACGTTTTCCGTCATGCTTCAGCAGGTGACGCTTGTGTTGCAAAGAACACTATGTGTTTAGATTTCAGAATATGAAAACTTTTTATGTTATAGAAAAGCAGCTGATTTTGATTTTTCTTTATTTTTCAGAAAGATATTAGAAATGCTGTTCTTTTACAAATCTCACATACAATTGCTACCATTAAGGGGGGGGGGATTCACACAGCCCTTTTCATTTCCTTAGGGAAAACATATATACAGTTTTCAATATGGTATACATATAAAGAAAAATAACTGGGATTCATAATATTCTGAAACAGTAGTCTTAAATAGTTATTTGAGCACATGCAACTGAAATATCAGCTTTATAGACCTTTTTACCTGAAAAGCAGCAGTAAATGAATAGTTGTGATCAAAGGTTGTTGATACAAAGAACTCTGCAGAAATATATTTACATAAATAAGACATTCTTGACTGGAATAAGAGCAAAAGTTCTTATCTAGGAATCCCTAGGAGACCTTATTTCGGGTCTCAATTTGAAAATTGTCTAGGAGGAGATCCCCCAAACTCCCCTCCCTGTCAGTGAAACTTTTGGTCTTTAAGCACCCTGTACTTTTAAAATTCTGGCAGTAGCGCTGTAAAAGAAGATGACCAGTGTGCATGTTGCTTGGTGAAGATTTTGTAGAAATTTTTGCTGAAGTAAAATTCAAGTTTAATGATTATAACCAGTACTGTTAAACAAGTAAGTAATTTTCATTTCAGATGCCTCCGAGTGAAGACTTTTTAGTGGAAAATTCCTATATTTTGTCCAATAAATGACCTTTAACTCTTATCTTTTAAAAAGAAAAACATTGAATTTTTCCTATATTTTGATCAAAACTTTGTTGACAGCCTGGGATTATTTCTTTTTTAGTTCACCTGAGCACAACGTGCTCATGGTGAGCTTTTGTGATCGCCTTTTGTCCGGCTTCCCTCGTCCGTGCATCCGTCTGGCATCAACTCTTTCCTTTAAACAACATCTCCTCCTAAACCACTGAATGGATTTTGACCAGACTTCACAGGAATCATCCTTATGATGCCCTCTATCAAGATTGTTCAAATTATTTTGATTGGTTGAAAAAGTAGGTCACAGGAACTAAAAATAGATTTAAAAAATGCAAACTTTGAAAATCTTCTTCTACAAAACTGCAAGGCCTAGAGCTTAGATATTTGGTGTGTAGCATTGTCTAGTGCATCTCTACCAAGATTGTTCAAATCATGACCCTTGGGTCAAAATTGGTCCCACCCCAGGGGTCACTTGATTTTACATAAGCTTATATAGGAAAAAAACTAAAAAATCTTCTTCTCAGAAACCACAAGGCTGGAGTTTATATAGTTGATGTGTAGCATTGTCTAGTGGATCTCTACCAAGTTTGTTCAAATCATGGCCCTGGGGTTAAATTTGGTCCCACCCAAGGAGTCACTTGATTTTACATAGGCTTATATAGGAAAAACTAGAAAAATCTTCTTCTCAGAAACTACAAGGCCAGGAGTTTAGATATTTGGTGTGTTACATTGCCTTATGGTCATCTACCAAGTTCATTAAAATCATGGCCCTGGGGTCAAAATTTGTCCCGCCCCAGGGGTCACTTGATTTTACATAGGCCTAAATAGGAAAATCTAGAAAGATCTTCTTCTCAGAAACTACAAGGTCAGGAGTATAAATATTTGGTGTGTAACATTGCCTTATGGACATCTACCAAGTTTGTGAAAATTATGGCCCTGGGGTCAAAATTGACCACGCCCCAGGGATCACTTGATTTAACATAGATTTACATAAGAAAGATTTTTAAAAGATATACTTGGCAGAAACCACAAGAACATGGGTTGAGATATTAGGTATGTAACATGGCCTTGTGGACCTGAACTAAGTTCTCAAATCATGGCCCTTGGGTCAAGATTAGTCCCACAGTAGGGTTAACTTCTTTTTTTTTGGACCACATGTAATTTCTTTGTGTGGAATAAAAAATATATTGCTGTTATTCTACATGGATTTTGTGTTCAAGTCTGCCATCCAAGATGGCCACCAGGGCTAAAAATGAAAAAAATCTTTAAACAACATCTCCTTAACCGCATAGCAGATTTTGATGAAGCTTTACAGGAATGATCCTTAGGTGGTACTGAGCAAAAATAGCTAAATTCATTTAGGTCTGCCTGCCAAGATGGCCACCAAAAAATTAATGGTAAATTTTTTTTCCTTACTTAAGCATTTTCTCTCAAGCAGTTGAATTCGGGTGAGCAATTTAGGGCCATCATGGCCCTCTTGTTAGATAAGATACCATCATACAATGGATTTTTTTGTGTGTTTACTAACTGTACTTTTATATTTGATATATATTTGATTTATATTTGTTTTATTTTTTATTATTCTCTGTTTCAAATACATCATTTATTTTAAATCTAAGCTATTTTAAATCAGTTTATGGCTGCACTATTGCAGGAAGAGAGTGAGGAGGAACTAGCGGTAGGTTTGTCTGATCTGACTGCTGTAGCTCTTCATGTCGCGCTGACACGTTCGTCCCTACAGTCCAAGTCTCTTGTTGTCGCAGTTGTATATGTTGCCATTGTTGTTGCACAAAATCCTTGTTCTTGAAATACAAGTTTTGTCTCTTTGACTCAAATACCCTCCTCAAAGTTTCAGAAAGAAAAAAAAAATATAGTGGAGTATCACTGTGTTAGATAGAAAATTTGCCTAAGCAATTTTCAAAACAAATAATGAAGCAACTTTTTATCATTTGTCTGAGTTTAAGAAAGTGTTTATGATAGACATGACACATTGTTTTATTCAGAACTTTTTTAAGTAACACTTTTTGTTCTTCAGTGTTCAAATTTATAATCATGCATGTTTATTATTCCTCAGTATTGAGATCTGCATTAAAATTAAATTGTTAGATTTACCTTTAAAAGATTGAAAACATGCATAAATGTAATGCTATGTACATTGTAGCTTCTTTTGTTATGAAGTGTTATTTTTTTTTTAAATGTTTGCTTTTGTTTTTTATCATTGATGATTTTAACGTAATGTTTGAATGAAACTAATAATTTTATGCTAAAACTTATGTCTCAATACTGATAAATTACTTAAGTTAATGTAAGTATGTTAACAATTCAACAAATCAAGGAGTGTTTCCCCACCACCTTTCACCTTTCTGATTAGCTTAGATATCTAATTGATCATACAGAAGTATGTTAAAGTAATCTTAACCCTTTCCCTCATAGAGGACATCATGAAAAGACCTATGCAAACAGCATAAAACCAGATCAGCCTGCGAGTAACTCGCAGGCTGATCAGGTTTTATGCTGTTAACCAGATCAGCCTGCGAGTAACTCGCAGGCTGATCAGGTTTTATGCTGTTCGCTGCTCCTCAGTGGTCTGGAAATAAGGATTTTGTAATTAAATTTGGTAAGGTTTAACTGTGGTTTCCTGCAGATCAGGCTTTATGTGGTACCTATTGAGTGCGTCAAAATGAGTCTATATGAGGGAAAGGGTTAATAGCAAAATGGATTTAATTATGAGGTAAGAAAAGGGCAGCTTGAGCCATAACTAAGTACTGTAATGTGCAGTATGCTCCATTACCCCTAGATGACAGTGGGAGATTCTGACGAGGAATTAGACAGGGCCAGGGTAGGGTGCCCACTGCTTCAATGTATCAGGGCATGATATGTAGAGGGGGTACCCAGTGGCTGCCACAGGCAAATTCATTTGGCATATAACCCAATACAATACAGGACCATAATAAGACTGATGTGATTTCAGAGAGGCTATGCATCCTCTTGATTGCCATAATGTTATAAAAGGTTAAATATTCCATGGCTCTCTTTCATATGTATCTAATTGACTAAAAGTTTATAATAATCCATTGTATGAAAAGATTTCTAGTAATTGTTTTACATAGTGACAGGCTATATAAAATCATAGGCATCCAATTGTGTCTGGCTCCATTGCATCGTGTTGTATCCATTTTACAGAAAACTCAACATCTCTTCACATACTGTAGAGTCAAGGGAGGGTAATATAGATGTTATTCAACTTCAGTGATAGTTCTTGCTATAGATTTGTCATTTTGTGATAAATGCATGTACGTTTGTATTTTGTTCCAAAAATTGAATTATTCTAAATATTCTGTATTACATATGTAATGTTTCATAGAGTTTGATCAAGAACTATATTCATTTAGATGTAGGGGTTGACATATCTTTGTATTTGTACTGGTACATATTGACATTTATATACTCAACCAAATAAAAAAACCAAAAAAAAAACAGGGTACATAAATGTGCCATCATTATTAATGCTTTGGCCTAAAATGATGAATTAATTGTTAAACTGATATATATGTAAACTATTTTATTAACCCTTTCCCTCATAGAGGACACCATGAAAAGACCTATGTGAACAGCATAAAACCAGATCAGCCTGTGAGTAACTCGCAGGCTGATCAGGTTTTATGCTGTTCGCTGCTCCTCAGTGGTCTGGAAATAAGGATTTTGTAATTAAATTTGGTAAGGTTTAACTGTGGTTTCCTGCAGATCAGGCTTTATGTGGTACCTATTGAGTGCGTCAAAATGAGTCTATATGAGGGAAAGGGTTAAACATTCAAATTTGGTTCAGTATATACAGGTAATATGATTTGTGATTTGTTATGATAAAAAATTTCTTTATGCTAAGGTTTTAGAAAATATTAATAGGTTTATGTTGTTACGCAGTTTTATTATAAACAAGATATGAAATACATGGAAGCTCATACTGGACTCCTGATTTGTAGACTTCAGCCTTAATGAGAACCACACATAGTTGTGCATATCATTCTCAGATAAATTTTCATCCTTTGATTATTTTTGTGATATTTTTTGTCAGCATGTTTTTGTTGCTTCCCTTTGTTAGATTTCAATGTTCATATTGTGAGTACATTACATTCTGATTATTATTGACTTTTTGGTCACAACTGGGTCAATAACCAAGCTTCTAATGACCATTTGCTGTTTTTCACAAGTTGGTCACAAGTTGAAAAATAACCAAGCAGATCTTTGCAATTCATTTCAAGAAATTGTTTCTTCTTGTGTTTGTCTATATATTACTAAGCGAAACTCAAAAGATTTTCCTGTGACAAAGCAACAAAATTATGATATAACTGTGTTTCAAATTTACCTGTTATGTTCATGTTTTAATTGTGTCAAGACAAATCATTGATATGACAAGAGGACTCTGTCAAGGTGGTATCTGGGATATTGATATCATCTTCAGTGATAGTTCATGTTTTATGATTAATTCATGTATCATTATAATTACACATGTTTATTTGATTCTTCCTTTCCAGGGCTTTTATCACAACTAAAGCTTTACAGCTAATCATGTATTGTAACCCTGCTTTGAACTCTGAATGATGCATAACAGATCTCTAATAATGCTACTTTGAATGTTCTATCTCAGCAGTGTTTTTCTTGTTTTATTAAATATAGAACATGTGTCTCATATTTTTTACTAAATCAATGTTGATGAACTTCAAGGAAAATAAATTTTATTTGTGTACATTATTTTGTTCATGTTTTTTTTGTTTTTTTGTTGATTTTTTTTTGTTTTGTATAAATCATATGAACTATGATGTCTAGTTCTTATATTAAGTATGAGCTTCATCACTTTAACAAATATAATCAGAAGAATATTGTTGCCTGAAAGAATATTTAACCATTTTAAGCTGATATTTTGATTTCTATTTATCATGTAATTTGGTTATGATAGAACAAATATACAAGGTGTGATGATGTGCTGTGTATGACACTATGATGATGTGCTGCGTACAATGGTAAGATGATTTGCTGGTATATGTGTACAGGGGGCCCAGCTGCAGCGGGAGCTGCGTGAAGATGAGAAGGAGCTGACAGTGATGGAGAGTCAGTTGGCTGAGGAACAGAGGAAGTACCAGGAGTCCTTTACTAGGATGCAGAATGAGGTCGACACCATGGAGGTATGTGCTTCACTGGGCTACCTCTGTCTGTCTGTCTGTCTGTCTGTCTGTCTGGATTTTCCCTGTGCATATCTGACTGTCCCTGGTGGCCAGGTGATTTGAGCATCTGCCTTAGGAGTTGGAGGTTGTGGGTTTGATCCCTGGCCACAACATACCAAAGTCATAAAAAAAGGCTCTGGTAATGCTCCCTATCTTGGCTTTCAGCATGAAAGGGTTGTTCCAGGACTTGTCAGCCCTGTGTCAGGATAATGTAACTAGGTGTGGTATCATGCCACATGTCTACTGCAGAGTGGCAGCACTATATTTGTCTCAAGTAGACATAGTCTCAAAATGACTGAAAGACTGTTGATAGGACATTAAACCCAATAAAAAACATATCTTGCAATGTAAAAAAAAAAGTAAAAAAGAAGAGAAATTAAGCAGAAGATATAGAAGTTCAAAGATTCTTTTCTTTTTACGAGTAATCTTGTTTCTATAACTGCGCGTATATACCTAGCATTTTAGATACAAGAGGAATTTATATTTAATTAACCCTTTACTTCATGTAGACTCATTTTGATGCTTTGGCAAACAGAACAGACCCAGAGCTGTCTTTTCAAAGTCTCTCTGTTTGCTTATACAAAATTGTAATTCATTCTACATGGCACAGCCTGCATGGCAAAGAAAAATCCATAGTTTCATATATAATTTAAAGTTAAGTCAAGTGATATTCATCAAGTCATTAATTTGTATATGAATATTCATGAGGTAAAGGGTTAACATCAGGTGTTATTTTGTGTGATTTTTTTTTTGTATTCAGAGGGAAATCATAGAGATGGAGAATGGTATTGCAGAGAAGAAACAGCAGGTGGAGGATATCACACCAGGGTTTGAGGAACTCGAGAAAAACTTTGATGAAAGGACTGCAGCATATGAGAAGCAGAAAAAGGACATAGTTGGTATGTGGCAACAGTCATTTCACGGGCACATGGGCACAACAGTCTTGCACAATTACATATATATATATATATGTATATATCTGTATATTAAACTCTCTAGATCTTTGAATGGTATGGAGATGTTAAACAGGAATTCAGGTTCTGAGGTGTTTCATCTATAATTGAAATATTATCTTCAGTAATTAGGTTGATGTAAAACTGAGGATAATGTTTCAATATGAGCACCAATGTTTTCATCTCCACCCATCTCTTCTAAACACAGGCTATTCTTTGCACTACTTTTTATTAGAGTCTTTGTTTTGATTTTAAATGGCACAGGTTAAGTCATTCACCTTGTTTATTTTAACTGATTATTCTCAATAAAAAGAAGTTACGTTTATTTGCCTTAGATAACTCATAAATATATGCATATAACCAAATACTACAATTACTTAATTTTCTTATGGTACTTTCTTTTCTTGTTTTTTACAATATTAAGTAAAGCTCTAGTGGTTGTAAATCAGATTCTGCTTATCTCAACAGTTAAACCTACAGATAGTTCAGAGAGCTGTGATAGAAAGCCTGTGTATTACTAGAATGTAGCCATGCACCCCCATACATATTGCACACTTGTTATACTTCCTAAATATCAGCTATTTCTTTGCTTTGAAATAACAAACAATAATCTTGTATGCGTATCATTTGCTTTGATATTGATTGTTTTGATTTATTTTTGATAGACTACTTCTAGCAAGCTTTATTGGAGTCATGTCTGTTGGTTGGTCAGTTTATCCGTCTGTCGGTCCGTCTGTAGATGAGATTTGTCTGCACTATTTTTCGGCTATCTTTGCTTG
>CM037784.1:38714811-38764811 GCA_021229015.1 Solen grandis
AAACGATACCAACTTCATGTAGAACATAACACTTACTGCTTGAGCTTTAACAAATAAGTGAAGGTAAAGAAATTTCTGTTGACATAATGAATTACTGAGTTTATTTAAAATCGTTCTTGAATAGAGCCTTTCCTAGTTGAAGATCAGAGCAGCCAGTAAACTGATCACGTTTACCATAGTAAATATTATTGTTGTGTTTTCGACATAAAATGGAAAGTATGTATATAATTCAACTTTTTCCTCTCAGATAAAGGGATTTTACAGAGGTCTGTCATGGCCGCTGTTTTCATTCGGTGTGGTCAACTCGGTTTTCTTTGGTGTTTACGGAAGTGCGTTGAAATACCTGGAAGCTGACCATTCAAAACGACGTTCGAATTACCTTAACATATACATGTCTGGGTGTATAGGCGGCGCTGCTCAGCTAGTGTTCGTCATACCAGTGGATTATATTAAGGTGGCGCTCCAGTCGCAAATACCCCATGACATGCACCGAGTAGCAACAGGTTAGTCGATTTCATAAACGACACATATATGTACATAGATACCAACCTATCGAGTTACTTTTTTTTAGAAGCGACAATACTACTGCCGGTGCCTTCCTTTCTTTGCCCTAAGCCGTTGTAAAGTCGGCTTGATGTACAGGAGTTCGATTAAAAGACCTTTGCACCTTCATTCTTCACCCACGCCACAGGGACTTGCTCCTATAAATTTTGGGGGAAAAAAAAACACCTATCTTCAAATAAATCAAATTAATCTACTCACGGAACCAAAAGAATATGCATTTCTCTACCGCAATATACAAACATATATTTGGAAACTAATCTTATTATGTCTGCTTATTCATTTGATACATTTTCTCGAATTCGAAATAAAGGACAACAATCTGGACCAGAAATAAAGTAGATTTTGGAATGGTTTGGATTTTTACATTGCAGTAATGGTCAGGGATATTTCGATTATTTAAGTTTCTTCCGCATTTATTTTTCGACTTAGCTGTCTGAAATTGATTTTGACTTACTTCTTTAAACAATGAAATGTTGTAATGTAAATGATGCCAGAGTCAGTGGAATGCTATCATTGGCTTTTATAATTAATTTTAGCATATGTAGGATATTCCAATTTAAAATGGGAGTTTCAGGTTGAATATATCTTTCCACTTGATATAGGTTTCCTTTTCAGTTTAAACATAAAAGGTAACACAGTAATGAAAATTTAACACTTCCATATCAATTTGGCAATATGATTTAAAGCAACTAAATAAGGAGCAGGCGTATGTCTTTTTTAAGACCACAATTTTCCCTTAATTTGTATGTGGACTCGGCCTTCATGGGAGGTAACTACTTCGGAGAAGTTGTGCAGTTTTTTTGTGATATCTTTCGATTTCGCGTTGTCTTTACTTTAAATAAAAAAATCGGCATGTGCATAACATTTAATGGAAGTTGGTAGATTAGTTGTTTGTTTTTTTTGTATATTTAATTAACATTTTTGCTAACGTTTCCAACTTTATAAGTTTTAATCACAAATGACAATTATATAGCTTCAGCGAATATCTCTTTTAAAGATATGCAACGACAAAGAGACGACTTTTGCTAGAATCTACGTTGGTACGGCGTTCTATAGCTTCACCGATAGCAAAGACTTTGCCGATAACTACCGTGTTCGCACGCTGTGTCGCGTGTGCACACGATATTTAACTATTCCGTGCGAAGGCATAGCAACCACGTGCGAACTCAGTGGTCATAGCGAACGTGTTGGTTATCGCCTTAACGCAGTCCTTAGTTATCGCATAAATATCTTTCATGCCCCTAGCATTTCATGACGTCAACTTCCTAGCTTGATGAAAAGATGGTTATGGTTAGAGTTTGTTAATGCGTGGTGATATGCAGTAAGGCAGCTCCTGTCCAATGTAGACAAACGCCCCAAATTGATTAAATACCATTGGTTTGACGTTAAAACGACAACACATCTCACGCGTCCTTGCTTACAGATGAATTAATTAACCCTTATCAAATCAAAATATTACCATCTTATCAAGTTACATTTTTATCGCCAACACATGTGATTATGATATATTCTTCTGCTACAGATACTCCTAAAAGATACTTTAAGGGACCTATGCAGTGTGCTGCTGCAATCTTCAGAGAAAAAGGATGTCTTGGATTTTACAAAGGCGGTCTGGCGATGGCGTACCGAGAGGTCCCGTCCTATGGTATCTACTGTCTCTCCTACGAGTATCTCTTCGCTAAAATGCACGATCATAACATGACTGACTCTAATGGGATCGTGGCCAGTTTGGTTTCCGGCGGCATTGCCGGAAGTTTAACCTGGGCCTCTATCATTCCTTTTGACGTCATAAAGAGCAGATACCAGGCAGACTTTGCTGGAGAATATAAGGGATTTATCCACTGTGCCAGGATGCTGTATCAAGAGGGAGGGATTCGGATATTTTACACCGGGTGTTTAGTGACCTGTTTAAGGGCTTTTCCGGTGAATGCTGTAACATTTATGGTGTACTCACAAACGCTAAAATATCTTAGAAATAAAGAGTATTAACAAACGTAACAAATGACGCATGTCAACTTTTATGTTATTCATTAATTAATGATAATTATTGGTATAAGACAGGACAATTGCGTATACGTAACAGTTAATACCAAGTGAAAATTGAAAGTGATAAGTTCAAACGTATTAAATTTGATTTGAAATAGATTTTTCTGTAATCATTATTGTATAATTTTATTTAACTTTTATTTAGCTGATTTTTCATTACTTACAAAGAAACCTCGTGTGGAAGAGGTCAAGTTGAAGAAAAAAATCTATACATAATTATGTATTACATAAAGTTGTTCTGCCAGATCGACCGTGTTACTAGACGTATCGGTTCTTGTGAATGATCGATAAAGTGTATGGCCTCAGTTGTTAAATTAATTAAGTTAATGCACACGCCCTGTCTGGTTTATGGAGTGAGTGAGAAAACGACTTTTTACATCAATCTCCGACCACGTTAATCAAGGCACTGAGGAACTATCGGCAAGATTTACATGAAAAAGCTATTTAATTCTAAATGCAGTGGTGTTGAACTCGAGTAGAGGCAAAAGTCATGACACGCTAAACCTGCAACTCTAGTCAATCGTAGTTGAGCTCGCTCTATTCTTAATTATTCGGAGTGAAGGTCATGACAATGACTCGATTCATAAGCGAGTGTCAAATGATAAACTACTTTCCTTTTGCATGAGTAGGTCTACATACATATGAATTGGGTTGCTATTCAGTTTCATAAATTGCTTGGCTTCTTTCTTAACGATTAGAATTGATGTTTCCAGTGTAATAAAAAAAATCAAAGCGTTAAAGGCACTGAAGTGTGTGTGTCTCAAGTGAAAGAGGGTTTGACGAGCTGCAGGTCTGCTGGTAATTAAATTTTGCCAGATACCAAACTTAAAATAATGAAATATTTTTGTTTTAGATTTGCTTCCTTTTGATTTAAATATACATTTTGATACAAATCTTATAAACTGCGGGCAAGAGAAATAGGGACCTATATATGCTGATTGTTAACATCCTCCATTGAAACAAAAGTGTGTTCATCTTTTCTTTTAATGACCTAGTTAACGCAAGGTCAAAGTGGGTTTATGGCATTGGGTTTATTGGCATCGCTTGAAAATTTGATCCCCGTTTATTGAATTTACTTTGATAAACAAAAAAAATGCGACAATCGTGTTCTCTCCGTGCTATCAGTGCTTTGTTTTGTATGTGCGCAACAGCGCCGTGTTTAAAATGTTAAAAATGTTTGCAGTGGAGGAGCACGTGACCTATTGGTTCCCGCATTGTCACAGAAGTGGAACGCTCATTAGTGGAACCAATATCCAAATCAAGTCTTTTCTCCCAAAATTGTTTCGAACCAGCTTTATTGGTCAGCTTGCAGTTTTGATTTCTGTAATGAACCGTGTAAAAATACAGTGATATCAGAACTAAACAATTATATTACAACAATGTCGTGTATTTTTTACTCGCAGAAAAGTCCTGTATTTAAAGCAGACCAAGGTTTTAAATAGTTAAATAGTGCGACGAGACCAAAATCTGTAAATAGCACAAGCGCCCAACGACAGCAATTTACACTTTTGTTCCTTATTTTATAAAGCAAACTGCTTTATTGTTATAGTACGTGTAAATAGTTCAGTCGTTGTATTTTTAAATCTCAAACTGCCGGTCGCCCTGATGGCCAAACCAGAAGTAAGCATGATTCCATTTCTGAGTGCTGTCTGGTAAAAAAACATCATCAACAACAACAACAGAGATAGAATCTGCTGGTGTTATGCAAAGTGTTGGTTGATAGTCTGACCGTTGGTCTGTACGTGTATAGCAAAAAAACAACAAAAAAACTACACACTCTAAGAATAAATTCAAATTTCGCAGCCAACCTATTGTATAATTGCGCCAATCTACAAGTAAAGAAAATGCTGCTAAAGCAGCGTAAGAAGAAAGCTACTGTGTACTTAAATATGTGTATGAGTGCTTTACTGATAAGCGTAATGTAAGTGAAAATAAAAATAAATGCATATTATACAATAGGTTGTCTGTGAAAGTCATTGGGTGGCTCGTAGTTGATTTCGGATGGTAGATATACAGGTTGCGGCTATTTCATAGTGTAACAAATCACCCCAGGAGGTATCAGGTCGATAGCTTGATGTGATTGTTACATGGATTTGTATCACCATAAAATAAATGAAACCTGCAATATTTATCATCAAAAATTATGTTTTGCATCAAAACAAACTATATTCCTCCGCATGGTCAATTGATAGTTTTGCAACGTCATAGAGAAATGAGTTCTTTCGTGCTTTTATGCCACGGACGACTATTGTGTCCTGTAAATATTTATTTTTGACACAAAATTAATTTTGCTTAATCTCAGCATACCAATGTTATAGAGTTATATACAATTGTCCTATCATATTTACAACATTGAGCGGTTATTAGTTTTCGAAGTAGAGAAACGGATGTTCAGAATGTAGGCACTATAGTTGGTGTGACTGACGTCACATACAACTAGAAACTGTTGACAGAGAAAACTATTTTGAAAAAATAAAGCACAGTTAAAGCATTAATGATTATGATTAAAATGTCTAGACGCTACAAATTCCACAGAATCGTATTACATAGATGCGCTAATGAACGCGGAGTGATACATTCAATATCCACACTCCTAGTCTGGTTCCCTGCAATCTATAACGTCACTAGCTTACACTATTCAGACCGGTGTTGAAACATTGGGTTCCCTGCCAGTCAACAATGGACAGTAAACCGGTTCCGCCCCGCTACGCGCTATCTTTCTGGTACTTATTAAGGGAAGTAATTGCTGCAGGGAGTTATTCGAGACAAACACATATTAAACGAGGATATGAACTCTTGTAAAAACCAATGGAATGTATTGTTTAGGCACACAGAAGATCATTGAATATTGTAAACTTTCATAAAAATTATGGATAAAACCCACAGAGGAAAATGTAACCATATTATAAGATAACCATTTCTCTACCACACGGAATTATTCTTAGTTTGATTAATTTGAAATTTCTTTTAAATTATGATATTAATTCAAAAGTGTAGCAGAAAAAAATAACACATTTTACATAGTTATCATCATGCAGGTTCTTTTCTATTTTACGTAAAACATTTTTATTTCTTAACTTATGTTAGTCAATAAAGTATCATTTTGATGGTAATATAACGTACAATTTAATATACAATTTATTTACACTTATCTTCAATACAAATTTCGATATTTGAAAACGTGACTTTGCGAGACTGGTCAATTTGTAACGTGCTTTTGTAAGATATAGACTAGTTGTCAGTCTTTGTTAAATAAGTCTTTGTTCGAGATACCACCAAGGCTGGTTGCGCCACAATAATGTGCATTGTGATACATGTTTAATGTATGGAATTATATTTTTACCAATGAGATTGCAATATTTTTCAATAGGTTTAATAGGTTTAATCAGGGGTTCTATGATATGTCGAAATATGCAATATATGTTACAAATAGTAATCGGGATCTTCATTGTGATTTTGATCTGTTTTCTTAGGTGTTTGTTGGTTGTTTTCCTTTCTTTTTGATCAGCAGTATGTACTAGTACTCTAAAAGCAATATTTTAAGATGCATTCAGTCCGACATTTACCTCTACCGATCTTGACAAAAGTTGTATGAAACACTGTTTGAAAATACAGCGTAAAAACATTAATAATTCAAGAAAAACCGAAAAAATGAAACTGACAAATTTATATAAGCATAACGAAAATCTAATACGATAGCGTCATGAATATTGATGTGGCAACAACAGGCTGCACTTTTCTCCCTCAGTTACATGTAACTGTGGGGGACTGATAACATTACACCGGCAAAAGAAGACACGCGATTGTTTACATTAGTTCCTCGTGTTTATTTGGTATTGACTATTCCTTCAACAAAATAAAGTATGAATGCCTCCGATGCATCATGCTTATTTTATAATTTCAAACATTATAACAAAGGGAAAAAATATAAGTGTGAGAAACGCCTAAACTATCTAATATTTCGTAGAAATATACATCTTGGCCATATGGACATCGATGTGACTTTTCTAGGTTTTAGCCTTTCTCCCTTAAATATAGAACTTCTATTTTCATGTTGTTCAGCCTTTATGTTTCGATGACCTTTTGCACCGCGAACTGTACAGTACTGTACGCGTAATTGATTAGCAGCGAGCTTTTCCGATAATGGCGGCGCATTTTCGTAAACTCCCGTGACTTGAATATACTGGTGTCACCGGCCATTTTGTACAAGTACATTTGATATCAGATATCGTTTTATTGATTTAATGTTTCATAAAGAGAAGATTTTTGTTTATATCCAGTATTCATCTGAAGGTTGAGCCGAATACATCTTTAAATGACACTTTGCGTATTCTTCAAGCGCCAGATCCCCGGATTACACGTACATAAGTACAAATACATCTACCACCCGATAATACACAAGTAAAGTGCAGCAGTTTCTACACTAAACATTTTTCACATTGTCAAGTATAAATTCATTTTATTTAATATGTTAACTGATTTATATCGTGTCAGTGTCTTGTCTTGAGATATATATATATATAGACTGGTAATATTATATTGCAGTCCCCCTGAACGATACTAGTATTACAACTTCTTAACGAAAAAAACAACAACAAAAAACGACAAAGTTTCGGAAATCTAACTAATAAAAGTAAACCAGTTCATAAGTGATTCATATGTTCTCCGCATAAGTGTTAGGTTCATTATAAATGTTCGTGGCGACGCATGTCTACAATGTTGGGTGCTATCCGCTATTCTGAGCATTGATTAATTTCATTTCATTTAAGGTTTTCCCATCCTAATAGCCAAAAATTCCACCAAAACATAGAAATATAACTTGACAATCTTAGCTTAAAGATGGCAAAATATGCAAAAACAAATAATATACTGACAAGATTACATAGTGATTTAAGTTTTTTTTTTCATTACCTCTCAGGCTCTCCCTTATTTTTTTTTCATGAGTTTTCTCCTATGAAAAACTTAAAAACAGTGATTATCTCGATTTTTCTACGATGGAATTCGGATTTCTTTATGGAATATGAAACAGAATCGCAAAATGTGCCCCCCCCCCACACACACACACACACAATTAAGGAGTTTATTTCCCATAGGCATCAATGTTATCTTTAATATGGATTATCTCCCCCAAATCTGACAAAACTTGAAAAAAACTTTCGGTGAAACATTTTTATTTTTAGATGCCTTTAATGTGAGAACAATTTGTAGAAATATTACCATACAATGGCCAGATATGAAATATGACAATTGGGGTGGGAACACCTTAAATCTATTAATTTTGAATCACAACACATATATACCACTTCCTGGCTAAGTGGATGTTACCGGAAGGTCGTGGGTTCGATCACCAATGTTATTAAATGCTACTGGTTTATATCACATCTGTTCAGCGCGTAGTGTATTTTCATACTACGTGTTAATGCAGTGAGACCTTCAGCTCTTCGCATATATTTATTGAAAGCTGAAATACTACGGGACGAGACGTATTTGCTGTACAGCTCAGTTTGTTGTGTTATATTTTATCAAAAGTGGATATCGTCAAAACAAACCAATTACATACGTAGTAGAAATATACTGGATTTCACAAAGCGATCCATTCAAATTTTGGACAGTAAAAAAATGATGCGACACAAGCATTGAACACCATCACATGCGAAATAGAATTAAAGAAACAGATACAGATGGACCGAGAGGAAGTGGGGTGGGGGTAAACAAATATACTACAAATCAGCACATCAAGAATCGAAGTATGCATAGTATAACCCTAAAAATTTGAGAACACATTTTTTTTCTTTTTTTTTACAGTAACAGTAACATTGGTCCAAGTTCAGCAACAAGCCAGGCCACCTCTTGTACAATTAGAGTAAAATACCAGCATCAGTAAACTACGGTGGCACTGAGGTGACATGTGCAATAGTTGGGGTTTTTTTGGTATTGTTTTCCCCGAGTTAATTTTTTTTTTAACTCGGGAAAACAGTCATTTTTGTTTTCCCGTGTTAAATTTTTTTTTTAACTCGGGAAAACAAAAAAATATTGTTTTCCCGAGTTAATTTTTTTTTTTAACTCAGGAAAACAAAAAATATTGTTTTCCCGTGGTTTTTTTTTTTTTTTTTTTTTTTTAACTCGGGAAAACAAAAAATTAAGTCGTGCCCACGACTAAATTAGCCAATCAAATCCGCTTATTATGTTGTGGCCACTTGAATAATTGTAGTACTATACCTCCAACAAGCTGGCCGTTGCGTTTACTGGTCCAGTCCGGCTGTAAGAATTTAAAGCGCCCACCATTTCCATGCATTATGTACTCGGCAAAAAAGAAACTTTACATTCATTGACTATATTCCTTAAAACACTTAGGATATAAGTAATAATCACCTGCAAATATGTTTGAATTCGCTAATAGTCACCAACCAAAAATCATTGTTTACAATGACGTATAACTGTTTACGTGAAAACATTTTACAGTCAGCTTAAACATTCCGAGGGATCGTGTTTTAGCATTATTCTTGCACTTAAAGGCATCTCGAAAGGAATGTGGTATCCCACTGAGCCAGGCCCCCACCTGCTGTGATCAGACCTGCTAATTGCTGGTCATCACTGCAGGGAGTCTTTGGCCAATATAGTACTAATCTGTCACAGTAAAACCTCTGATGGGTTAATGCAAAACTAAATTACCTGCTAGTATGGAAGTGAGACAGTAGGCTAGTTTTACACAAAGCCATAAACATTTTAATGAATGTTGGTGATAATGTGGGTTGTTTACTGTATGATCCCTTACATATTCTTTATTGCATTAATTACTAGGTGTCAATTTTGTAACTTAATGATTATGTATTTATTTCATAGTTAGATATTTGATTTTGAAAATACATGAAAGAATACAAGTTTTAGTATTCAAAATGACTTAAAATGAGTGTGAAGGACATTATTCTGACAATGGATGACTTTTTAAATTGCTTTTCTTAGAAACGTTTCGTTACATTTTATTCAACAGAATATCTCTTATCAAAATAAAATATAAATTATAATATATATGAGAACTAAAAGAATGAAAGAAAGAAATAACAAAATGTATAAGAAATAACAAAATCAACCAACAAAGTAAGAAAGAAAACAAATAAAGATTTATATTTAATTAAATAAAAAAGAATAAAAAAGAACTGATAGAATAATTTCTGGTATTTAGGATAGCGTAATTGGTATCTTCACAACTATTTCCTTTACAAACTGTGAATGACTATGTTCAACCCCCAAATATAGCATACATACACTTGGATCTTGAACAATACCTGTGTGACAGACACATCGTGACAGACTGTGGCAGCCTGGCTTATCAG
Source organism: Solen grandis (assembly GCA_021229015.1). Classification (NCBI taxonomy): domain Eukaryota; kingdom Metazoa; phylum Mollusca; class Bivalvia; order Adapedonta; family Solenidae; genus Solen; species Solen grandis. Next base: position 38,724,756 of record CM037784.1, read on the forward strand.
AAAACAGATGCTCACACATGCTGGGTGGGTGAATAAATGGGGGGGGGGGGGGGGGGGGGGGTGGAGTTTTATCATAAATTACACCATCCATTTGAATTGAAATAAGAAGGATATTCCTTCACCGCGAGACTATGAGAACGAATTGTGTAGGCAGCAGCATTGGTCATCGTTATCAATAAGTTTAGGCTATGAAGTGATCCAGAAAGTTTCGACAACGATAATCAAATGGAAAGGCATGTAAAGTTCTCTGTTAATCCTTTTCGTTCTTAAAATATGTATGTTTACATGTATGGAGGTGTTAAATCCCAGAAAGATTCGACTTTCCGTACACAAGCGTTTCAATTGTTATTGTTATAAAATGCATCTTGGTTCAACAGGTGTAAAAATACGCAAGTCCAATAGGACCACGTTTAATCGATTTTTCATCATATTATCTCGCAAATTCAAGATGAAGTCAAGATCATGAATATTCAGGTTACGGTAATCAAGTTAAATAATTGACAACTAGAGAAACAAAATCTGGAAAATTCAAAGTAAAATCTTAAAATTTCAAGATAATTCTGGGAAACTATCACACAGAGTTAATGGAATTCGGTCAGTTGGTAATTCTTAGGATACAAAAGGCAAAACTCCAAGTCTCAGTCCGATACCCTTTCTAGTTAGTGTAGTTTACTTGAATTATCTGAATTTTTCAAGATTTTATCTCGAATTTCAAGGATTTTGTATCTTGAATTATCGAAAACTGATTTTGAATAATCAAGATATTATCTTGAATTTTCAAGATCCTATTTAGAATTCCTAAACCTTATGTTGACTTTTAAAGATCTTATGCTGATTTTTTTATGCTTCCCGAAGGGGGAGCATAAAGTTGCCGCTTTGTCCTTCCCGTCCGTCTGTTCGTCATAATTTTGTCCGGAGCATTATACAAAAAATGTAAAATGTATCAACATGAAACTTCATAGGTAGATAGATCTCAGTGTGGAGAAGTGCAGTGTACAAGAACCATAACTCTAGGATGACTAATTTAAGAGTTATCGCCAAAAGGCAAATTAATTCCACCACGAAATTAAATGATCTCACATAAGTCAATCAATGCCTGGCCAGTACATTCATGTATATTTTTTTTTCCAGGACGAGCTGGACTTAGCTAGGTCTGTATGGAATAACCATTCAATTAGAAGATCACGCAATACCACAACATAATAAGCGGATTTGATTGGCTAATTAAGTCGTGGGAACGACTTAATTTTTTGTTTTCCCGAGTTAAAAAAAAAAAATAACACGGGAAAACAATATTTTTTGTTTTCCTGAGTTAAAAAAAAAATTTAACTCGGGAAAACAATATTTTTTGTTTTCCCGAGTTAAAAAAAAAAAAACACGGGAAAACAAAAATGACTGTTTTCCCGAGTTAAAAAAAAAATTAACTCGGGGAAACAATATTTGTTTGTTTTCCCGAGTTAAAAAAAAAATTAAACACGGGAAAACAAAAATGACTGTTTTCCCGAGTTAAAAAAAAAAATTAACTCGGGAAAACAATACCAAAAAAAACAACTATTGCACATGTCACCTCAGTACTAAAGCGATTCGCGACGTGTATGGATCCAGTTTATCTCTACCTAAAAAGCGTAGTAAGAATAAATTAAACGTGTGAATATCTTTTTCAAAAGGATACTGACGTATATTTTATTGCATAAGATAATGCCACCTTGGTTCAGCGGTAACGTATCCGACCGCAGATCTGAAGGTTGTGGGTTTGAATCCCGTTGAGAACCAGAACCAGGGCCTTCACGGGCGCAAAGTACTGGACTGACCGACGATATACTAATTGTGTACTCTGGTTTTGTATGACAGATATATATGTTTGGATTGGAAACAACCCCGAAAAGTATATTTACAAAAATATTTTTAGGGATTATTTCCAACCTTACCAAAACATATTTCTGAGAATAGGATAGATAGATAGAATTGCACTTTCTTGCAACATAGCACATGTATACGGAATACTACGCGTAAGAGAAGTTCTAAGAGGTCATTGTTTCAATAACATCTCGAAGTAAACACGACACTCAGAAGTGAGTACAGCTGCTCGAAATCAAGCAGGTCGTTTACTTCAATGTATCTAGAATGGTTCTACTAACAGAACTGACATTTTCTCATGAACGAGACTAAAATAAATATAGAAGACAAATATAAGATAAAACAATTTATTTAGCAAAAAAAAAACGTTGCCTAAAAATTTGGTGAACAGAGTAATTTAGGAAATATATTGAAACAAAATTGCATAGGTTTATACTTATATTTGGTAGTCCCTGTTTGGTACATAGGGATGGTTGGTTTTCTGGTATTCATTGATTTAAAACGGACTAAAGATTTTAATCCAATTTCTTCTTGCTATTCCGTTAGTAAATACATGCAATGGAAAATTGTGATTTATCCTTTTCAACGACTGGGTGCAGAATTTTGTTGTTTGTTTTTGTTTTTTTCTGGCGGAAACGTGTGTGTGTTTGTATATGTGTGTGTTATCAAATTGATGAAGCAACAGTTTAAAAATGTATGCATAACTGTTAACCATAATCCACCAAAATAAAAACAAGAGCTGTCAGAGGACAGCACGCTCGACTATTCAAAATGTTTGTTGGTAAATCAAATGAAATATATTTCAATTCTTGCCCTTCACATACCCTGTAAATAATAAGTCAAAAATGATAACCTTGATAGTCTGATCCCCTTTTTTTTCCAATGCCTAGTTACTGAGACATAAGCATAATAACACTGTGCATGCAAAACTTTAACCTAAAATCCAAGTTAGAAAAGGGCCATAATTTGTATAAAATTCAGTCCAAATATTATCCTCCTTAGTTTTCTGATGCCCCTGAAGACACTCCTTAACTTTCTAGTCAATTCCTCAAGCAATTTCTGAGATATAAGCTGGGTAGTAGCTTGAATGCAAAAATTTAACCAAAATTCTAAGTTAAAAGGGGATCATAATTTTTAATATATTCCATCAAGTGTTATCTTCCTTTATAGTTTGATACCCCTAAACATATTAAAGATGTTTCAAATCAATCCCATGCCTGGATACTGAGATATAAGTATCTTGCATGCAAAACTTTAACCAAAATTTTTAAGTTAAAAAGGGGTCATAATTTGTAACGTATTCTATCAAGAGTTATCTACCATGAAAGTACGATACCCCTTAACATATTAAAAATGTTTAAAATCAATCGCATGCCTGGATACTGAGATATAAGCATGAGAGTATCTTGCATGCAAAACTTTAACCAAAATGTCTAAGTTAAAAAGGGGCCATAATTTGTAATATATTCCATGAAGAGTTATCTACTTTGGTTGTCTGATGCCCCTAAACATATTCATTAACTTTCAAATCAATACCATAAATGCTTATTGAGATACAAACTAGACAGTAGCTTGCACGCAAAACTTTAACCAAATTTTCTATTGCATGCAAAACTTTAACCAAAATGTCTAAGTTAAAAAGGGGCCATGATTTATATTAAATTCAGTCAAGAGTTATCTACCTTGGTTGTCTGATGCCCCTGAACATATTTATAAAGTTTCAAGTCAATACCATAAATAGTTATTGAGATATAAGGTTGATAGTAACTTGCACGCAAAACTTTAACCAAAAGCTGCAACGCCAACGCCGACGCCAGGGTGACTACAATAGCTCTCATATTCTTCGAATAGTCGGGCTAAAAATGCAATATTATGTCATTGGGCTTTCCAATGGGTCACGTGTACATATTGTAGACTTTGTCAAACTAAAATCAAATTAATGTAAACAGAACAGATTCAAAAATTGTGACCTGATGCATTCATTCAATCTCAGCTATGATGAGAATATAGTTTCACATTCAAACATGCATGTATTTATTACATATGAAGCAATAATGTAACAACATAATTGTCAATAAAATCATTCTAAGGCAGAACATAAGACAAATCAAAAACAAATTCATCTGGTTTTTTGTCATTACTCTTAAAGGAACTTTTCATTCCCATATGTTCAAAAAGATTGGGTTCCAAATGGTAAGCTGGTATTTTGTTTATTTGAGTGAATTCGTGGAGAGCTAAATCCCGCACCTTTGTTGCGTTGCAAAGGAGGTAGTTGACGATTCCCGGAATGATATAGGACGGATACAATGTGGCCGGGGTACAGCAGGCTGGACTGGGTCCAAGTTTATATAGAGCCGGATGTAGGTGTCTCAGTTTTAACACGTTAACCCTTCCAACTATCAACGAGATGGATATTGTTAAGGCAACACCATAGAAAAAATAAAATGAGTACATTTTCCAACTATGTGATTTACTAAAAATGTATAAGCACACCTGAATTAAGGCACCCCCTATTCCCCCAACCGCGATCAGTTCCAGAATTCTATCCAGCTCATTAGCATATCCCTGCCACTTATGAGGATAAAATAATTTAATATAGGAAAATTTCCGCTGACTATCCGAGACTGTCTTCACACGGAGTTTGTATTTCAATGAATAATCAATGACACGAAACATATCTGCATGCGGTAACACATCATCTTCTAATACTAGCACGTAAGTAGGGTTTAGTAAGTAGCTCACATTTAGACAAAATGAAAAATCTTCTATCTCTTTTACTCTTTCTGCATTTTCAAATTTGCTTTCGTGTAGTTTTGGATGGCTGTTAAACTTGAACCCCATACTATTATTTCCAAATTTGTTTACGAAAGGGAAATATTTCCTCAGAAGCTTTGCTTCCGAATGCAATTCAGGATTTGGATCACAGTTGCAGATGAAAAGATATTTTTGTGAGAAAAAAGTATCCTCCTTCATGAGCTTATCTACAGCTGCTGCCGTTTGAAGCAAGTAACCAGTTCGCTGTTTACCGGAAGTCCGACGGGAAATAGTAGTTATCACAATAACAAGTTCCGGTTTAGTCGTCTGCAGGAGCGAACCATTCGCAGGCAATAGGGGCCTTGTTCGGTCGAAATATCTGGCAGCCTTCTGCATTCTGACATTGTTATAGGTTCGGGACATATTGGTCATATATTCCTGAGAGTGGACCCTGGCGTAAAGGGGCGACATGGGCATCTCGGAAGCAATGCGACAGCAAATTATGACCGCTAAACCTACCACACATAGTAAAACAAATATTTGCTTTATATACCTAACGACCACGGCCTTCATCCTGTATTTGACAGGGATACACATACACTGTACACATAAGACCATATTTCCTCACTTCAACACGAGTGTCCTGTGAACGTTTTATTGCATCCACTATATCGAACACACACAAATACGAACCGTCCTCCACATTATACGGACATCACTATTCCGTCCACAGTCGATATTAAGAAACCTAATAGTTCATTCCATAACAAAAGATTTCCCCACTCACTATGGTTTCCCTGGAACCAAATACTCCCAGTGTTATCCAGCCGTTAGAGCAGTCAGTCAATTTTACGACTTGGATCGCTAGCGACACAATTATTTTCTACGTGTACACACATCTTCAGCATTGTCTCACCTGCGCAACATTTCTGTTTACCGTAAAAGTCAGTGATGTTAGACTATATAGATACGACATAATACGTGGTAAATATATTAATAATACACGCTCCTCCCTCCAGCGACTTCACGTACGAGCACATGATGATACACTTGATTGCATCTTTAAAACCCCTAGAGGTTAGCTGGACGGTTGAGTGAAAACGTGTTGCTTGCTGTGTAGATATGTAAACATCATGACTTGATTCAGGTACATACAAAAGTGACGAAAGGTACATTGTGTACTAGATTTCCGTTTTAAGTCATTTTAGATTAAAGTTCTACCTGTGTATCCGATATTTAGTAGGTTAACAGTGTAAGAGAGGTTTCGCCTTCTGAGAGTTTAATTAAAGCTTTGATGGCTAATTTAAATTTCAATTTAAAACATTCATGACTACAAATGTATATGCAATTTCTCCACTCTTTAATTTCTTACTAATCCGTCTCGACGGTTCCTGGGTTAAACCAGTACTTTGCGCCTGTGAAGGTCCTGAAAAATCGTTGTCCCTAACAGGGTGCAAACCCAGATCCTTTAGATCCGCATTAGTTTAAACAATATCTATTTTAGGATACTGAATAACAAATTGTGACAAATACTAACGCTAACTATATCGAATCACAGTACCGGATATCAATATCAAATGCCCTCTAATGGACAAGTTATACGTGTACCTGTTTGCTCTTACCATCGTTGTACAATGCATGACGAGCTCCTATTTACATAAATATTTTGCAAGAATAACGATTAACTCTGCAACGGTGCTTAAGCGGGAAAAAATCAATGAAAATACTATATAAATTAAATTGTGTGACGTAAGCCTGTGGCGCGGTTCACGAAGCCCAACAGTCACGCACTTCTGTCATGTAATATGTCCTTGGTTAATCTATTAGGTATATGGCAAATAATTATGTCGTTCATTGAAATAAATGATATATTAGCTACAAAATCCATTTTGCAAGCCACTTGACTTTCTCAATGCCTATTCCAGTTTATGCATAACGCAACATTAGGATCCCAAGTCCTCTTTGATTGTATTCTCTTATAAAGATTTTTTAACACTCACATACGATATGCTCTGTAATCGATATACTATGTATTACAGCAAGTATACACGCATGCACTAGCTCCTTTTGTTCCGACCCATAGCAGATGTTTGACCTTTAGGAGGGGACGGTCTGCTGGTTCCAGACACACATCAATTGTCCGATCGAGAATCATCAATTATAATTGCTGCTTGCGTTAATCAGATGAAGATAGTACTTAGTGAAGCATTTTTTTTAGTGGGAAGGGTGTTGTTAGTCTGTTTCTGTTGTTAAATTGTTAACGAGGCATTTCACCATGTACAGAGGCTTATCTGCCTAACCTTATGTTAGAGACAGTAGTAGATGAAGGATTTTAGTATTTGCAAGAGTTTAAACAAACTAATTGTAAATGTTCGGAATACTCCAGACAACGATTCGTGTATGTCCAGGTCAACAGTGATGGTTCTAGGAATTCCTAACTGGGTTGGGGAGGAGGGATCGAGCACCAGGTCACTGGGCCCCCCACCCTCGCCCACCCCTTCCCCTTTTATGTGTGTGTCTTTGTTTGTGTGTGTGTTTGTTTGTTTATAGTGCCAACCAGTCCTGGAACTACCCTTATATGCTGAGCGCCAATCAAGGGACCTATACCAGTACCGTTTTTTTACGATTTTGGTATGTCGCGGCTGGGGATCGAACCTACAACCTCCCTATTCCGGGGCGGACACTCTAACCACTCGACCACCGGGACCGGTTTTTGTGTGTGTCGAACACTTTTGCTTTCAAAACTTTCAGTATTCGTCTGCCTTCTGGTCAATGGTTTCATTTCCAGCAGTCATTGAGAGGCAGTTAGAATGACAAGGCTATGATTAATTCGAATTATATTGGCATAATAGTCTGACTGACTAGACTACCAACCTGATAGACATAGTTATCTTATATATGGGAAAATCCCCCCCCCCCCACACACACACACAACTTGGTCTACCTATCTTAATACGTGTCTCATACCTCACTATGACGATTTGTACCTCGGTATGTATATGCAAAGTGTTGTCGTACCGAGGCAATTTTTCCGAGGTAAACGTTTTCGTACCTCTGGCATGAAATTCAACCATAAAACTAACCATTATTTCGACCCCATAAACTGACCCCAACCCTCTCTTAACCTAACCCAAATACTAAAAATACAAACCGATGTACGAATGGTCTACCTCTCAACATATTGTTTACACCCACCCCCACACACATTGTCATATATTATGACAACCATATGTAGCTGGTTCCCGATGGTTGTCTGAGTATGTCTATGATCCATTTAACGTTATCAAATTTATCATTCATATGATACTAAGCGTCTTTGAATATTATAAAGAAATGGTCACTTTAAAGTTTATAACGTTTTTATAACGTTTTTGATTTAATTAATTTTAATCAACAGTTAATGGATAACCTATGTGTCCTGTTATATTCAGTTGTGAATAATGATGTGTGCATACAGGATAAGTATGATTTCTTCCCGAAATAGTCAGTATAGACAACGGAGTAATGTAAGCCCCAAGGATATCCTAAGGATAAACCATAGACGTATACTAAATATGTGTCATGGATAAATTATCCTCTGCAACACAGTGTCGTATAACTGGTATAAGGTACTTGTTGAGATTCAGGACTATTACCGCTGCCTTCGTCAACAAATATCATGCATTTTCTTATATGAAATAAATATACTTAAACTAAACTAAACCTAAGGGGCACCGTGGTCCAGTGCTAACGTACTCAACTGCGAACCCGAATGATTTGGGTTCGAACTCCATTTGGGAGCAAGGCTATTCCCGTGACCTTCCCAGGCGCAAAGTGCTGGTCCAACCCGGGAACAGTCAATCTAAATCTAATCTGAAACGAAGGGCCACAGTGATCCAGTGGTAATGTACTCGACAGTGGATCAGAAGGTTGTGGGTTCGAAACCCGTTTGGGATAGAATCTAGTACTAGTCCAACCAAAGAACTGTCAAGAGGACTTAAATGAGGCTGTAAGTCGGCGTTAAATAAACTTATTCATGTGGGCAGGGAACGACTTTGTCACAACTGTCTGTCACTATCCAATAGCATTTAAGGATATCGTTATACACCTTACGTCAGAATGAATGAGAAGGGATTGTATACACAAGATCCGGTATGTTTTCAGCTGAAGTTCAAATACTTCAGTGTCAAAGTGAAGAATTGCGAAATGTATTGATTTACTTATACAGGAAATTAAGTGTATTCGATCCTGGATATGCATCAGTCGACGGTGAAATCTTCCTCAAGAGTAAAAACATACCGAAGTTGGGAGGTATCAAAATAAACAAAACAATCTCCAAAAGCTATTTGAATTCTGTTGTATTTCTTTTAAAGAAGTATGCTTTTATTTTCAGATAAGTCAATCGCGTATTTGTAGATCTATATAGAGCACATGCAAAACGTTAAATATGACTATTTCGCTTGCGTATATTAGGCGTTCGTTCAGTATGCCCAGCTATGGAAGCACCACCCGCTATTTTCCCATAGAGTCACATAAAAACACATGCTGAATGTAATGCTATGTACCTGAAAGGAAAGCGTTCGCTGACAATCAATTTTACGCATAGTTTTTGTCAAAATGATAGAAAAGAGACTCAAAAATGAGTTACAACGATTTAGCCAATTCCTGTCATTATTTGCAAAATTCACAAAAGTGTTTTTTTTTGCAAGAAATGGCATTTTATAAATGGAAGTTAAATCTTGTGATCAATACAGAAAAAAATGACCATGAACAGGGCAACATCGTCACAAATATCCTTAAAAGTATTCCATTTAGAAAACAGAAATATTTGAAGATCAAAGTTCTGAATTTAGCTGACTTTAAATTTTAAGGTGTTTTCTCAAAATTCGCACTTTCTAATTATGATTAATTCCCAGTATTGAGGATCCGAAAGGCTTATTTCTTGTAACTGGTAGTAAGTTTGGTACATAAACAATACTTCTGAATAAAAGCAAGATTTGTTTTAATGTAAAATTTAATGTAGCATGCCTTTAAAGTCGCTTTTCTAAGCATGCAACGCTACGGGAAAATAGCTGATGGTGCTTAGCAAACTTTGAGTAGTATATTAGGACCATATACCATGCTATTCAAGTGCATGTCTCAAGTGGAAGAGGGTTTGACAAGCTGCAAATATGCAGGGTAACTTAGTTTTTTCAAATATTAAAATTATATTAAAATAATAAACGATTGTTCATTGAAGGCTATAGAAATATAGGGGGAGTAAGAGTGACAATGTGCTAATTGTTATCAGTCTGTTGAAACAAATGGTGCGTTTATCTAATGACCCTGTTAACGCAACGTTAAAAGCGGGGTTATTGGCATTGTGCGAAAAATTGACCTCCGTTTATTTTTACTGTGATAAACAAAAGAAATGAGACAATACTGTTCTCTTAGCACTATCAGTCCTTTGATTTGTACTACCGAGCGACGGCACAGTTTCTATTTATAGATGCAACTCAGTAGCCCCTACTGAGTTCTTAGTAGTGATTGGAATCAGTCGAAAAAATATTCGTCGATTAATCAGAGACAAAAGTCACTGATTAATTGATTAATCATGATTAAATACCAAATATACCATGTTTGGAGTAAATGCCTATTAAAACTCTCTTACTGTACAACATGAAAATAAAGTATTCTGTACTATATAGATTATATAGATATGTATTAGGTATAGATGTTAATTTCTCAAATATTCAAATACATGTATAAACATTGAACCGAGATAAAGTATAAGAGGTTACAACCAGAGGCCAACGATGTGCAAAGTGCAACTTTGCAAGTATCAATTTATCAAATTAATGAAATTACCCAATCAGATGCGCGTTGAAATATTAACAACACCCCCTTTTTTGGTCAATAATTCGTCAACGAATTATTTTCGTCGTCATCGTCACGTCAACCAGTAGCTCGTCACTGATTCGTTGACTCTATGATTAATCAGCTCACCACTAGTTCTTAGTAACTTCGGATAGCAGATATACACCTGTATCAGCAATTCCATACTATAGAGCAACAAATAACCCCTGGAGATATCTCTGATGTACCTGGGATAGCTAGATGTGATTATAAGGAGGTTATACGGATTTTTATCGTAATTCAAAATTTCTATATGAACCATTGAAACAACACTAAATAACCGAAACCTGCACACCCACCATCCAAATTCAGGCATGAGCCACCTTTGTATTCGAAAGAAACTATACTCCTCCGCGTAGTAAAGTATGTTACGCAACATCCCAGGGAAAATAGTTCTTCTGTGCTTTTATACTACATACAATTATTGTGTCCGTAAATATTTATTTCTTTTTTCACTCAAAATTGAGTGTTCACTACTTTGGCTGAATCTAGGCATAATCTGTTCAATCGTTCGGTCATTCATACAAAATTGAGAGGTTACTCGATTTAAATGTAGAGAAACGGACCCTCAGAATGTGGGTACTATAGTTGTTAGTGACTACGTCACACATAACTAAAAACGGGCGGGCATATTTGTGTGTATGTTCAAAAGCACGGACGTTTCTAGTTTTGTTAAGTACATGCAAATATACAGTTATTCGGTGGGAAGATGGTCGTCCGGGGGGGATTTAACTGATATCCACTCTCTCTTCCTTCCATCATCATTATACACTTCTCAATAAAGAGAAGAAAAACGTCCCTTCACATCTAAGCAATTTATAGACGACATCAAAGATATAATTCACCAAGCTTAATAAATATAAATTTCATTGTTAGTAGATCATAAATCAAAATTTGATTATCTCAATAAAGTAATATTCCAGCAATGGTGGCGGAAAGTCAAAATCGCAGAATCGCAGTTTCATGTATTTTTATGAAGTAATATTCCAGCAATGGTGGCGGAAAGAATCGCAGTTTCATGTCATTAAACGGGTTTATGGAATGATATTTAAGCAAAAATTGCATTTTGTTTGGTGATAATGATCTAATGCTTTGTAGAATGATATTGTGCTTGATATCATACCATTATGTTAAGTGGCAATGCCATTGTGATTTGTGACAACGACATTGTTTTATAACAGTTTTACTGTGTTTCATGCCATTCCTATGTGCTTTCTAAAATCTTTAATTACTGTCTTGTGTATGCTTGCTGAACTTGAAGTACCAGTATGTTCTAACAACCTATCCAACATTAACTTACGCTAACCCGCACGCACCATGCCATAAAGGATGTCATCAAGATCAAGCATAATGCAACGATGCATGATGTAAGCCACATTGTGTTACGCCTCATTTTACCAACAGATGTCGCTTTAAAATCAAAACGCCAATAGCGCTGAAAGAACAGTGTTTTTCGGCCGATAGGCCGTTTATTTTCACCCTGACTTCCTGTGAAAAACACAGTAATGAAACGGAATAAAATTAGGCTTTTCATTGGTTATTATATACTTTGCTAAATTCCCATTGGTCATTGTAAAATTAGTCAAAAGAAAAGAAAGGAGTTGCGGAAACGAGTTCTTTAGATCTATGTTTGTTTTAAAAGTTGAAGTTCTCTTCCCCTGCGAACGATTTGTCCCGAATAGTAAGACACTGCACCTTTTAAAGATAAACTGAAAGAGTAGAACGCTAAAAAATAGGAAACACATAGATTAGGAATTGATTGTTCGACCCTGACAGATCCTATATTCAACATCAAAGCGCACAATGCGCTGAGAGACGGCGACGGGATAATTAACATTATAAACCCAGAGTTTCTGAAGTTATTGAAGCAGTCACATGACGACAAAAACTCCACCCGCTGTTGCTGCAGAATTTCTGTTTGTAACATAATAATCCGGAGTAAAGGTCATGAACCTTTCATTCATAAAGAGTGCAGTACCTAAGTTGGTCATTCTCTTTCTCTAGTGCTAGCGAATTCTATCTGTTGTTTTGTATATGTAGAAATTGACCAGGTATTTGATTATTTAAGATACATGTACTAGAATGTTTGCCTATCTATTTCCAAGTTAAGAAATGCCCTAGGAGGAACCTAACTCGCCATCATGCAAAATATTGTGTGGACTAATTTAGGTCAATTACATACATACGGAGCACTATTTTATCTTTTTTAAGGAGTAGATCTTCATATACGTAAGATGGGTTGCTGTTCTGGTTAAGAAATGTCACGGATATTTTAAAATTGATGCTTCCAATGCAAAATAATGGCAAAAGAAAACATGTTAACAAACAATAACACACTAAAAGCGGTTACGGTTATGATTTAAACGTCTGTGTAACATATTCCACTCGTATTCGTTAGTGCAGAATCGCATTGCACTAAGCGCGGAGAGGTACAGTTAAAATTGTTGTGGAAAATATGCAAATTAGCAAGGCATGATTTCGTTCTTCAGCATAAGACGGCTAATCGCCGTCTAAAAAACCTAACATCCGATTTCGTATTGTAGCCCGCGAAACGAAGTCTAATGCGCAGATGTTTTAAGGCTGTAAGTGTCTATCAAGATTGTACAAATTAATTGAATCTGTGGTATTTCAAAGAGCTGCACTGACACAGGAATAACACAACTATTAAACCAACAACAAAAGCTATTACATGTTAAACCATTCATACACTTATCATTAAGCTGGTTACCACGACCGAGTATCTTTTTTAAAGATATTTCTTGTTAATGTTAATGTTTGTTTATTTATCGGATTTTATGTCCAGCGACAGTATTTCAAACATTTGGAGATTATGTCTGCTTGGGACAGATATAGTGCTGCCACACTTCTGTATCACGCTGTAGACATATGGCATGATATCACACCCAGTCGTATTATCCTGACACCGGGCAAACCAGTCCTGCAACTACCCATATATGCAGCACGAATTTGTATGCATGTATTTATAAGAAATTTCAAAAGACGAAATCCAGCCAAGGAAGGTTCAAATATCTCCGAATTAATTAACTCACTTGCGCATTTAGTTGTTTTTTTTTCTTTCACATTTCAATTTAATAATGCACTCGTATTTAAAATAAACATAACAGCTCTATGTGATAAGAGAGAAAACTTGATTCGCTGTAGATTTAATAGAAAACCAGCACGTCATCAAAAGAGCTAAAATGGCCGGTAAAATGGCGGGTAAATGGCGGACTTTGATATCACGTGACTTCAGACAGATAAGAATCATGAAGCACATATTATACTGAGCGGGCAAACATCTCATTAGGTGCAATCTTATATCCGGAACGCCTAGAGCTACGTCAATTGTAAAAGAAGGGCAAGTTTTATCTTTCTTTTTTTTTTTTCTTTTTTTTTTTTTTTCAATAATCAATACTTCGGCAAACAATGATGCACCGAAGTTCACGGGTAATTTACCGTTGTTAAACCATATTCGTAACAAATCACATTTGTAACAGATGTTTCAAATGTGTAATGGAAATCAAGCATATATGTAGCATATTCATGAAAATATGTTCGATGGTGGTGGTAGTGGTAACATCACCTTAAAATATGACAATGACAACGCCACCACCATTAACAACATCAACTACAAATACCACCACTATATACTACTACTGCTACTGATGCTGTTGTTGCTTCTGGCTCGAATTCCACCAACAATACTTAGCTTTAAGTAATACTTAAATTCTTAAACTAGGTAGATACACATTCCATCATTGCTATGAAATATTCAAGTACATGACTTAGTTGAAATGAATTATTACCCTAATAACTAACAATAATTGATAAGAAATGAAACACTGAGTATTTTTATTACAGAAACAAGACTAATGAAATTCACCCTTAAGTATTAAAGTATTACTTAGCGCTAAGAATTGTTGGTTGAATTCGACCCTGCTACTGTTTTTGCTGCTTCTACCATCTCTGACCGTCCCATTTAGATACATTATTGAATAAAAAAAGAAATAACCGTTAGCTTTATTTGAGCGTAAGCTGTATGAGTCGTAACGGTAAACAGCTACGGGTACTTTTGGTAATGAAAGCTCGCATAAAGTTCCTTGAATTCCGACTTATTATTCACGTTGACAAAAGATAGACGTATTAGCGACTATATGCCTTATAGGACTAAACTGGACCGGAATGTTAAAAAACGGAAGTCATAAGTGCCATACGATCAAAGTTTCATTCACATCTTGTTTTCATTTCCTTTTTAAATGCGTTGTTAAAATGTGATGTGTAGATACTATATGTACTTGTAAAATTCTCTGTCATGCAATTTTATATAAAAAAAAACAAACATTGTACCTCATGGGCTTATGGCCCATTGGATTTGTAAATAAAATATCTATCGTTCTATAATAAATCAAAATATTGACCGCACTAGTTACACCACTAATTACTAAAATCTTGTCACACATACGTTTCAGTTGTTAACATGTACTTTTTCGTTCCCTTGCCTACATGAACACTGACTTGTGACAAATGTTATTGAATGTCAAATCAGAGATCGGTTTCGAACATATTTGTAACAGAATAATTATGTTACATATTGATGTGCTTGATTTCCGAACACATTTGTAACACGTGTTAAGCATGTGATCACAATTATCTGGAGTGTAATTGATACAAATGTGGTATAACATACCGTGATATCCAACTACTATACTATTATATAATAGAAATTGGAATTTGGGTAATTTCTTGAATACATTCAAACAAAATCATAATAGATAAGGAAATAAATTCTTATCGGCAAGTAAACTTTAAGGGTTATATTTTCTGTTTGGTAATGTTGGTAAAGTCTTTGTTTCCTGAAGAATAATTTCGGCAAGTGCAGGTCACATTGCACTGGAAAACGCTACTTTCGTAAACGCAACTTCGGCGATATCGGTTAAATATAATAGGTGTCACCGAAGCACAGGTGCTTGAGGTACCACTTGATACGTTCCTCAACATCTTCAGACTAGCGATTTCGGAAGTTTTCGTAAGTTTAGTCTATGAAGTTAGCGCATGCGCGAGGAGTGAATGTGATCAGCCAAGTTGTTGTATTGTTGTATCGGGGTTTACCGTCGCTGCGATAGTATTTCAATCATATAGCGACGTCCAGCTAATTACAGGTGGAGGAAGACCCCGAGTACTCAGAGGTACCCGGGTTGAACCACCGACCTACCGCAAGCCAGATGGAAAGCTTCCTCACATGAAAAATCCGAAGTCCCTACCGGGATTCGAACTCACAGCGGTGAGGGGCTGAGAGATTTGTAGTCCACGACTGTAACCGCTCGGCCACGGCGGCCCCTGATCAGCCAAGTAACATAAAATGAAAATAAAAAATCTAAATATAGGTTTTATAATTCTTAAAATAGTTTTAATACCGTCAATGACGTTATGATGGGTAAACCATACTTTTTTTTCACAATCACGAATGGTATATGTCTGTAGATGGGTATTGTTAGACGTAATACACACACATATAGTTAAAAATCAAAATCTTATTCATAGACCATCTGTGAACGAGCTGTTGTAAGAAATATATATGTATACATGTATTAACTATTCAAATTGATACTTGCTACATTTGACTATATTGTTTGTTAATTGGGTTTAACTTCCCCCGACAGTATTTCTGTCAGTTGGTGACTAGTGACTATACTGAAACGAATATTGAGATATTGAAGTTTAGAAACAACAGCGAACGTTCTCCCAAAATATAAGTAAAAGCATAGTGACACGAAATAAAATTCCTATGAGATATTGTTGCGCAGACATAAATCAACACATTTACGATCGATTATCATATACCGGATACAGATGCTTGCGTGAGCGATATATCAGACGCATTATCGATATTGCAATAATCGTTATTCCCTGTAGTAGGTGGTTTTATAGGATTTTAAAGAAAACAAAGAGCGGCAACTAGGAAAACATAGTTCCTGCAGACCTAATATATATAATATGGAATATATGGATAGAACACATGTTTACATTGTTGGTGTTTTCAGACAGAATACTGCCTATTGTTTAGAATTTAAGTAGTGCTATACCTTGAGATTTTTTTCAGACTGTACTGTAAAATCATTTATTTCCGTTGACATAAAATTTCGTTGATTATGTACTAGTATTTAAGGAAATTTCTTGGATTCGTGTTCTAGAAAAAGCTTGGTCTATGAAATCAACAGTTTTCCTGGGTTTTAATATTCGTGGAAAAATTCTCCACGATATCAATGAAAATTAGTGATTTCACAGTATAAAATTTTGGTATTAAAACATTTCCACTAATGTCAAGATTTTTTTCTAGATCTAAATCTTTTATCAGTAAAATCAGTAAATTGCTTATCAGGTTTAACTGTGTATGACCTCTATATTACATGTTATACAGTGGTGTTACAGATTTATATGCTAATACAAGTATCCTCAGATTCAGTTCATGCCTTTTTCAAAATTTGAAATATTCATTAACACACACAAGAATAAAACAAAATGCACCATCAGCCATTTTCAGTATAAGGAACCAGACTGATCAAAACATGAAAAAAGATTATTCCCGGTAATCGTATCGAATTTACCAAGACATCACCTGCGAATGTAATATATACATGTATATATTGCTTCTAGTGTGACAATTGATCCGGTAAGACACATAAGGTTTTGAATTTATCTAGAGCAAAATAAGGCACACACACACACACACACACACTACAATTTAAGTTCTTATATCAGTCCCAAATTAATTATCTAACCACACTTCATTGTTTTCCGTTGTTTTCCATTTTAAAGACGTCATAACCTTATGCTTAATGTACAGACCCCAGGTGTCTGTGAACCAATTGTTGTTTCTGTTTGAAGCAAATTGAATTTTCATTGACAGAAATAGACTTCATTAGCAACATAAAAAATTGCAATAAGCAACTACTAAAAATCTTCTAGTTTATCTTCCAAGACTAGTTAAAACTTCATTTCAAAAATGATGTTTTTGAAAATCATTTCATTGAGTATGACCAATGTAAATAAATAAATAAATTAATTAATTTATAGCCATTATAATTATGCATAAAAAATATCGTTAAAAAAAAAGATATTCGGCGTTGATGGGGAATAAATAAATGTATACACATTGCTAAAAGTCCCCTTTACCGCAATCAGCGGAGTAAACATTATTGTAATGAAGCGCACTTTAACCATGGAGACCGTGAAACAGACTATAGTATACTGCAGATGTTAATTACTTACGGAGACCGCGAAACAGACTATAGTATACTGCAGATGTTTATAAGTTACGGAGACCGCGAAAAAGACTATAGTATACTGCAGATGTTAATAACTTACGGAGACCGCGAAACAGACTATAGTATACTGCATATGTTTATAAGTTACGGAGACCGCGAAACAGACTATAGTATACTGCAGATGTTTATAAGTTACGGAGACCGCGAAACAGACTATAGTATACTGCAGATGTTAATAAGTTACGGAGACCGCGAAACAGACTATATTATACTGCAGATGTTTATAAGTTACGGAGACCGCGAAACAGACTAAAGTATACTGCAGATATTAATAAGTTACGGAGACCGCGAAACAGACTATAGTATACTGCAGATGTTAATAAGTTACGGAGACCGCGAAACAGACTATAGTAATCTGCAGATGTTAATAACTCATAGCCCGAAATAGGTCTCAATGTTCATCGAAAAAGAAGTATTTTGATTAAACAACTGTATGCTTATCAAAGACTAATTGTCATCTCAACAAACAATTTTGCGTTATCTTTTTCCCTAAGTATAGGCGTTATTGTTACATAGCTAATAACCCAACTTTTCATCGGAGCATATGTTTGTTGTTTTTTATAACCTATTAATATCTTGTATTCATTTTTTTTTTGTGAAATCATTAATTTTCGATTCGTGTTGGGTTTTATCCACGAATATTACTCCCAACTAAAAAACATGTCTCTTGTATAGACCTCACGTTTTCTAAAACATAGATGCACGTATGAATTTACCCACGAAATTCCCTTAGGTACATAATCAACGAAATTTAATGTCAACAAAATTAATGATTTTACATACATACATGCACTGGGCTATTTTAAAATTATCTGAATTCCTCACAACACAGTATTATTGTTTTCCTGCTTGTATCATTTTTGTTTTTGCTTTTACTTAGTGTCTTAAATTCTATTTGTCACGTTTCAATTTAGAACATTCGTTAATCATCTCATAAAAAATGCAATTCATTTTTTCTTATGTTCTTTAATTCCCGGTCTTTGTATTCTACTTAGAATAAGTTATTCTGGGTATTGTTTGTATATCTCCTAATATTTGATAGATTTGTTCTTGTCTGTCCGTCACTAAATTTAACCAGAAAGTTCACCACCGTGGGAAATTATGCACTAGGGTTTTGTTTTACAATTCACCATTCCAATACATAGTTATGGCCCTCCCGCACCATGAATGCATGTAAAGTAAGAAAGTGAATTGTTTATTATAATGACATGTGTTGCATGTAAAAAAGTATATATTGCATACACAAAATTATAAACATTTAGCACAAATTAAGAACCGGTCCTATGGGCCTATTTATCACCTTATTTTAGAAAAAAAAATGATGTTTACATGGAGTTTTATTCCAAAACAAAAATACCAAATTTAACAGACTAAATATACGAGAAAACACTAATACGTGCAAATAGGAAAACTGAGGTATGTGAAATCAAATCACATATATAAATAATTACGTCGTATTATTCAATGCTACTGTCTGTGATGGAGAAACCAACCACCCGTTTGTTTTGCACTCACGGAATGTTGCATTGGGTGACCATTACCGTATCTTCGACGGTATGTCAGTCATTTGGAAACAGATACTTGAGTATATGTATCGCGCATACATCTCAAACTGTATAAGCCAAAAATACAAAAAATACAAGGATGTTCACCAGCATACAAAGTAAGACAATGGGGTTTCTTTTCATATGTGCAGAGTTGTGGCCCCTGAGTTACTTAAAACAAGAAATATCTTTAAAAAAAATATTTGGCGTAAGAAAAAAAACATCTACAAAGATATGAAAGTTAGAGAAAGAAAGAAAGATAGAAAGAAAGAAAGGTGGGTGGAGTAATAAAAGTGCCTCGATCTCGGAGCCTTTAATATAGCAAGCGAGCGCCTAACCAGCTGCACTACGGGGGCTATTGCAATATATAGCTAATGTTAGCTAATTTATACACCGCAGATTTTGTGACGAAGAGGGACGAGTCAACTACGTTTTCTCACAAGTGTTTACTTTTTCAACTGGGTGGTTATTATGTTTGAATTTTTCAACTGGGCGTTTTTCATGTTTCAATAGGTAGATTAAATTGTTATTTGCAACTGACAATCATGCATAAAGATATGCACCCTAAAACTCCTATTTTATGATGGAATATCCTAAAATAATTTATGCAAACCAATGAAACGAGTACTTTTACAAACTTTTCCGTTGTTAACCAAGATTAGATTGGTTCAAGAAATAGGTCAAAATCAATTTTATCAGCTTACGCCGAAAAGGGGATTGCTACGTTGCTAACATTTCGAAATTTTTATTAGCCAGAGTCACAAAACTTACCAGAATATTCACCAGCACACAAAGCTAGACATTTGCAATTTTATGTGCAGGGTTATGGTCCTTGAGTAGTTGTTGTTGTTGTTGTTGTTTTCATTACCCTTGTCAAGCGTATCTCTATAACTGTATGTCACAAAATGTAACAGGAATGTATCCACCAACATATGAGGTTTTGTACCTAAGGACTTTGATTGTTGTTTTACCTAATACTGCTGTGTTAAGGATTATCTAGGAAGATTAAATTAAGAGAGCACGTATTTATAGTATTGAAACTTAGCATGCATGAATTTATGGACAGTGGAATGATGCATATCCACAAAAATTCACTTTCATGGTATGTCATCTTTCTGGATTGGAAAGAAATATAAGATATATTGCTAAGCTTAACTTGAATAAATAAGTTGCAGTAAAGAATAAAACTGCTTCTTATGACTTTTGACCAGAAAAAAGCATGCACATCAAATTATGCATTTGAATAAGTAAGATAACGTCAGTGGTGTATGCATTCTCTCCTCTACAGCATAAAACAAGTTCGTATTGAAATGTGAATT
Source organism: Solen grandis (assembly GCA_021229015.1). NCBI lineage: Eukaryota > Metazoa > Mollusca > Bivalvia > Adapedonta > Solenidae > Solen > Solen grandis. The sequence goes on from CM037784.1 coordinate 38,745,429, forward strand.
AGTAACACCTAAGTCCAACTCAGTCGAAATCCAAGAATGCACTGAAAATGTCTAGTTACACACTCAAATGTAATTAAAAAGAGTATATTACGAGTACATGGAGTACATCTTGAATGTTTATGAAAATAATTATACATTACAAATTATGATATAATTTAAAGAATCATGTATAGTGTTTGCAATGTTGTAATGTCCGAAATGTACCGGAAAAAATCATTGTCGCATACACTTCCTATAAAATACTCACGGTTGTTTGCAATATATTTAATTCACAATGGACATTGATGAGCATTTTTTACTTGATCAGGTGACGCGATATTTCGTTCAATGCGTGATCAAAATTACCAAAACTGGTATGATACCGATGAGAACGATAAACAGCAACTCGGCAGTCCCCGGCCTAGTTATACAAAGAAATGGGCGAGGTGTTGAATGCAGATATTTGAAGACTTGCATCAGAAATGCCAGTATGCGAAATCCCATCGGTTGGTTATTGCATCCGAATGTTGTATTTTTATTGGTTTAACTTCCTATTTACAGTACTTCAGTCAAGGTAATCCATCCATCAATAAATAATGTTCATTATCAATCAAGTGGTCGTGGGAAGTTTTAAGTAAAAGTAAACCTTTATAGACTTTCAGCAAAAGAGCCTATAACTCAAATGCATTTGCAGTGAAGTTCTTTTTAGCACTTGAGGGGCTATGATTACAATTTAATGATGGATAGACTTTGCCCTCTTGAAACAAACATAATGCTTTTTTACAACGAGAAAAGTGGCATGACAACCACTACCTGTCATACCAAACTGACACTGGGCATACAAGTTTTCAGTTAAATCAAGAAACCTGGTTAAAGCATCCGCTTGGTCCTTATGCCGACTGATCGTTCGAAGGCGGTGATTGGTGGTACTTATTTATCATATGTAATGTCCTTCTCCATGCGGTTTTTTTTTTTTTTTTTTTTTTTTTTTTTTTTTTTAATTATAGCTATTGTAACAAATGAAAAGGAAATTGCCTGCTACTGTCAGACATACAAGGTGTCGGGTTGGTTTTTAAATTATTAAAAAATTAAAAGACAACACACAAAGCACCTGCCAATCAGACAATTAGTAATGGATCCGGCAAATAATGAAAAGGGTCTCTATAAAAAGGTGCAACTTAAATTAATTCATAAACGAGCGATAGACTCCGTAACCGTTGGACAAGGCACCAGGCTATTGAAGTTCTTCGTGTAAGTTGTCTTACTGTTTGTTTCATGTGTACTTTGTATGAAAATATATATCCAAATACATACATGTTCTTATTGATTGATATCTTGTAATGTAAAATCATGTTCGTGTTGTAGTGCAGTATACATGTACCGAAATCATGGCTACATAATATTTTAAATGTCTTTATTTGAATGTTATTTGTCCAGATAATACCTTTAAAAATCATTTTGTTAAATCTTATTATTTCGTCAACACATTTTGGACTATTTTACAAATAAATCTCGTGTCTAATATGAAACTAAGTCTTTAGATTAAAATGAATTATGTTTTTTAATGAATTATGATTACTTACTTAAACATTTTGAAGAAAGTTAATAAAGGAAAAAAAATAAAATGTTTCAATATTACTGATAAAGTAAGTGCAGAGAGGATCATATATATGCAACTTTTATCAAGATTTATAATATACCCCTAAAAAATTTAGTGATACCTCGTCACACCAGGCTGGCGTCCTTACTGCGACCCAAATAGACATTAATTTGAAAAACGCCGATGGGTGTTTAAAGAACGTCAAAAAAATTTCTAAAAAAAAATATGTCAAATTTCACTCACCCGTCACACCTAGGTTCTACTATTTGTGTTCTGCTCGTGCTCAACGACCTTACCGCGTTCATAGAGTTTTTATTGCGTTTACACTGCAACCGCTAGTCGTCCAAACGGCGAACATTGGTGACCCAAACGGTGACCCCACTACGTTCTTGGGGTGTTAACGACGACAATACTGTGAACATGAAGTTACCAAGGTTTTTGCGGGGAGACCTACAGCGTCCGCGCTACGTTTATGAAACGCTTTAGCTTTCAAGATATTTTTGTTAGTCTACTCTCAAGATGTGCTGACGTACATTTATGCCAAGAACAAAGAGTCGTAAGCAGGGTAGGTAGCCAGGACTGCACCACGAATGCCATCCATTGTCTAAAGCTCCGAGTCGGACACAGAAGAAACACTGATGAAGGCAAACTAAAATAAAAGGATATTAAAGATACTAATCGCCAATAAAAACCATGGTCAGGCTAGGTTCAAATTTGGAACAGAGGCAATGATCATGGAAGGGCCCGAAGAAAAGCCATGGACGTTGTTATTTGAAAACGCCGATAGTTGCTGAAAGAACGCCAAAGAATTTTCAAAAAAAAATATATCCAAATTTCACTCATCCATCACACCTAGGTTCTGCTATTTATGTTCTGTTCGTGCTCAAAGGCCATGCTCATAGAAGGACCCGAAGAAAAGCCATGGACGTTGTTAGGACGCATCGTGGACGCCGTAAGGTCGCTGACTTAAGTCCGTATTCCAAAAATAACCGCGCTGAAACCGAGGTGGATGCAATAGTCGTAGTAAAAACGCAGAAGGGTCGTTTTAGTGTCCATGTGCGGTTTTTATTTGAGCATTTCCACGGCGACTCTTCCGTGTATATACTACGTGCTTACGGCGTGCTTTTGCGACCATGGCGACCCCAGGGAGATCACATAGCGTTCTTAGCCAGGACGTTATAGGAACGCTGAACCTCAACGTTTTCTTTAAGCATGTTCAAAATAATCGTCGTCGGCCTGCGACGTTATGCGTCCTTGTGTTCCCCGTTACGTCTCTCGGCGTTTCTCATCACGAACCCACGCGTCGTGATTAAGCCCTAAGAACTCAATAAGGACGCCTGTCAAGTGTTACGGGGGTTTAAGCATAAATAATTAACTCAACCTAAAATAAATTCTTCATTCTTTAAAATCACTTTTTGTACTTTTATAAAGTAATGAATCTATAAAGCAATTATCTAGGGTATATAATAACAGACCAAGGGGTCAAAACCAAAATTCACAAATGATACATCACAATTTCACACTGTCAATTTAAATTGGAAATGCTACTCTATATTTTAGAAGATAGTATTGGATATTTAGTCGATAAATGCAAATGATTTAAAAATTGTTTGAAAACATGTTTTGTTGTTGTTTCTTAAAAATGTTGTTGTTTTTTGGAAATTTCAAGCCATATCGAGATTTATTACAGGAGTTATGGTCTTTTTAATTTCGAGACAAATTTTGCTCACGCAATTTCACATTGATACATGAAATGTGGCTCATAACAAACACTAAGTAGTGTACACATCCTCATGTGAAAAATCTTTATATGTTTACGTTTGTTCATAATAAAAATGAGTACAACACACACACAATACACAAAGAGGAAATTTGCGTCAAGTAGATAAAGAGTGTTAAGGTAATCCGTTCATCATCAAATTATAATCATGGCCTTTCAGATGCATAAAATACTTGTGTGCAGATGTAAGCAGCCATTGACTTGGATTTGTAGACTATTTTGCTCTAAGTCTGTTATTTACTATAGCATTCCCATAATCACTGGATGGACAGTGATCACAATTTAATGATGGGTGGATTACCTTAAACGTACACATTGAACGTTTATTGATGAACATATACATGTATATAGAGGAATACAAGGTGTGTCCAAAGTATTTAGTTTAGAAACTATGTTTTGTATATTACATTTAATAGTATAATATAAGTAGTAATATAATAATGGCGCGAAGTGTAATACCGTCAATGCTAATTTTTACGTTCTGCTTCTTCTATAACTCATCATGTCCTGAAATTTTGAATGCATTATTTCTTTCTTAAGTCATATGATAACGTCCGTTTTGTGCAGCACACTTGCTATTGGTGTAAGCCGAAAGAACGGAATACAGCGGTCCTCGTTTATAGCGAACTCGGATAAAGCAAACGAGCTGATATAAGATCAATCCACGTCCGTCGTTGTCATCAATTTGCTTTAAATGACATCTCCTTTAAAACAACTGGCACCGCTGATCCACGAGTGTCTTCACAAATGTTGCTCAAATAGACGTGATCCATGCACGACAACAGCTCTTATAAGAAACCAGAAATTGAATCCTTTTAGCACATTTGCTCGCACCAAGACCTTCTTCCATTATTGCTAAAATAAAGTGATCTCTTGAGAATGAGACTGTCGGGGAGACCTACTAGTTTCCATATACATGTACGTGTTCTGTCTATTTTGAAAATTTTGAATTCTTCTTCATTTTTTGCCCTGCTTACTTTGAACATAATATCGCCACATAAAAGATACTTTTGAAACAAGGGTGAGTCCTTTAGAAGTAGGACTGAGACTGAGCAAGAAGCTGTTGGTTCTAGGAGAGTTATGAAACTCGAAACTCTCAGCACGGCACATTCGGGTAAATTCATTCGAGTTATTGTAAATGATTTTAGTGTAATCTTTAAATTATGAATTTTATATATTTTTTCGTACACTCTTCGATTTTAAATATATTAAACTCACACTAACTTGGTATTAAAATACTAGTAACATGATGACTCGAGTGTATATACATTGTATATCCCGCCAGTTCACTCATTATGGTAATTGATATGCTATCGTTTTATGTTTGATGACGAATTAATTATTCAAATTATGTTTTCATTTCTCATCATATGACATTGAATATAATACTTTTCGACATCCAATTTGTTCGTTCTTTACTGTCAATTGAATATTTAATTGTTTGAATATGCAATTAACAATAATGTAACAAGTTAAATGAAGACCTTTTTTAAAATCATCTGAGACAAGATCCTTTATGTGGTTGTTGAAACGGAATTCAGAGTGCTGAACATTATTTCTTCCAGTGTGTCAGATTCTCTGACATAAGAATTTCTCTCTTTCAGGTAACAAGGCTTTTCCATCCTCTAACTGTGAGTGCTAACCTAACTATTGAACAGAATATTGTACTGTTTGAAGCTGTTCATACCTATATTAAACAGTCCAAAAGATTTATATAACGCCTTTTTTTTTTTATAAAAATCATATTATAACTTAATCATGCAGTTTATATTTGAAAATTGTATATATTTTTTGTCTCTAGAAAATGTACCTTTGAATATTCAGTGTCATTCTTTTGATATAGAGAAAGAGAAGACTTTCTGATAAAAATGTATCACTCCGGTAGTAGTAGTAGTGAAGTATTTAATTCAGCTACTAACCTGATTTTGATCTGATGCTCTGCTATTGTTAGTGTGACCTTTTATGTTGTTAATATATTTATTACTATTTTTTTATCTTAACCCTGTTGTTTATGTCACGTAGTATATTGACAACTTGACAAAAAGATTTTGTATCATTTATATCACCCTCATGTTAATGTTGCAAACATGTCACGTTATAGTGGTAATCACATGGATCCGCTCAGAGGCCCCGTCCCTCTTTCTCTCTGTCTGTCTATCCGTCTCATTCTCTCTTTCTCTCTCTCTCTCTCTCTCTCTTTCTCCAGTACATGTTTTTGTTGTTGATTTTTTCAGTCTCTTTATGAACACTTATAAGCCATTGTTTAACATAAAATTGTAGGGGAAGGTCTGACTCTAAGTTGGTAGAACTTGTAGACCAACCCCATTTCATGTATTATATGAAATAAAATACGTTTAAACTAACAAAAAGTTCGTATTTTATACCTCAAGACTCGATTTCGTTCAGGACTATGAAATTTGTAATACTAAAACAAAGAAGCAATGACATAAGGCAATGCCAACGTCACTTCAAAATTAAATGAGGCATCTTCATTATAATAATGGCAACTCAATATCGTCCTCAACATCAGTTCAACATTACCATAATATAAATTTTACGGAACCAAAACCAGTCCGCATACCAAGTCAGGGATAGCTACGAACATGCTCAGGTGTAAATAGCCTTTTCACCTCTGCTAAATTATCCAGTTGGCGTGTAGGCCGATCAACACTTATTACTCGCATTAAGCTCATAACTGGCTTAGTGTTACGGTGAATATCATTCTTCCATATATTGACTTTATACTCAACTTAGACGACAGCAACAACAATTTGTATTACATACATACAGTTTCACGCTGTTAGGGTAAACTCATTTTTGCTATTGTCTACGGTGTGGTATCACTGTAAGCAGAACTATCTTCTTCTTCTTCTTCTTCTTCTTCTTCTTCTTCCTAGGTAATGACAAGCAATCATTTTTTTTATTTCTATGGCCATGTTACCAAAGATAACACACAAGTCGAGTCCTGTTTTTGCTGAAGAGAGCGCATCGGAATAGACAGTGGTTGGATATAAGTTAGTCCGAAACCCGGGCTCATTTTGCGTGTTAACCCCCTGTTTCTTTTACGTTCCCGATGTATAGCACCGATACATGGGGTATAGAACCAGCACTGAATAATCCGAGTTCCCATAGAAACAACAATTTGATGAGTGCCAAGCAAGGGTGCGGTCACCGGATGAAAGTGCCCCGGTTGGAATTCAAACCCCAGACCTTCCGAACGCAAAACGTACATTCTACCACAGAGCTATTGCACTATCTCAAACAGACATAATTCCCAAAATGACTAAAATATTGTCGATGTTTGCTTGGGTTAACCTTTCCATCCTGTTTTTGGATTCGTCTATATGAGAAAAATATAGTTCAACCCTACAGCATATCACACCATAAACAAGTGTTTTAATGCATGTACACCCATCACATTACTGATATGTCGCAGTCGGCTTTCCAACCTACGGTAACTCGGTTACTAGGCGGACGCTCTCACTGACCTTCTTTTCTGTACACTTACACATAATACAATGTATAATAGAATGTGCAATATACTCACCAATAAATGAAGTCGCCTCTAGACTCGCACATCCTATCAGAGACGTATAAACAGAGATTGGCAGCTTTCCGAAATAACGCGCTTTATCGCATGCCTTGGTAGTTAACGAGAGCGCGCCCACCTATCACAACACGGGTACCGGACATTTCGGTGGAGCTTGGGGGAATCTTAGATGAAGGAAAGAAGAGGACGGATACATGATTACAGTACTTTTTTAGTTTAATTATAGTAATTATTGGGAGAGAGAGGGACGGGGGGGGGGGGGGAGAAAGTCGATAGATAACTGGTCCGATATGACTGAGCGCGGCATGAGAAAACGTCGAGATAAATAATAGCCTCGTGTACATGCAGGATTAACCCGTGATTTTTGCCGATTGATGTTAGAAACACAAATCTTCAAAGGCAAACGTGTAGAATGAGTGCTTACTGATATTACTTTTAATATCCATTGGAACTTACCATAATGTTTTTGATTTCCAATCTCGTCGGGGTCTCGTTGAAGTCTCAATGGCCGCGCGCGACTTCAAATAGTCGATATGGACAAAGAATAAGCTGCAAATCTCTGTTTATAAGTCCCTGATCCTATGTATGAATACGTTGTGTTTATCCTTTACTCTACAAAATGTATCATGAAAGCGTGAGACTGTTTTATATATATGCTGACAGAAAGTTCTAACCGTTCACTTTTTAAATTATCTGTTTTCAGAATCACTTTTTAGGGTAGCTTTACATCATAATTTCTACCATTGTAATTCGCAACCACTTTCCGCGAAATTTTGCATATATTGTTCACTTTTTACATTCCCGAAAATGAAATAAAATTTGATTCTTACCATTCCCAAGGTTTTCGAGATATTTCATATTAAAATTAAAACTTTCCGTCAGTGTATGGTATAATATAATATCTTGTTGATGTCGTCGTCGTCCATGACGAGAAAAAAGTCAATGTGTGCAAGCATAATATTCACCATTACCATACGTCAGTTTTGGGCTTAAAGTGTGTTTTAATTAATAAAGGGTTAATCGGCCTACACGTCAACTGGATAATTTAGCATAGGTGAAGAGTGTATATCCACCGGAGCATTATTTTTCCGATATGCAAACTGGTTCCATAAATTTGTTCTGGTTCCCTACGTTGAACTTCTGATGAGGACGATATCATTGAGTTGCAAGTATTATAATGAGGACACTTTATTTTTTTATTTATTTCATTATTTTTTTTATTTTATTTTTTTTTTTTTTTTTTTTTTGAAGTGACTTTGACATTGCATTATGTCATTGTTTATTTGTTTTAGCATTATAAATTTCATAGCAATTAGCGAATACATCCATGAGATAAAATAAAATTTCCTTTTAAAAGGAAGGCTTTCCTAGTTTATAATTAGCCGGTCTATCCATAGTACTTGTTGCTTAATCACCGAATGTTTTTGTTCAAGTCTTGGCCTCAGTATAATAACCAAGAGCCGTCGAATGGACTTACCGGTAAAGTTTGAAGAAAAAAAAAATCTATGGCGAATAATTCACAAACATAGCACCGTCAGATAACATGAATATCAGCTCAAATACGAAACAAGTAACATTTAACAAAATAATAAATCAAACAATCATAATGCTTGTGCCAATCTGACAATATGTGAAAACACGCTGCACTGCAGGTTGCAATTAAATCACCAGCGAACATCACATGCAGGTTAATTGGTTCGACCGATAGGTGAGAAATACATAGCACTTTTAACCTGGGACCGGAAATTTAGTTCGAGAGTTCCAGCCATCTGTGTTCGACTCATCCCAGAGGTCATTAGTTCAATATTAGGACTTCATGACGCATGGCCCAATCAGGGAGTAGGACAAGAAAAAGTGTTTCTCTCGTTAGCGAAACAAAGATTAAGTGATCAGTTTATACAAAACTGGAATAGTCGCCTTCAAAACTCTAGTCGTGCGTTATTTTATAAAACAGTATGTGAATTTAGATTTCAGCCATATTTAAATGTTTTACAAAGTTCGCGATATTTAAGAGTGGTATCACAATTAAGAATGTCCTCACATAGATTAGAAATTGAAAGTAGGTAGATGGTCTAGACCAATAAGTACACCCCATGAACAGAGAAAATGCAGATTATGTAATAAAGTAGAAGATGAGTATTATTTTTTATTAGAATGTACTTTATACTTACCACTTAGGAAACGTTATATACAGTCATATTTTTGGAAAAGGTCAAGTGTGTTTAAATTAATAAATCAAAATGAAATTAAGTGTTAATTTGTGTATACATATATGTGTATATGTGAGCATATGTAATCCTGCGTATCCTTCAGTCGCCCTATTTTAGTTATTCTTTTAGGGTTACAAGAAGGATATCGATTATAAACCAATACAATTTACGTTTTAAATCGTCTCAAATTAATAGGTATTATATATATGTATGTGTATGTGTTTCGTAAATGTTTATCCTTTAGTTGCCCTAAATTTTCGTTTCGTTAGGGTTACTACTAGAGGGATATTGGTATTATTTCTTACCATTGTTTCTTTAATTGAGCTAAGGAATTTTTTTGATGTTGGTAGAATTTCATTTAACACTTATACTTCAGTGTGCGTATGTGTAAACGTCTGTATGTCTTCATATTTATATGTAGGAGTATATATGCGTATGTCCATATGAGTTTGTTTTCTATATGATTTGGATTCTGTAGTGAGGTCGTAATATGTTGTATTACATATTCAAAATTTATCATTTCGATATTTTGCGATGTAAAAAAGGGACGATGATGATGCTGATGATTCATAGCATTTAGTATAACTATTGTTATCGTAATAATGAAAAAATATTCTACAAGCAACAAAATTTTTCAAATATGACATTTAGGATGTACCTTCTCCTTTAAATTTCTCTTCTTCTCTCTTCTCTCAATTATATAAAAGTATACATTTTATTGTTATAATACTATAAATGCTGTCTGCTGTTATTGTATATTTATGATTGTACCACATGGGCCATTGTGCTTACTGGATTTTGAATAAACATCTCTCATCTCTCATCTTCTGAACTCACGTTCCCTCAATACGCATTTTTCTTAATCGACCGTGGGTTATTTGATTAGCAAATTAATACCTTTATGCAAAACCCACAACTGATTACCTGTGAGTTGAATGCAGTTTATTCCAAATTTTATTAATTCAATTAATTAATTTCATGAATTTCCAACAATATTTAACAAAATAACTTCTATGATTAACATGACACCCTCGACACTCACAGTCAGACTATTCTTAAAGCTAAAAAGTCTGTGTTCTCTTTTTGATACAGTGGGGTTATAAGTTTTGTTCAGGATATATACACATGCAATTCATTTATCTAAATAAATAATAATTTGTTACAGAAAAGATGTAGAAAGATTCTATGTCCAGAAGGCCAATATCAAATATACGGTGAATGTATCTTCATAAGCGACAAGTGGATTGCAAACCCATTTTACCTCTATCTTAGACTTGAACCATTAGACTCCCAGAAGATACCAGTGGTCCTCTTTACATCTTTAAAAAGGCGTGAACGTTCCGTTGAGGCACCATGGCTCTATCGACATAAGCTCCAGAAATGGAACTTGTTACTATACTTTAGGCTATCGAAAGATAATGATTATGTCTCTGATTTTGTCGCTGCTTTGTATTCCTCAAAAGAAGAGGCTAGTGCACGTGCTCTGTTAAAGAGGATCAAAGCGGTCTCTATCTCAAAACTGGAAGTTGAACCTGAATGGGACGGCATACCTTTTAAAACCTGACTTCAATAAATACATAAAATATTATTTTAGAGATACTGAAATAGGTAGTTATGGAATATTTTTTCCAGCTTGGACAAGTAACTGTATGGCAATTGAGGACGTGGCCAATGTCAGTGTATATCTCATTACAGCCGTGTTTGTTGTAGAGAATGAAGTCGATACGATGGGAAAAATGGTGATTTTCAGGTCCTATTTTTGTGATCAGGTTATATTTACATCAGACGAGTTCATAGATTGCAAGGACAGAATTTTTCTGAAAGCCCACAACAAGTATTTGGAAAACGGAGAATTTCTGAGAATTCAGGGGGAATCACATGCTTCTAATATCAGTAAAATCAAAGTTTGCATCTCCTTATTTGGAGAAAGAATGCGTCTACAGACTCAACGATCATTTTCGCGGTCATTGTTTCAAACTACTACGGGGACCTTTTTAACAATAATGGTTCTTCTACATTTGAAATGCATTTTGGTGGTGTGAAGGGAGAAACAAATTTATTTTTACAAAAATTATATAAATAAGTGTAAGGCCATTTTTCCTTAAAATTACTAATATTTGTGATGAATTTGAATCTTTTTTTTTCTTCAGTGAAACCTATTTAACTGTAATGCACACTGCAAAGCACACAGCAGCAAAAAATATCTTCTATTATTTTTTTAATTATTATTATTAATAACTTTCACAGGATTTTGTTCCAAACTTTGGCAGCAGATTTTCCGACTTTCAGCGAGACTATGGAAGGGTAGCCAGGGCAACATTCTATTCCGTATGTTGCTTATTCTGATGTTGTAAAAACAACTGCATTCCTGTGTTTTAATCAAATTACACAATGCTGTAAGACTTAAGGGTGATATTTAGTTACTGCTAATCCGATAAACATTATCCGACTGCAAAACTACAAGTATCTGCTTCTCCAATGGTTTCTATATCTGTCTTTAACCGGCGTCGTACTAAAAGGTAAACTCGTAAATTTACTTCAAGTATGGCGAATCAGATGGGAGAAATGAAGACCTAATGCATGGCATTATACAATGTGTCAAATATAAGAAAATCTTCAACATTCTGCGAAAAGTTGATTGGCATTGCAGAACCTTAAAAAAAATGCCTTCTTACAAGTCAATGCTTACATATGACAATTTGACTTCCTTATATTTTAATTAAACCATTATTTTAGTTTTACAGAGAGAGGTAATATTAGGGAGATGACAACTTAGGCACAATTCTGATTTATTTCCCTTGAACCCCTCTTCAATGACATATAATTTTTCCTTTAACCGGTGGCATTTGATAATCATGCTGCAGTCACATATAAGGCACAACGATAATAAGTAAGCGATAAGTGACAAGTATTAGTTATCGGTTATCGCAAGAGACGCAAAGTTTTCAGTATTTGCAGTTTGTGGAATTTTAATTCGACACAGCTGTAATATTTTTTTAATCAAATGCCCCGATAAAGGTTTAGTGGGACCCTATAAATTGGCACTATTGGGATTATGAATATTCAATTATCCTAAAGCTCTGACATTGAAATATCTCTTTTTAGAAATAAGATAGCTCTAAAAATATAACGTCGTATCCTCTTAATACCCCTGTTACACTTATACTCGTCCTCAGTACGACCTAAAAGTTCTAGCGAAACGGGCTTGAACGGCGTGAAAACGAAGTGGTCGTAGTAACAACGTATTGATATCTGTTTACGATCGTTATAGACGAGTTTGGACGACTTTGGTCGAGATGGCCTCTCCAAAGTTTTGAACAGACTCAAAATTTCTGAAAAGGTACACCGTTCTGAAATAAAACGTAGTGCTATTGTATCGAAAACGAGATGGTCGTATTGCGAACGTAACAGTCGTACTGCAAACGGACTAAGGACGTTCTGGGACGTAGTGCGATCGACTTGCTGTTAGAAGTGCGATCTCGCAACGATCTTGCTAGTTTCTAACTCGTTTATCTCATCCAGAGACCGACCTATCTAGATTGCATAACGTTTTTAGTGCGTCCTTACTTCGTCTTTTTTGATAAAAGCAAAACAGATAGTTCCTTACACGATTCTACAGTCCTAAGCGTTTGCAGTACGTCCTTAGTACGCTCTATCCGTGTCAAGTACGAATTGTTGCGTTTGTATCCAGTCCTTTCAACGACCATTCCGTTTGCAGTGCGATCAAAACAGGAGGGTATAAATACGGATCGTCCTCTCATACGATCATAGAAAAGTCACGCATTTACCATGGATGACGTTGCTGTAGTGTCAAACTAGAATGAGGGCTTCCTGAAAAGTGCCGAGTTTTTATAGGTCGGACCAGAACTTGCACTCAGTTACGATCTGAACGTACTGAGGACGGGACAAGGACGTAGTGAGATCGAGTTGAACGGTCTGCAAACGAGGTAGTCGAGTTAAGGACGGGAGTGGACGTTACGGGAACGAACTAGAACTAGTAACGAAACGGACGCGAACTAGCTGTAGTCGGACTAGAACTGTTTGAATACGTTGTATATGGTCGTTTTATCCCGTTCTGAACGGTCTGCTGACGGTCTGAGGACGGAATTGTCGAGTCAACAACGGTGTGTGAACTAGTTGATTGTATTCTAGCCATATTTTGGCTAAATCTCTCCGTTTTAACCCGACGTCAACTCGTTTTATAAGGTTTTCGGGAGCCCTATAGGACGTAGTCAAAACGGGCTCTAGTGTAACAGGGGCAAAAAAAAAATGAAGAAAAAAATCTGCTAAGCGTGTCAAAACATTGAGTGACATATTTCAAAGGTATTTCATAGAGGTATTTTGGTCGGAATTTTTAGTCTTTCAATATACCAAGTACTATATTTGTCATTAAACTTAATATGTTTATCAGATAGATACCTATGTGTGCTTGGTTTAACGTCCCCCCGAAAATAGTTCAGTCATTTGAAAACTTTCCACTTGAGACAGATATAGTGTTGTCACACTGCAGTATCACGCAATAAACATGCGGCATGATACCGCACCCAGACAGATTATCCTGAAACCGGGCCAACAAGTCTTGGAACTACCTTTATATGCTTAGCGCCAAGCAAGTTATTTAAACCAGTACCATCTTTACGATTTTGGAGAGTCGCGGCCGGAGATAGAACCCACGACCTCCCGCTCCTGAGGTAATAAAAAAATGCACGAATTATAAAAAAAAAAAATGATAAAACATTTTTTTTCTTTCTAAATCTAATCTTAGTTACACAGAAATAAGGTCAAAGAGAAAATTAGAACACATTTGACACTACTGGGATTTTAACCAATGACCAATTTCAAAGCAGTTAACAGTAATACTACCCTACATATGAAGTTGATACATTAGGATAGCAATACCTTAATATATCTTTATACATCTATTACAATTGCTCATGGCTTTCAAATGAAATGTTGAGAAGTTTATTTTGCATGATTAATTAATATGGGCAGCGTATATAACATCAACTGCAACAATAATTTGCTGTTCAGAGGAGTAAAACTTTGAAATTTGAACTAAAACAAAATAAGAAAATAAAATGGAGGCGATTTCTTTTATGTAATGATGACACGGCTATTAGAGATCGATATTTGTAATGCCAGGTTATTAATCAGGATCTGCATGTCGACAGAAAGTCTGAGTGCCACACAGATAATAACATTAACAATATTGAAGACGAATCGCAGAAATGTTATTTTCCAGTGAAGAACCTAGGAATTGGTTTAACGTCCCATCGACAACATTTCAGTCATTTGGAGACTGTCTACTCGAGACAGATATAGTGCTGCCACACTGCATTATCACGCCGTAGACATGTGGCATGCTGCCACATTATCCTGACACCAGGTCAACCAGTCCTGGAACTTCCCTTATATGCTGATTGCCAAAAAAAGTGTTCTTCCATTTTTAATGAGTTGGAATGTCGCGGCCGGGGATCGAACCCACAACGCTCTAACCGCTCGGTCACCGGGACCGCTTGATCCTAGGAATTCATAACTTGGGATTTTTCGACCACCAAGGTCACTGAGCGTGTCTGATGTCATGTTCGACCACCAAGGTCACTGAGCTTGTCTGATGTCAAACAATCACTTCTCGTCCTTATATTGAGAACTTTACAACACACAAATTATTCAAGGACATCAGCATATATAAAATATATTTTTCGTTTAATTTGTGGAAGATGCAATGTTTTTGGTTCCAAAAAAATTTTTTTTTCGAAGTTCACTGGAAATAAAATTGCATCTTCCACAAAAATGAAAATATATTCTTTATATCTTGAACGAAAAACATATCATATTTTAACTCCAAGATCAAACGGAAGATCGAAGAGGAAATCCGTCGGTTTCTTATCATTTGTGGAAAGCGAGGTTTTCAGTCCCGTGTGGAAAAATAAATTTGGCTCTAGTTGTAGCCCATTGACATTGTGCTTCTTAGTAAAGTTGTAAATAGATAAGTCCTTGTTTAAACTGTTGTTCACTAGAAGATGTTCCATGATGTCAGGAACGATTTCGGACGGGAAAAGCATCGCTTGTGTGCAACAAGCTGGGCTCTCCGTCAGTGTATACAGCGATGGGTGCCAATGCCGGAAAGCAAACACGTTGATTCTACCCAGCAACAAAGAAGTGGACGTAGCCATGACAATACCGTAAACAAACCATGGAGTAAAAAGTGAGTGTGTGTTTCGTTTTGTGAAACAAACAGATGTCAGTCTCATAACGAAACCCCCTATCAATCCAATAACACAAAGCTCGAATATTCTATCCAGTTCATTTGCAAATCCTTGCCATTTGTGAGGATAATACAGTTTAAGATATGAAAATGGTGTTTTGGTGGACAATGTATGTTTATCTATTAATAATGGCAAACGATACTTCAGGGTATAAGCGATTGCACTGAACAGATTACTGTGAGGTATCACGTCGTCTTCTAGTACCAAAACATATTTAGAGCTCAATGAAAGACTTACATTTAAACAAAATACATAGTCTACGATTTCTTTTCGTCTTGCTGGGTCAGTGAGTTTGCTGTTCTTTAACTTTCTAGAGAAGGTGAAGTTTAATCCTAAGTTATTGACTCCATCTTGTTTATGGATGAAACGCAGATAGTCTCTGAGTTCACTGGCATCAACATGTTTATATGGATTGTTGTCCACGTTACAGACGACAATTAATTTCCCGCTGAAGTAATTCTCAGATTTAAGTAAATAGTCCATAGTTGCAGCAGTCTGAAATAGATACCCAGTTTTTGTTTGATCAGTATCCCTAGCAACAGTAACTATGGTCACAACAAGTTCCGGCTTTCCTTTTTGATGATGCTGATAAGCTCTGTTTATAAGTTTATCGTGTTGTTTGAAATAATCCTCGACTTCGCAAGACGCTTTCTATTGTAAATCATGGAGGAATTGAAGAGACTTTTCTCATTATGTCTGGAATCAAACAGCAATGAATATGGTAGTGTAACAGCCACCATGCATACAAGTGCATACACTGAAAATGTTATATGTAACCAGAGACAGATTTGATATCTTGACATTCTGATTTTAGGTTTCTTTATGCTTTACCAAATAATTTGTACGTGACCTTACATAAGTTAGGACACTTAACTTGACCTTTCACGTCGAGTGGGAGAATCGTATACCACTCCCTTTGAAACGCACTTGGATCGAACTCACAGTATTCCCATTTCTTCACTTCAACACTTTCACCGGTACACGGTCCTCACTTTTGATATCCTCTCAACACCTTATTTCCGGTGCGATCATTTGGTTTTACATGTCGACGGAAAAGTTTGGTATTTTCAGTAGACGAGGGTTTTGTCACTTCTCACGGAGTCTTCTGTCGGAGATTGATCTGAATAGTGAGGCAGGCAGTGTGTCCTTTAGTTCCGCCTGAAAAATAAATGGGACGTAAAGATAGCCTGACATAGGTGCATACCCAGATTAGGAGGATGCTTTACATGTCCTGGGATACAAATCTAGAGCCATGAGATGCACAAAGGAGTTGGTTGTAAATACTAAATACGTACTCTATTTTAATGTGGAAAAGCCAGTTTTACTTACATTTGGATGAAACTCTGAAGTAAGTGAATTCCGCATGACCTTGTAAACTCGCATACATCCAGAAATTCTTAAAGTTATGGTATCAAAATTGATTTCTATTCCATTTTTCATGCATTAAGTTTCATTGCTTCAAATGTATCGATATTATTTGTGTGTATCCTGGAGTATCCAGTTCTCGCCAGTATAAGAAAATTAACAAAACAATCACTCACTTTTATATTAGATATTTCATTAAATTCATCAATATTTTCCCTTCAAATGTAATAAATTGTCAATGAAAATTGAAAACAAATTTAAAAAATAACAACAATAGTCAAAAATATTATTTCCAAATTGGCGTCTTGAGTTCTCGGCAATAAAATGAGCCTGTCACAAGTTTAGTGAACATATATAGTGACAAAATCTATAAACAACAACATTTGCAATGAAGTTATGTTATTCCTAACAGCCCAGATTGGTGTGCAAAATTTATCGGTAGATTTAACATGTGGTTTGAAAAAGATTAAAAAGAAGCATTAGTGAAAATGGTATAAAATCAGCAATTCTTTATTAAAAGTTATTGTATTGGGGTTTACCGTCGCTGCGATAGTATTTCAATCATATAGCGACGTCCAGCTAATTACAGGTGGAGGAAAAACCCGAGTACACAGAGGTACAAGGGTAGAACCACCGACCTACCGCAAGCCAACTGGAAGGCTTCCTCACATGAAAAATCCGAAGTCCCTACCGGGATTCGAACCCACAGCGGTGAGGGGCTGAGAGATTTGTAGTCCACGACTGTAACTGCTCCTTTATTAAAAGAATGTTTTATCTGTTTCCCTAACATTTTAAATAAAAACAAGAAATATCTTTAAAAAGAGAAAAAGAAAGATATGAAAGAAAGTAAAAGTGTTACAGTATATTCAATATAATAATGCTGACAAGTTTTAATAGTATGTGATTTTAAATTAATGCTAGAAAACGTATTTGTCGCTAACTTTAGGAGATTAATATGCTAACCAGTGGAAAAAAAGAAAGGGGCAAAAACATTAAAAAAAAAGGTTCCGTCAGTATGATTTGATCTCGGAGCACTTAATTTAGCTGACGAGCCCTTCACCAGCTGTTACTATAAATATATGGTGGCTGATTTCTGCCATTTCGTGTTTCGTGCCGCGGGGCGAGATTTCGCCCCGAAATGTCGAAATCTCGGGGCGAGATTTCGGGGCGAAAGGTCGAAAACACGAAAATGCCAGTATTTCGGGGCGAGATTTCGGGGCAAAACTCGAAATTTCGCCCCGCAACACGAATATAGTATTTCGTCATTTCGCCCCGAAATCTCGCCCCGTTTCGGCATTTCGTGTTTTACCTTTCGCCACGAAATCTCACCGAGATTTTGACATTTCGGGGCGAAATCTCGCCCCGCGGCACGAAATAATCAATATTTCGTCTTTTCGACTTTCGTGCGGCGCCCCGCCAACCCGCCAGGGAGAATCATTTTGCGAAATCTCGCCCCGCGGCACGAAATAATCAATATTTCGTCTTTTCGACTTTTCGTGCGGCGCCCCGCCAACCCGCCAGGCGAGAATTCAATATTTCGCATTTCGCCTTCCGGTACATATTGTAAGCATGTGCAAATTGAATGTAAACACGTGTAAGCGAAACAAATCAAAGAAATGTTTTCTGGTTTAAATGGTTATGGTGATAGTATTCTTTATTAAACAGTTCAAAGTACTCTATCTTGTGTCAGAGCTATGTATAAACGAACCATTGACTTACAGACGAGGAATATAGAAAACAGAGCCACTGTGAAACGAAATGATTAGTTCATTAATGAATCAAGGGGAATCTCTGTTTCAAATATTTTTTAATTTTTGATTTTATGTTTTTGAATATTTTAGTTTATACTGATTGAATACGTTGCATATATTACACGTTACATGTAAATATGTGTGTGTTATGAAATGATATTGGTATCATGTCGACACCAACCTTACTTCACAGACAGTTCTATGTGAATATCAAGCATGTTTTCTGATTCTCTTCCTCTTCATTTTTTTCTTTCTCCTTTTTTTTACATCTCCCTTCCCTCTTTCCCTCTCCTTTTCACACTCACGTTTTTTGTGGTTGTTGTTGTTGTTTTTTTAATTAAAAAATATGTAACCAGATGGGCTTAATTACAGATTTTAAGCGAAAAGGTTTATGGTGTAAAAAGTATTGCTGACTGAATAGTTTCCACCTTATCTTTTGTCAAGGTTAATGTATATTAATTGGATTTTGATTAAGTAATTAATGTACAGATTATTTCACAACTACTTCCATATACCTTTATATTGGGTTAATTTGTATAATTGGCCTACTTAATTGTTTTTTAGTGGTAGGTATACAGCATTGGAGATTTTCAGATAATAATCTATAGAAAGGTCAATCTAAGACCAAAGAAAATCAGACATAAAAGAATTTGGAAGGAGGAAAGACACTTGATAGGAGTTATTTGGATATGCAACTTCAGAACATTCCCTGCTTTTCCTTATTGATAAACAGTACAGTAGTATAGAAGGACTTCAATCTCTTACTTTTAAGGATTCTCTTACTATTTTGCATTCAATTTGTCTGAGTGTGATTTTTTTTTCTGAGTGTGATTTTTTTTATTAACATTACGGGTGTTAATGGGCCCTCTACAGATCTGT
>CM037784.1:38764911-38814911 GCA_021229015.1 Solen grandis
AATCATTATAAAAATGATCAAGTCGATCGATTTTAAACTGATGACAGTAAGGAAAATCGATTTATTACTCTTGGTAAATAATTTTAATATTTCGTAACATTTGAAATACTCACCCATCCAAATTTGTTGATGTTCTTGATAGCGTCAATAGTCCCTGTGTATTGGTTGCCATGGTGCTGAGTCTGAAGCTGCACCTTTAAGAAAAATATTAATGAAAAGGGATTAAAACAAGAAACGATACCTTAAACCAAATTATTTACCCTTTTCATGTGTTAATACGCTTTAGTCTGGTGGTTACAATCAGTTACAATATTTATTTCTATGAACAAGCGTCAATTAAAATCAGATGTGTCATAATTTCTATAAACAAGCGTCGAAATAATTAAGATGTGTCACAAAACCGACATTTTTTTCTTCTTCTTGACATCAGCCATAAAATAACAACCTAACATAATGATGTGTTGTGATTTCTACAAACCTTTGTTGTGTCAAACGGGTGCCCTACAATAAGACCGGCAGCTCCTGTAAGTATGGACATTAAAACATGCAAGGTGGACGTTTCAACAGGTTGAACTGCAAGCAAGTTTTGGACTGCAGACAATGTGTGCGACAATGTTAGCAGAAGTGTAATTACATGCCATGACTATCACATTTTTTACAGTCGCACCGTTCCCGGTGGCCGCCCCGAAGGGGTCGTGGGTTCCACCTCCGTAAAAAAAAGATATTGGTATTGAAAGGGTGACAATTAGGGAAAGGGTTGCTTAAAAATAGGTGTAGGTGGGACAGATATTGCAATAAGCAATTTTATATATCAAAATGTTCGCCAGAGTTTGCATAAATTGGCACACGTGGTGGCGTTCCGAGAAATCCAAGATGGACGCCATATGACTAGACTAGACTATTTGAGTTTACCGTATTTCAGTCATATAGCTACGCCCAGCTAATTACAGGTGGAGGAAGACCCCGAATGCACGGAAGTATCTGGGTAGAACCAGTCAACCTGGAAGGCTTCCTCACATGAAAATCCGAATGACCGGGATACGAACCCACGCGGTGAGGGGCTGAGTGAGTGCTTAAGTCAGCGACTTTACCCTCTCGGCCACCGAGGCCCCAGGCCGCCATATGAAAAATTGAAGCTAAAATATTTGACACATTTTAATAATAGGGAAAAAGAAATAAATAAAATTCTTTGAAATAAGGTCTTTTGCTGATATTGATCATTTAAATGAAGTCATTGTCATATTCAAGGTGAATTTCAAGGTCAAAGGTACACACACACTCTCTCTCTCTCTCTCTCTCACACACACACACAATTGTAAAATAAAACTGTTAATTTTATTGCAAGCAAGTATTTCAAGAAATTTTCTTCAAAAGAAAATGTTTGGTTGAAAATCAACAATTTCATAGCATTTTAGATAATACTGAACAGATTTAGCGAAATTAAACTATGCCATTTATTTTAATGAAATACATAATAGTATAATACATATATTAATGATCTATTTTGAAATATTATGGATTATATTTTGCAAGTAGGATATTTTTCTTTTTAGTTTTAAACATTTAATAAAACATTGATTGGTATATCATGGATGATAAAAAGGTTTGTGATATTACATAATAAAGTAAAAATATCATTCAACATTCAACAAAGGTCAAGGTCAAAAGGGATATAAGATAATATCATAATAGGATAAACTTCGTTGGTGTAAAAATAATAGTTCTTTTGCAAATGCATCATCTTCAGGAAATATACGGATTAAAGTGTTCTATGTAGAAAGATCTTGTATATAATAATGTCATATTTAAGATGAACCCTTTCCCTCATAGAGGACACCATGAAAAGACCTATGCGAACAGCATAAAACCAGATCAGCCTGCGAGATTTTATGCTGTTCGCTGCTCCTCAGTGGTCTGGAAATGAGGATTTTGTAATTAAATTTGGTAAGGTTTAACTGTGGTTTTCTGCAGATCAGGCTTTATGTGATACCTATTGAGGGCGTCAAAATGAGTCTATATGAGTGAAAGGGTTAAATATAGAACTAGTTAATTCATGTAAAGCATTGGTTGGTATATGTATATTATAGTATATTAGTATGTACATGCATTTAACATAGGTCAAGTTAGAAATAAGAAAACAATTCAAAATAAAGTTGTGTATGTTTCTATATTTTGTCAGGAAATAAATACATGTTGTATAATGGAATTTTCAATCAGTACACTATGCATAAATACTTAAACAGTTTTAAAGATAATAGTGTTTTACTATAGACTTTAAAAAAAAAATAAGTAACTCTATGTATAGAAAAAGAAAATGTACACTCCACATGTTTTTGTTGGTAAATATAAAAAAATCAAGACTGATAAGGGCATGATTTGATGGCATAAAATAGATGATCTTAAAATGTTAGAAAACATAAATTGTAATAACAATTATGAAATGTTGGTATTTAATGTGTCTATGAAAGCATTCAGCTGTCTTTTGTGTTGCGACAAATCATGCAAAGTACCACACTGGCTGTAGTGAGTCAAGAAAGTAAATTCAAAATAATATTTTATAATAAAGTGTCAAAACGTTTTTCATATCTTTCATAGAACTACTACATTAGATGGTGAATACTTCGATTAGCGTTCGCTGTTTTCCATGAGATAAGCTATACAGTGGTCCTCTCTTATAGCGAACTCGGATAAAGTGAACATTCTGTTACAAGGAACACTTCCTCTAGGTCCCGATTTCCCCCTTCTTTATCACATTTCACCTATCTATTTAACAAGATTGATTGGCACATAATACACGTTATTTTTGCTCAGATCAAATAAATATAATCAGTTCTTTTATGTGTTCGAAGAATAGAAGTCTACATTGTTTTCAAAGGGCACAATTTGTATTGTATATGTAGTGCATCTGAGTGTGTGCATCTGCGTTATATCAGGTACTTTAGCCGCTAAGTGAACACATTCCATAAATTATAATCACTAGATCTAATCAATGCAACTTGTCGACATTGTATAAAGCCATACATTTATTCGGCATATGTTTCTGTCCGTATTTGATCGATAGCTCAATATTGCAACAGTTGGGTCAAAACGTAAAAGGATGCATATCGTTTTTTGGCAAAAGTGAAAGTAGTGAGTTTCTTCACAATAGATTATTACATGAAAGGCTATTAAAAATATGTATGAAATTATGATAAATGAATAATATATACATAATCTACATAAATAATTCAGAATTTGTCAGTATGAATTTAGGATTTAATAAATGTTTGATAATAAGATAAATCACAATTCTATCTATCCACTCGTCGAATATTTCAACTGTTCGCTATGGGAATCTGGGCATCGTTTTATTAAACATCGTACGTTAAATTTTATCTTAAACGAGCTGATTGTCTGCCGCAGTCAACTTGGCCGAGAACTTGCCTCCAATCATAGCCGAAGAAGAAGTACATAAATCGACTTCATTTTCCTTGGACGTCCAATTTTCTATCCTTTTAGACATTTTGACGTCTGCTTAAAAAATAATGCAAAATGACCTAACATCACGCGGTGCCACATTTCTTACTCCATTTGTAAAGTCACGACATTTATTGACGTTCGTTAAAAATTAGCGTGCGACGCTGTTAATGAAACAGTCTTACGATTATAGATATTTTATCGTAAGTCAAAAAATCGTAGACAATTTTTCTCTTAGTGCACGATGTTTAATAAAACCTGGCCCAGTTCGCTATATTTAGGTCGTTAATGAGATAATTATTCCTCTTATTGATTAAAAGGATCCTCGAATATAGCAAACAAAAAGTCACGGTCCCGACAAGTTCACTATAAACGAGATTTACTGTACATATATTGCGATTTATTATCGTCTAAAACCGTAAGTGAGTACAAAATTGAGTCAGATGTTTGCATTTCTTCAGGAAAAAACTTTATATGCAGAGCCTTTACATTATTTTATCATGGTAGGTCGATAAAGTGTTGATTTTTTTATCTTCAAAATCACCTACTGTATTAACCGAATAAACTAAGCCAATGAAATGATTAAATGGCATGTAATCAGATATCCACGGGTCATTCAGATTCAGTTTAACTATTAAGAGATTACGAGAAGTTGCTTGTCTATGAAATGGCTTAGACAATCACAGAAACCTTAACATCAAAGTCTTCGTCATATAAAGGCAGAACGATCACTTCCTGCTACACATGTGGCTGCAAAGTATGTCATGAATTACTAATCATCCCAAAACATAGTTCATGCTTCCCTTAAAATCAATTTCTATAAATATTTTTTTACATTTGACCTTGAGTTTGACCTTGAATATTACCTTTACCTTAATGCAAGAACCATTTTTTTTAAAAATACATTTCACATTCTTATATATTTTTCTAACATTAAAAATGAGTAATGGGACAAATGTTTACATATATTAGTTTTACTTTTTATTTGGCGGCCATCAACGCCACCATTTATGCCGACAGTTTCATAAACTACAAACTCTGGCAAACATTTTGGTATATACCTTTGCTTGTTGCAATACTTGTCCCAGTTTATCATTTTTAGACCCTAATTATCACCCTGCCATAAAGCTCTTTTTTTTTTTGCATTCAGCATATAAGTGTAGTTCCAGGACTTGTTAGCCCGGTATCAGGATAATGTGACTGGTTGTAGTAGCATGTTACATGTCTACGGCGTGATACTGCAGTGTGGCAGCACTAGAATTGTTTTAGACAATGACTTAAATACTGTCGGCGGGACGTTAACCCAAACAAAACAAAATAAACTTACTTTCGACTTACACGCCTTCGACAACAATAAATAATGGATATATATATCTGAACACTTACACCATACCCCATATATATTCACTAAGATTGGAATTCAATCATTGAATCATGTACAACGAGGGATAGGTATTGTATTGTAATGTATACACACCGAGTCCAGTGAATGTATGTAAAATCGACTGTCATGTAGGTAATAATGCCAGTTAATTGTAATGGCGTGTAATTCTACACAGAAACGCACTATTACACCAGCATAAACTTTAAACTACTTTTTGGGGGAGGGGATCTCTTCTTTGAAGTTCAGTGGTCATCTTTAAATATAGAATTATGATATATATTGTAAGCTTCCTCAAACAAAGTCCTACATATACGCATTAACTATTTTTATGTTAATTGGGAAATTAGTAATTAACATATGTACCTATCCCTCCCCACGGTTCCTGGGTTGGACCAGTACTTTGCGTCTTGTGGTGTCTTGAAAGGTCTTGTGCCCCATACTGAGATTGAACTCACGGCTTTAATAACCGTAGTCTAGATAAATACCACTGGACGACAGCGCATTACATGCATGTACTAGCTATACTAGGTTGTGGCCCAGGACGAAGTGGTCCAGTGGTGACATACCCGACTGCGAATCCGACGATTGTTGATTCGAACCCCATTTTTATGACCTGTCCCTCAAGATCCGTGTACAATAACCCTTGTCTAAGACTAATAGTAGCGAACAGTCAAAAACAGAGAATACACTAATCGATGTAAAAGAAATAAATACATGCACAAATACACTGTTATACCCGATTTTGTTTTCATTTTTAAAATTTGTCAAGAAGGTGATATATTCATGAGTGAACTGATCACCTGGATAACATGTGGAATACAAAAGTGAAATAAAATTCTTTAAAAATAACAAAGACAAGTATCACGTACCTCCCAGCGCCCCTGCGATATAGTCATGTATGACACTGTCAGACGGCATTTCTATAATCTATTCATGGTCATACAGTTTAATATATACCTATCTGGTTATCTGACGGGTCAGGGTGCATAGCTCCAAGTTTATGCGAGTGAGACACTTAAAAATAACACACGGGTGTTTGTTTAGTGGTTGTAATACATTCTATAAGAAGTCCACTTTCATTTATACTACAGGTATCCGTCTCGTAATCCAGTATGACCAATATGCATGTACTATAGAGACAAGGTAAACAATTCCCTCAATCGGTAAAGTATACCGGCTTCATTCCGTCGCTGATATTTTCATTACACTTCAACGTACATCTATGAGACCTGTGTCAATCGAAAGGTCAATAAATTACTGACATTTTGGTATACAAACCATTATCCGACACCGTTCCGTTGATTTTTGACAATTTTTCAAACTTGGAGAATTTATGTTTTTTCTTTACTCGAATCGATCGCGAACCAGGCGTTCTCACAAAATCTAAGCTTTAACCGTCGCTAAAGTGGACAAAAAAGGCCATCCAATGAGAACATTCAATCTGAATGATAAGTAAAGACTATAATGTAATTGATTCTGATTTTTCTGGGCACAAATCACGTCATTATACTGTTTAAAGGTTTAACAAGTGACAGTTGTTGTCACAAAACCAGGTTTTCTTTTTGCAATGTTTCGTCCCAGTACAGATTATTTGTATCAGTCAAATAATTTTGTGCTCAATGTCTATTCCTCAATAACATAAACATGTTACAAATAATGATGTACTACTACAACAGGCAGAAAGTGCATAAGATAAAAGCTAAAAGTGAATTCTATATGGTAAATGTATGTTATTATCTTGATAATATATCTAGATATTTATATATATTTACAACTACTATATATTTGCATCT
The DNA here is from genome assembly GCA_021229015.1 of Solen grandis. NCBI lineage: Eukaryota > Metazoa > Mollusca > Bivalvia > Adapedonta > Solenidae > Solen > Solen grandis. The sequence continues at coordinate 38,771,545 of CM037784.1, forward strand.
CAATATATATTGATCCCATTGATATGCAAAAACTTGAATCAATAACAGACCTAATAAAATTTACTTATCAAGGAGTTATGCTCCATATCAGGAATTTTTATGAAGGGGCAAACATGTAAATCCAAAATTATGAACCACAGAGTGAGGTTCCTATGCACTACATTCCGCCTCAATGAGATGTATGCACCTATAAAGTTTCAAGTCAATACCTCTTATAATGTAGGAGTTATGTTCCGGACAAGGAATTTTATCAAAGGGGCATTACTCCATCAAAAATGGTCAAACTGCAAAGCACAGGTAATATTCTCTAGGGTGACTTAGTGAAGGTACTTCTGTTAAAGTATGGACAAAATTTATTAAGAAATATAGAAGTTGTGCACGAAAGAATAATTCCCTTTATATTACATCCGTTATGGGGCAAAGGGCCATAACTGCATCAAGAATAGTCGAACCACAAAACCCTGACAATATGCGCCAGGTCACTATGTAAGAATGCTTCAGTAAAAGTTTGGGCCAAATCCGTTGAAAAATGTAGGAGGAGTTGCGCACAGAAGAATATTTCCCTATATATTACATATGTGAAAAAATAACAAAGGGCCATATCTGCATCAAAAATAGTCGAACCACAAAACCCTGACAATATGCGCCAGGCCACTATGTAATAATGCTTCTGTAAAAGTTTGGGCCAAATCCGTTGAAAAATGTAGGAGGAGTTGCGCACAAAAGAAATTGTTTACGCCCGCCCACCCGCCCGCCGACATACCCCCATCTAATAACCAGAGTTTTCCTTCGAAAAACCTGGTTAAAAATCAGCAACGTTTACGATTAACTAGATTTGGGGGTCGATCAGGATTGCTTGAATGTACCGTACCCATTACAACGAGCGTATTAATAGAGAACATCACGTTTTACCAACCAAGCATGATAGTTTTACAGCTCACCAAAACACTATCGCATTGAATAAATTTACGTTATCACCCATTAGTTCATTTGTACGACTGAACACGATGGAGTAAGTACTTGACAACACATTACTAAACTAAGCACAATGTTGTCACCAGTCACTAGGACGTTTTCAAAACTGAATATAATGACAATAGCATCAAACAGCACACTATTTCAACCGAACACAATATCAGTACCACTCCACACTCTGAACAAATGTCTTACCTCCCACAGGGAAATACTGTAACTGAAAATAATATACGTATCGCTCAATGATACACTGTCACAACAAAACATAATGATACTAATACTCAACAGTTTATTATGACTGAAAATGATACGCAGAGCACCAAAATAGCATATTATAATGCTGAACGAGAAACATGTCTGTTTATTAATGTCAAATTGTATAATGTATCCATAAAATTACCTTAACGCTTCTAAAGTCATTTTTGTACGTAAATCAATGCTAAAAAAAAACTCGTGAAAAACACTTCTGTTCATTGAAAGGCATGTTGTTTTTTTTCTTCTTTTTTTTGTCTTAAACATATGGTCTGATTTCATTATATCGCACGTAGTAATGAATCACTGCAATGCACTTTGGATTCCCAATCCTGGACACAATGGGTTCCGATCTCATGGTGCATTAGACCCCAAATTGTGTTCCAAAAGGCCCCAATTATTCACCTGGGAATCATATATGCCTACGCAAAACCATAATGTTTTATGTAACCAGGTTTGATCTAGTGGCATCCAATAGCTCAAGATTTCACTGTTGATAACAAGTAAATGGTGTTGTACGCAGCACACGAGTCCCCTACAGGTGAGGTACATAATTTTTTCGTTACCATAGTAACCAGAATTTTGGTTCGAAATATTCCAAATTCGAACATGTTCAAGATTTTATGGAAACAAACATTCTGACCAAGTTTCCTGAAGATTGGGCCAAAAATGTGGCCTCTATAGTGTTAACAAGGTTTTTATAAGATTTGACCTCATGACCTACTTTTTGACCCCACATGACCCAAAATTGAACTTGTCCAAGATTTTATGGAAGCAAACATTCTGACCAAGTTTCAAAAGGATTGGGCCAAGAATGTGGCCTCTAGAGTGTTAACAAGGCTTTTCTAAGATTTGACCTCATCACCTACTTTTTGACCCCACATGACCCAAATTCGATCTTGTCCAAGATTTAATGAAAACAAACATTCTGACCAAGTTTCATGAAGATTGGCCTAAAAAATGTGGCCTCTAGAGTGTTAACAAGCTAAATTGTTGGCGAAGCACAACGGACAAAGGGGGATCACAAAAGCTTACCTTGAACACGATTTGCTCAGGTGAGCTAAAAATAGTAATGGCCTTGACAGTGACCTTAATTTCTAAAAATTAAACATTTTGTTTCATAGTTTAAATAGTTTAAAACATATCTTATTTCATAAATTATAAGACAATTATAAGGCTCAGTCAGACTGCATCAATAATGCTGATTTATAACATGATTTGATTTGTGGTAAAATCTATTTTATTTTTCAGTGACAAACTTTTATAACTCAATTTACAAATATTGCAAAAATATATATATGAGCAGAAGGGTGCAAGATCATTTTTTTTCTAGAAAATACTTTTATGTTTGAGTTGGACATACAATGTACTGTAAAATCATTAATTTTCGTTGACATTAAATTCGTTGATTATATGTACCTAAGGGAATTTCATGGCTACCTTTATTTATGGACTTACCTTCTAGAAAACATTCGGTCTATATAAAGAACAAGACACCTGTCTATATAAAATGAGGTTTTTTGTGGTGATAAATATTCGTGGATAAACCCTTTACAAATTTGGCAAAAATTAGTGTTCCAGAAAAAAATTAATCATTTCATTTCATACCAATAAATCATGGAAAATAACCTAAAATGCTAAAATACTAAAATGACACAAACACTTTAAGATCTTCAAACCCTAATAGCAAATCAATTCAATCAAAGCCATGCATAAAACTAAACAATACATATGTATAAGCTTTCAAAATGTCAAACAATGGTAATCTTGGTGGCAAACTGACATGTTATGTCAATTGACAGAAGTTCTTTTATTACCTCCCCTCAATAATTTTGTTGCCATGAGTTATCTCCCCTGAAAAAAAAAAAAAAAAAAAAAAAAAAAAAAAAAAAAAAAAGGACCAAGACTGCCTTCATTGCCTGCACAAGTTACTAAATTATAGCATAGTTGTACTGAACACATAATCTATGATATCATTTCCATTCCACGAACTAAACAGTATCTGTGGTCAAAATTTGGAGTCAAACTTGACAGAGAGATAATAGCTATAAAGACTATCAGTGAAACTTCAAAATGATTGCTTAAGAAATGAAGATGCTAGAGTGCAAACAAAGCAAAACCTGGCATTTTTTAATAATAAAAGGGGCCTTACTCCTACCCTTATTGGCCGATATCAGCTATAATCAAACTTGGCCAAATGAATATGGCTATAAACATTATCATAAAGTTTGAAGATGATTACTTGAGAAATGAAGATACTAGAGTGCAAACAAAGTGAACTCTGGTATTTTTTTAATATTAAAAGGTGCTTAACTCCTGACCTTATATATCAGCCATCATCAAACTTGGCCAAGAGATTATATTAATAAACATTGTTGTAAAGTCTGAAGATGATTGCTTTAGAAATGAAGCTGAAAGAGTGCAAACAAAGTGAAAACTGGCATTTTTTAATATTAAAAGGGGCATAACTCCTGACCTAACAGGCAGATATCAGCCATAATCAAACTTGTCCGAGAGATTACGGTAATAAACATCGTCATAAAGTTTGAAGATGGTTGCTTTAGAAATGAAGATGCAAGAGTGCAAACAAACTAACTGTGGATGATGGACTGGCAGACGATAGACATTCATCGATCCTTATAGCTCATCCTGAGCACATGTGACTTTTCCATTTTTTTTATAATAAAGTTTAGATTTTTTTTTTCACGAAAGCTGATACATAATCATAAAATGCATCTTTCTACCATGAGTTTTTCTCATAAATCAAATTCAGATTTTCATATTCACAGAATGTATATTTTCCATAGGCTTCAATGTTAACTTATATGTAGATTGAAAAAACTCTTAGTAAAATATTTTTATTTTTGAATGTCTTCAAAGTGACAGTTTCATACTAGTGGCAAGATATGGAATATGGCTATTAGGGTTTGAAGACCTTAATATGAAGCAAATACTACACTACTCTTATACAAAACAAGAGGGCCAAGATGTCCTATTTAGCTCAACAGACTACCTTAGCTAAAAATCATTTGGGGGCCTTAAAACCACTGACTGTATATGGGGATTTACAGTATAAACAGGCTCTCCAATCATAACTGTTTGACAAATGCTGATGCTAGAGTGTAAATGAAATAAAATATAGCATTTCTTGACAATTGAAGGGCCACAACCCTTGACATTAAGGTCAGATATCCTGGCCTAGATACACCATAGTATGGCCAAAAATTGATTCAAAATGTTTAACAAATGCAGCTGAAGATCAAGTTACCTCTGTGACTAGACTATTATTTCAACAGATATATAAAATTTTATTGTTAAACAAACCAGAATTGAAAGTTAGTTTTATGACAAAAGCATTTGAAATATCAGAAAAAATTTTTTTTTTTTTTACTTCTTGGTATCATAACAGACAATGTCCCAAAAGTATTTACTAGATAATATGTTCCAAATGAATGCTGAGTTTAAAGATATTTTCTTATTCATACTGGCCTTGAAAAGTGTCCTTAAAAGTGTCAGACATCAACCCCTATGTAACAATAACAAAACTCTAAAGGAAATTATCTAATAAACCAGCATAAAACCAAATCAACCTGCAAGCATCACACTTGTAATATTTACATGTTTGCTTTTTATCAATACTTATGAGATTGAAGAGTAACACAAAAAGCTATTTAGACTGAGAAGTGCTTTCTGGCTGATCTTGACTTTTAAATATCTGCCATGGTGTACTGTTATAAAGCCACATGATCCAATACTTGTCCTGTTTTAAAAGAGAGAAAGCTTCCAAAACACTTGGCTATATAGTATATATTCAAACACACTGTCAAACTATCAAGGATGAACTCCCTACCCGAGTTGTTCTATATCGCTCTTCTGTTGATGACCTGTGTGGACCACATAAGTTGTCATGATAGCGTTGACACAGGTAGATATCTCCTGAAGATGGTTACCTTACATGGTTCCGGTTTATTTCTTAATCTATATGGTGATGTGTGAACAATGACCAGCGGCTGCACCGAGGTCACATTTTAGGACAACTGCTCCTACAGATTTGAGGAGTGAGGTAGACAAAATTTGGACTACCAAGGATAGAGCTTCAAGCTCTGTCTGGATAATTATTAGGGCTGATTTCATGGACCTGAAGAGAGAGAATAAACAATAAGTTATCAAACAAAGACTTTAGATGAAAAAGCTTGAATACCTGCATTTGATGTTTTTAATGAAATTTGAAGCAAGCCTGAAAACCAGTATATAAACAACCTTAAGAGCATATATTATCAGTCTTGGGTTTGCATGATTCTGCTCAACACAACCAGTAAAAATTACTTTGGTGAGACACTTTAATTTTATAATATAGGTTTAAGGTCATTCCATTCAGCTTTTTGTGAAACAAGGATGTGATTAAGAGTGAAATCCTACAGAGCCCCCACTTTACTTTGTAGAATAGTTTATGAATATTTTTTAGTTTATGAAAATTTAGTTATACTATTGTAACACATGTAATATGCAGGAACTAGTTAATGGTGTCACTACCAGTACACACAAAACGCATTTGTGTGTAAAAAAGAACTTCAGAGTGGAACTAAAATAAATGTATATTTTTGTATAGATTAGATTTACTATAACAACTTGTATAAGAAATGAAATGCCTGTTTGATCCCCGGCCACGACATACCAAAGTCGTAACAAGAGTGTTCTTTGGAACACATGTGTCACCTGCTGAAGCATGATGGAAAAAGTGCTGGTTTACATCTAAAGTACTTGTATACATCTAGATTATGCTTCCAAATTTAAAGTACCAGTATTCCCTTGACAGTTTGGCTGTTTTCTATACATGTATCATTTCCTGAATTTAAGACAAACATACCCTTTCAGAAAATCTAAATTCTCTGTAATTTATAAAACATTCTAACAACAGATGATGACGAATTGTAAGTTTGATTTAGACAATCCACATAAAAGCTTTGATAATTGGAAACTTTTATCAGTTGATGACAACACCTGTATGATTGAATAAGATACTCTGAACTTGAAAAGGCATTTTTTTTTTTAACTTAATGCATTGTAGCAAATATCAGAAAGTCTCAAAAATCTAAACAATTCTGTACTGTTAGACCAGATTCTTTAGAGGAAAGAGGAGCCTGTGTACTTAAAGTGTACCTGACCACAGAGGAAAGAGGAAGCTGCGTACTCAGTGTACCAGACCACCATCATTTTATGCATTCAATAGACTAGACTATCTGAGTTAACTGTCTCTTTGACAATAATTCAGTCATATAGCGACGTCCAGCTAATTACAAGTGGAGGAAGACCCTGAATTTCCCCGAGGCATTCAGTAGAACAACAGACCTACCGCAAGCCAGCTGGAAGGCTTCCTCACATGAAAATCCGAATGACCCTACCGGTCATTAAATAGATGAAAGTATACTTGTATGATAGGATTTCGTATGATAGACATGAGAACAAACACAATGACAAGGATGAAATGGATAATTACCCACCCATTTGGTCTTAGGGCAGCTTCAGCTTCCCTTGTGGTCTTCAACGGACATGGAGCCATTCAGGTGCTTGATATGTTGAATCTGGTGCCTCAAGTTTGCTTGTAATGGCCTCAATGGTACTCTTGACTTAAGCTTACAACACTGGCATTTTTCAAAACCAAAATTAGGCACTGCTACATCACTTGATAAAATATCTCAATACTGACAGAATCATCTCACACAGCCTGTAGCATCTATAAACACATGCCTGAACAAATAAACTGAAGATCCTTTTAACTCAAAAAAAGTTGTTGTTTTTTTGTTTGTTTTTTCAGTCAATTAATAATCAATCTTTTCCTGCATCTGAAAATCTTGATCTTCAATGTTGGACTCTTTTTGTAATTTCTGGTTTCTGTAGTATCCATATAACATCTTTGACTTATCATTCTTTAACCAAAGTACAAACATATCAATATTAAATATACTCAAAAACAACAGTCCTGGCCTGTTCAAAATCAGCCTGGCTAATCTTGGCAATTGCTTACTGTGACACATTTTGACTTTAATCTGAAATAGAAATTGAAAAGGTATGTATGTATATTGAAGGTATTTTTTTAATTAAAATTTATCACTTTTACATGCAATTATATATATTTATATACATAATCTTCCAGTAATGCATAAGTCAATCTAGATATGTCATATAAACTACAGGCTCTATGGCATTTATCTATTATCTTTGACCTCCATGTATGACCTTGACCTTTGAACTACCTGGTAGTAAACCAAGTCCTACACATAACACTCTGTCATAATAAAGCAACCATTGACACTCTGTCATAATAAAGCAACAACTTGTGTCAAGTTACTTGGAAATCCCTTTCGTGAAGTTAGAACCCAGACAAACAAACTGCCTTTCAGTTTTTACCTTTGACCTCCAGGTATGACCTTGACCTATAAGCTAGTATTATGGTCCTATCTCACAACATTTTGTCTGAATACGGTAAACATTTGTGGCATATAATTTGAAAACAAGGCAGTCCAAAGGACAGCTATATCCCCCGCCGCTGACAGAGGAGACATGTTTTTCCTCTAATGGAAATTGCCCTGCTTCTGCCAACATTTTGATGTAGTTGACTTATGAAAAACTTTCCGTTGTTCAGAAAATATAGCATGGAAACAAAAATATCCACAAATGAACACTGAACCATCAAATGTGACCTTGAACTTGAGCCAACATGACTGTCACCTGTGTTCTGCACATTGCCTCAATTTGGTATATAATTGAGGCAAGTTTCATTAAAATCCTTCGAAGGAGTATAGGAGATATGGAGCAGACACAAAATTGAAATTGATGGTTAAAACACTTGACCTTAAAGTGTGACCTTGACCTTGAGCTGACATGGCTGCAACCTGTGTTCTGCACATCATCTCAATTATATTTATATTTGAGTCAAGTTTCATTAAAATCCTTCAAGGGGTATAGGAGATATGGAGTGGACATGAAATTGTAAGGAAATAGAAGGTTCAAACACATGACCCTCAAGTGTGACCTTGCCCTTGAGCTGACATGATCGCAACCTATGTTCTGCACATCGTCTCAATTAGATATATATTTGAGGCAAGACTCATGAAAAAACTAAAAGGGGTATAGGAGATATGGAGCGGACATGAAATTGAAGGTTCAAACACATAACCTTCTAGTGTGACCTTGACCTTGAGCCTACATGGCTGCCACCTGTGTTCTGCACATTGTCTCAACTAGGTTTACATTTGAGGCAAGTTTCACGAAAATCCTTCAAGCGGTATAGGAGATATGGAGCGGACACAAAAACGTTACGAACAGACAGACAGACGGACAGACAGACAGAGGAAGGCCATTCCTATAACCCCCCTCCCGCTTTGCAGCAGGGGATTAATTAACTGATCCTTTGTCAAAGTAGAGCCTGGACAAGCAAATATACATTGATTTATAACCTTTGACCACCAAGTATGACCTTGACCTTTGAGCTAGCAATCTGGCTCTTTGTGACACTCCATCTTCTAGCTGTGTCAAATAATATGCAAATCCATTGATCCATTCTCAGGTCAGAGGCCGGACAAATTTTGGAAAGGATGCAGACAAACCAAGTGATTCCTATATCATAATATCTACTACAAATTTAATTGGAAACCAACATGAAATTGATTGAAACAAAATTACTTTTTATACCTTTTACATTAAAATAAATACAATATCAGGCCAATGTGATGAGCCGTTCATCTATAACTAGTACAGTAAGAGTCTTCCCCACTGTGACTGCCTATTCAATTTCAGGTCTCCCAGCAGGGTAAGATGAAAATGATGTTTTTTTTTAAGTTGTTTTTGTCAAATTAAAGGTTCTTTTTGACAATTCTTGGCAAAATTTAGGTTAAATTTCTGAACTTATTTCTATTCTTTGTTGTATTATACTTGCTGTCATTGAATTGCCCTTCTTTAAAAGTAGGATAAGCCACATCATCTGTACCCTCAAGTATTCAGTTCTCGCCATTATAATTGGTATTCTCAAACTATTTACACTTATGCAATGTTTCACCTTGAGTGTGACAGGGAAAGCATTGACAATTGGCAGATTGATTGTTCCTTGCTTTCAAACTGTTTTTTTTTTTTCATTGAAAATGTTTAGGAAACTGATAAATACATTCATTTTATAAAGAAGAACCAATTTTATACCATTTTCACTAATGCCTCTTTTTTTTTTTTTTTAAAACACCATTAAATCTACCAATAACACTCAGCAAGCAGACAATGACTGATTTATGTAAACCAACACCTGTTCTGAAAATATTGTATACATGTATGATTATGACTACACTTCTCAAGAATGTTTATAATACAGAATGCACATTTACTACCTGTATAGGGTTTTTTACCCTCAAATTTGGCCATGTCTCCAAAAAATTGTATGAACTCTCTATATGAAAGGATACAAAGTTATGAACAAATTGTAATTGTACCCCCAGTTACAAAACTCGAAGGACAGTGTGTGTGATAGTGGTTTTTTTTTCCATTTTTTTTTTTCATTCTATCTATCTATCTATATATACTGCACAAACTCCCCTTTCGGGTATTACTGGCAGGTGCGCGTCTGTGCAAGGATAAAACTGTTAAAATAAAAATTTCGTTAGGGTGAGAAAATTTTCTGAAAAAAAGGTGAATATGTTAAAAAGGTGAATATGTCATTCTTATTTGGTTCATATTAAATTTTTCCCACCAGTCTGTGCTGTTAGGAAGAACACTGAACTTCACTACAACTGGTGTTTTTAGTCTTTTTATGTTCACCATACTTGTGACACTGAGCACTGGCTAAAATATTCGGCGAAATTCGGCGGCATTCCCCCCTGCCAGAAGTATATATTTTCCCCCGTATTATGCTGAAAATTCCCCCACTTAGGTTTCATTTTGGGGTGCAAAATGATGAGTTTCTCTCATTAAATCAACAAATGTTGCACAATAAAATATCAGCTGAATATATTTCGTCTGCCCTGTTTACTAGGTATCGTCTGCATTATACGAAAAATAGTTATATGCAGACAATACCTAGTAAACAGGGCAGATCGTCTAAAAATGCAAAAAATAAAGTTATGTAACTTGTTTTTATGTGTTTTCTTGATTAGCATGTGAAAAGCATGCATTTTTACAGTTATGGTTGAATCTATTGTTTACTTCCGGTTTGTTCGTAGGAAATAATGGAAAAAAAGCATGCACTGATAAAACTTGTTAAAATGTTTTAAAAAGCTTCAATAATGTTATCAAATATGTTATTTATGAAAGAAAACACATTTTAAAGACTGTCTTTAAAAAATATATTACAATATAATAGTGAAGTGGGTGGGGTAATGCATTAATTAATGAAGACAGGACTTATTTAAGATATATCTATACACTTTTATACATCTTTTTTTCTTTTTTTTGCAAGTTTTGTTTTCCTACATCAATTTAAGCCACCCAAAGCCACAATTCAACAAATGATAATATATGAAGTGCATAATTTAATGTATAAAAGTTTATAGATAGATCTAAAAACAAGCCTGTCAAGATTAATGAATTAATGCATTACCCCACCCACTTCAGTATTATATTGTAGTTTATTTTTTAACAGTTTTTAATGATGCAAACTATCTTTAATGATTCTGTGTTGAACAGATGGGCATCACAATGAAAATGTTGAATTTTATTAAAACAGTTAAAGCATACTAGTGCTTGTGTTGGTGTTAACTTAGAGTCAGTTTTATCATTTAAATAGAGATGAAAAAATAATTTAAAATATACTGCCTTAATGATGTATATAGTAAAAAAAATCCCCTTTTAGCTAGTTCGCGCGCTTTTTTTCCCCCTCAAATGGGCCCGGACCCCATTCCCCCAAAAGTGAAAAAAAAAACACTGGACAGATTCATTTGGTCTCACTGTCGAGAACTCAAGACGCCATTTTTGACTTGTTGCATTTTGACAGTTTTTTTATTTTTTTTAAAATTACCATCGTCAATTTATTATATTTGAAGGGAAGATATTGATACATTTGAGAGTATATTTAATATAACAGTGAGGGATTTTGTTATTTTTTCTTGCAATAACTTCTTTTGCTGTCGCGAACTCGGATAGTTACTGATACGTGTCCGTTTCCCACAAGTTCATGATGTTACAATCTAGTCTAGGGTTTTTTTTTTTTGTTTTAAATCTAATATACAAGTAGAATTATATAAGTAGAATGAAGAACATATTCAACTAGTTGTGATAGGCATAATAATTAATATCAATATTCATTATTGGATAGGCCTGTGCATTTTCTCTATGCCGTTAGAATCACCCTTTGTGAAGCAGACGAATTTTGGCGGCAAAAATAACAAAAAGGGGCCAAGGGTCAGGTTTTCTGTTTAAGAATCATCAGAAATTGCTTCTTGAAAGATTGTTTTAGAACTGGAATAATAATGGCCTGGTTGATTACCTTTTAAATGTATTAACAGGCCGTAATTATATTATCGCACGCTAGAATAGGAAGATCTCAGGGATGTTGCGCGTGCCCGTGGTTTGGTGAGGTTGCGGTTACTGCTCATTCTATAAAGGGAGACCACTGCAAAGTACTGAAGTTCGAATTAGGCGGAAAGGACTGAACTCACAAAATATATATGAACATCTTGAGTATGGCACGATCTGTGACTCACTATTTAAGGGTAAAAAAGTCGATATTGTAATACGCACCATGCTTATATGCTAACTTTTGAACTGGGACCATCGATTGGATCGAACTGTGTATCCAACTAAACCATGGTTCTTTCGTCCCTGAGATAAATCGTTATCAAATATAATTGGTACCAAGAAATGTCATAAAATGCTTGTGGTTTCTTTTCGGACATCTATAACATTTTGTCTCTGTATGGGTTTAACAGTCTGTTTAACAGCTATACATCAATTGTCCGTGTATATACCAGTATATCTATACTGTACATACTGATTTCATTAACTAGTCACTATCTTTCCGGAGGGTGATGGTCGTTTCGTCGAACTGATTATGTATAGTAAATGAAAAGTCGTTTCGTCGCCTTGAATATTCAATAGGCGGAAAGTGTGAAATACTTAATTCACACCGAATTACTCTTGCATTATTAATGGTAGTTGTTTAATGCAGGTGTATTTTGCATTTAATTAATCAGCAGATATTTAATCCGATATAGAGCACATATAAACAAATACAGTCGTCATCACCATCATCATCATCAAGTACAACAAAGACCGAATAATGAGTGATAAAAAAGTGTTTATTCATCCTAAACTAGTGTGCGATTAATTATGTATGAATGATCCTCTCCCATTCGGAAAACAATATATATATACGTACATTAAACAAATACTGAGTGATAAAAAGTGTTTATTCCTCCTAACACCTGTTTCTCCATATAGGATTCAATTTTGAGTACTGTTTTTGACATTTAAGACATATTTTAAAAATTTCAATTGAATTTTTTCTAAGATATTATTATTTCCATGTCCCAATATTTCACAGCCATATAATAAAATTGGTTTTATAGTTTTTTGTTTGTTTTGTTTTGTTTTTATTTTTTCAAATAGATCAATCTGTAAATCAATACTGAAACATAAATGTTACACGTACACAACTTTTTGCATATATGGTATCAAGGTATGTAAAAAGTTTCCCAAAACAGCTCAGAAGGGTTATTGGACGATAGTTTTCTGGATTAGACACATCACCTTTATTCTTATAGATCGGGTTCATTACCCCAATAACCCAGTTTTCTGGAAATATTGCCTTGTTAAATACATCATAACATGTTTAAAAAAGATGATGTGATTTTATTTTATATATATTCATTTAACACATTATCTTCACCAGAAGCTTTGTTATTTTTTTTAGATTTTTAATGGCATGCTCTATTTCTTCTACAGCAATTTCATTATTTAGTATACTGTTGTCCACTGTTGTATAATCATCTCTTGACATAATTAGCATTATAGTTAGCATCAGGAGCTTCTGATTCATCACAATTTACATGTTTTAAATATTCATACATTTTAGTTAATGCACCGGGACTTGCTCCTGTATGCTTTTTTTTTTTAAATCTTACTGTCCACAAGCAATTGTCCCTGTGGTTAATGATGCGTTACAACTAGTTGTTTTGCTGCCTTTAAAATATTTCCAAAACTTCTAAGGATTTGTTTTGCAGATCTCTTTACATTTATCTGCAATATATTTTTGGTATCTTTTTAAATTGTTATTTAATGTTTTTTTGTACAATTTACTCTTTATTTTCAAATTCTCTTTATTACACTCGTTTTAATGACGTTTGTATCTATATTTTGAATGGTGATAATCTCTTCTAGCCATTTTACATTTAGAATTAAGCCATCTATTGTCGTTAACATGCTCTTTTGGTTTTGTACTTAAAGTATGTGGTGCAGCACTGTCATGAAATATATTTTCAATTTTTGTAATAACATTATTTATATCACTATCATTGATATTATTTGACTTGTATAACGTATCTAATGCATTCGATCACTACGACGTTAATTATATCCACTTCAATTTTATTTATAAACTTGCCTTAAATGTTTTTGTAGTCCCATAAATTAGCTTTTTGACTGCTTGACTTTACTTTTACTGGTTTTGTGCCTCTTATTTTGAAAACAGCACTTACTGGGTTATGCGCATCCGAATATAATTCACAAAAGTCATCTACAGTTAGTTACAGTTACACATGCACGAGTAATTAGGTGTGAATGACCCTACAAAAGTATTTCACACCTTCCGCCTACTGAATATTCAGGTTGACGAAACGACTTTTCATTTACTATATACAACCAGTTTGACGAAACGGTTGGTCGACGAAACGACTGTAATTCTTTCCAGACAAGGTAATTTTTAATGAGACTTAGTTAAGTTCAGATGGGGATTAGTTTGGGCCAAACCTTATGCCCCCACTCTGGCACCTATTTCCCAAATGAATGAAACCTGGTCCTTTTCCCAAAGTCTTTTAATAGAACATCAGTGTGTTTCACACATTAGATTTTTTGATGTATCAATATTTCTTGATTGTTGAATGCTTATGGTTTTTGTGTTGTTTGTTTTCAGGTGTCCGAGGGAAATGTTCTGCAACTTGAAATCAACTGTCTTGAACAGAATAATGTGAACTGGTTAAATGACAGACATATCCAAGTAAGTTTTATTAAAATCTTGATAGATTTTGCAAATATGGAAATAAAGCAAGAAAATAACCTATTAAAACCATTTTTTTTTTTTCAGGCATATATTGCAATCATTATTTTGATTGTTGTCTTTCATTGTAGATTTTGTGTTTAACAAGAGGGTCAGTTTAGTTAAATAATGTTTTAATGCAATCATGTATTTAAGATAGATGCTGACATGCTGATGAAAAAAAATAAAAATATATATACTGGTTCTGGTAGGCCATCCTGGCTCAGCCACTTAGCACTAGGCATAACAGGTGATTCCAGGATAAAATAACCTTGCATCGGAACAATGTTTCTGAATGTGGTATCCTGTGGATTGAGATATTAGTAGGTACAAATATACCTTGGCCATCATTAAAAATTGTTTGTTTGTAGTGCTCTGACCTTGAATTAACCTGACGCCAAAACAGCTATATCCCCGCCCCAAATGTTTGTCGGAGGTTGTTGACTTAAGGTAACTATTGAAAGCAAGATTCATGTGCATTTGTTTGTCGGAGGTTTGTACTGCTTTTCACTGGTTAAACGGATATGCATATTCATTTCGGGGCGTTTTGGCGTCATGTTAATTCCAGGGGTGGGTAGTTTTTTTTGTTTTTGTTTTTTTCAAATGATAAAAAAATAGCTGAAAGTGTTTTTTTCTTCTACAAAATGGACATTAAAAAATAAAAATTTTCAACTCAAAGACCAAAAAAGAAAATTTTAGTAGGGGCCATTTTGTTGGGTTGGTTGAAGCACTACAAATGGAAAATATTTTTAATTTTGGCCCTGTTTTCATCTGTCATATGTAGGAATATCCCAAAAAGGCTCAAAAGTGTTTCAGATTTTTCATATTTTATCAGTGAAAATATATTGGTAACATACAAATTGCAGTATCAATAATACCAATGACATATAACTTTTTATTTTTCCATTGTAACAATCATTTCGGTGTTTTATTTCCTTCAGGAAATTTTGATGCTTCTCCAGGATACTGTTATGGCTTATGAGCTTGGATATTCTGTAGTGAAAAAAAACAATTCTACAAAAACACAGACTCTTTCCTCCGGAATTTTAACAGGTATTTGTGTGACATCTCTTTGCATCTTTATGACTTGTTATACCCCTAGATACAATGTAAATAGGGGCTATATTGGAGTCCTGTCTGTCAGTTAGTCTGTCTGCCTGTAGATGAGATTTTTCTGTGCTTTACTTGTCTACCTTTGATTGGATTTTGTTTAAACTTTACTACAAGACTGATAAATACCAAGCCTAGTTGCGCATATCGTTAGCATCTCATGAATGGCATGATTTTTAAATAGTTGAGGCCCTTTGTTGTATTTATTAGATATATTTGTTTTTACTATTTCTTGGTTATCTATTATATATTCTCTTACCATTTTTATTTTAATCTTTTCACTGTGACAAGTTTTGTTTCTGACATGGTTACAGTAACTGTGACAAAACACTGTCTGGGGGTATTCATCATCTTCATTGATAGTTCTTGTTTGACCAGTATTAAAACCAGATCATACCACAAGTAGGTGTCAGGTACAGTCATTTACTCACCAAACCTTAGAAATCAGGAAGTGGAAAAATTTACCAACTTATTAAAGGCTGTTTATCATCATTCAAACTGATATCTACCCCCCTCCCCTGAAAAAAAGGATGCTATATTTTCTAAATACTTTTTTTGTCACCTGCTGTAAGCAGAGGGGATACATGGAGATTACTTTTCCATCTTCTGTCTGTGCATCTGTCGACTGTCCGTCACACTTTTTCCATCACACTTCAGCAGGTGACACATGTGTTCCAAAGAACACTTTTGTTAGCCCTGCAAAAAAACAAACTCTATTGACTTAGCTGACCGGCTGCTTTCACAGCTGACCGGCTGCTTTCACATATTTCCCACAGTTTTGAGTTATCAGTACTGTGACATAATCACCCACCATTTTTGAACCTATGCAACAGCCATACATTGGGTGCCAAATGTCACAGGGTAAGAAGAATGTGCAGCCTGACCAGGAATCAAACTCAGGGTCTTTTTCTTACAAGGCAAATGCTTTACCAACTGAGTTACCCAACCATTTACACCACACATTTCTCCCCTATTGTGAGTTATTATACCCCCCCGCAACGAAGTTAGGGGGGGGTATACTGGAATCAGGTTGTCCGTCCGTCCGTCCGTCCGTCTGTCCGTCCGTCTGTAGACACAAAATTCTGCGGACTACTCCTCCTAAACTTCTGGAAGGATTTTGATGAAACTTGCTGGCAATGATCCTTAGACATTGTATTAGCGCGTTATCTATATAGCATTGAGTTACCTCCCCTATTTACCAAGTTATGCCCCTTTGATGATTTTTGCATTACAAACTTCTGCGGACTACTCCGCCTAAACTACTGGAAGGATTTTGATGAAACTTGCTGGCAAGCGCGTTATCTATATAGCATTGAGTTACCTCCCCTATTCACCAAGTTATGCCCCTTTGATGATTTTTGCATTACAAACTTCTGCGGACTACTCCTTCTAAACTACTGGAAGGATTTTGATGAAACTTACTGGCAATGATCCTTAGACATCTATATAGCATTGAGTTACCTCCCCTATTTACCAAGTTATGCCCCTTTGATGATTTTTGCATTACAAACTTCTGCGGACTACTCCTTCTAAACTACTGGAAGGATTTTGATGAAACTTGCTGGCAGTGATCCTTAGACATTGTATAAGCGCGTTATCTATATATCATTTGGTTACCTCCCCTATTTACCAAGTTATGCCCCTTTGATGATTTTTGCATTACAAACTTCTGCGGACTACTCCCTAAACTACTGGAAGGATTTTGATGAAACTTGCTGCCATTCATCCTTAGACATTGTAGAAGCATGTGTTAGTTATATAACATTGGATTACCTCCCTTTATTATAGTTATGCCCCTTTGATGATTTTTGCTTTACAATTTTCTGCAGACTACTCCTCCCATTGGATTACCTCCCTTTTTTATAGTTATGCCCCTTTGATGATTTTTGCTTTACAATTTTCTGCAGACTACTCCTCCTAAACTACTGGAGGGATTTCAATGAAACTTGCTGTCATTCAACCTTAGACATTGTAGTAGCGCTTTTTCTATATAACATTGGGTTACCCCCCCCCCTCCCCCCTGTTTTAAAGATATGTCCCTTTGATGGTATTTGTTTTACAATTTTCTTCCATTGATAGATTTCAGTGAATCTTAATGATATTTATCCATAGACATAGGTATATCCATAGGTATGTGTTACAAAGGATCACTAGATTTCCATGTAGTTGGCACATATGTCCTCTGTATATTAAGATGGAGTGTTGCATACAAGAATTCTGATTTCATGCTCCAAAGCCATGTTTGACAAAAACACTTGCGGGGGGGTATTAGTAAGCCCTTAGGCGACAGTTCTAGTTGGTTCTGTGACATATATACATAGAGAGAGAGAGAGAGAGAGAGAGAGAGAGAAAGGATTGCATAATTTATTATTGTTTGCTGTTGGAAATTTAGTTTGTTAGTTAACAATGAGTGACAAAGTTTCTGAGGGCTTTATCCCAATACCAAATGAAACACCATTTTACATCATATTTTATTTGACTTGTGTCCCTGTATATGTATGTAGATGAAGGAACAATTTGCAATAATCAACGGGTAGCAGTGATTGCTAATGAGGCGCATATTAATTACTCAAATTTTATCTATGAAATATGGTGGTTAATATTGTAGTAAGACTAGCCATATTTTAATTAAGTTAAGCAGCTTACAGAATTAAAGCCCAAATAGCATTTGTTGCTCATCGGTAGTTACAGGACTGTTCCTGTATGGATAAATAGAAATACTGTTGAAAAAATAGACATGTGTCTTTCTTTATGTATAGTTATCAATACAATGTACATTTATGTATTTATGATTGAAGTAATTCCTCCACAGAAACTGAAATTGTGAAAATTTATTTTTTACTTTATCTTTCCTAGGGAATTTGGTTCGTATTGGATACATGTTCAGGAAGAGGGTTGGTCGCCAGACGTGTATTGTTCCTTTGAGTCTACTGTCTCAAGATAAAGGTCAAGGTTTGCAAGAAATTTTTAACTGTTCAGTGGTAGAGACATGTTAACTTGGTTCTGTTAGTGCAATTTTTTTGTTGGAATATTTTACCATTTATTTCTTTTTAAAAGGAAAATGTTCAGTTGCTTTCATAGTACAGTAGAGCAACATATAGTCAACATAAAAGTTGACCAGAACAATTTCTTTTTACTAAAACTGATTTGTAAAAATCAATGTTATTTTGTGTATTTGCTGTAGGGAATCAATAAGGAAAATTGAAACAGATTTTTAAACCTTTGAAATTGCAGAATAATTTTTCTGCAAAAAAACCAACAAACCCAAACCCTCTCTCTACACCTCCCAAAGTTATATATATGGAATATTTCTTGGTTATAACACAGGGTAATGTTTATATTTAGGTTATAACACAGGGCAGTGTTTATTATAGAGTAATAGTAGGCCATATTGAGTATGTCTAGGTTATAACATAGGGAAATGTATATTATAAAGTAATAGTAGGCCATATTGAGAATTTTATTATAAAGTAATAGTAGGCCATATTGAGTATGTCTAGGTTATAACACAGGGAAATGTATATTATAAAGTAATAGTAGGCCATATTGACATTTAGTATATCTAGGTTATAACATAAGTTATAATGTTTATCTCAAATACATGTAGTAGGTAATAGTGTGTATTTTTAGGTTATAACGTATGATATGCTGTGTGTTTCCAGATACAGATGATGTGCGAGACATGCACATCCTGCAGGACAAGCTGGTTGTGTACACACATGAACTAGTGCCCGGCACACCACAGAAAATGTCACAGGTGAGATGCAGCCTTCTTGTTTGTCAATCAGCTCACTAGAGATCTTTGTGCACACATTGTTCAGGCTTTATACATTTTACTGTCATACTTGTCTGTACCTGAATGATAAGATGGTAACAACATCAAGTCTGCTGCCGTCTTTAGTAACTACAAATGCTTACCAGGCATCGCTGACCTTGCTAATTTGCATATTTTCCATGACAAGTTCAACTGTACCTCTCCACGCTTAGTGCGAATCCATGCAATGCGATTTTGTACTTACGAATACGAATGGAATATGTTACGCAGACCTTTTATTCATAACCGTAACTGCTATTCATGTGCTGTTGTTTGTAAATGTGTAATTTTGCTCTGTAAACATCTATTTTAAGTGTGAACAATATATCCGTGACACTTATGAATCAGAACAGCAACCCATTTTAAATACTTGAAGATCTACTCCTGTAAAAAGAAAAAAGTAGCGCTGCGAATGCCTGTAATTAACCTTAAGTAGTTCATGCGCAATTTTGCATGAAAGCAAGTTAGGTTTCTCCCAGAGCATTTCTTATCTTTGAAATAGAAACAAACATTCAAGTATCTTAAACATCATATATCTTGTCAAGTTCTACACTTAAGTAACAGTAGATAGTGTACATGTATATAAATCCGGTCCTAAGGAATGACCTCTTTCTGAAGTTCATACAGCCAGGTTCATGACCCTAATTCCGGATTGTTTTGTAACGAAGCAAATTTAATTGTCTTACTACCGACTATAGTTGTAGGAGAGTGTGTGGAGTTTGCGTCATGTTAAGTTGTTTTCCTGTTAATCTTGCTGCCGTCTCTCAGCGCATTGAGTGCTTTGATTATTTTTTTCCTGAATTATCAGTTTAGGTAACTCTTGTCATTAGCATGATTGATTTTTTTGCAAGAGTTTTCTCCCATCCTTAACAAAATCTGTTTTTTTTTATTGCAGCTGTTGAGGGTAATTGGGGATAATAAGCACCAATCTCAAAGTTCAGGAGTAAGTGTCAGTAACTACTTCAGAAAGATTTCTACTGCAAAGTCAGGGAACCAGTCAAATTCATATTCTAGTTCTAAGGTTGGAAAAGATTCCACTGAGTTCAGCACAAAAACAGAAAACCGGCTAAATGGGACAGACAGAAGTGCAGGGAACCAGACCAACATTCCAGAAAGAAATGCCCAGAACCAGCCCAATATAACTGGACTGAGTGATGATGATGTGTCCAAAGAAGCCCCACCCAGTGAGGGTCGGAGAACTAAGATCAGATCAATGTGAGCATTCATATTTTCTTGTCCAGCTTGTTTATTTAGTTGAATTGTACTACTTTATGAACATCTTTATTGTTTACTTCAAGGATAAAGAAAGTATGAATGAAGCCTAAGTAAAATTTCTTTCAATCAGAAAAGGCACTTAAATTATAAGGGGATATGAAATATAACCGTTTGTCCCATTTTTTCAGCCAATGAAATAGATCTTTTTCAGTCAAAATTAAAAAAAATTATTGCATATTTTTGTATTTTGTCCAGGTTATGTAAAAAATATGTTTGTATTGAATGCTTACGTGAGCCATGTGCTCCTACCGCTGACTTAAAAATTGCTGCTGTCACCTACATGACAAAAGTGGGACAAACTGTAAGCCACTTAAACATGGTTCACACAGGTCTTGAAAAACCTTAGAATTTGATTCTGTCTTGAAAAAAATGTGAAAATTCCATTTTGCCTAATAAACCCTTGCAAAACCTTAAAATAAACTGAAAGGTCTTTAAAAACCCTTGAATTTGAAATTACAATATTGATCATGAAAAAGTGTTTATCAAGTTGTTAAAAAAAAAAGAGTTTCATATCCTTTCATGATGATGCCTTATAACTTAAAGAATAAGTTGTGGTTTATGCAAGTCCTTAATTTTGAATTTTAAACCTTTAAAAAAACCCTTGAAAAACACTTTAATTTTGCTTCAGAAAATTTCATGAACTGTGTTAGAGTTTTAATTTTTTAAAAATATGGAACTTAACCATCGCTCAGCTTCACATTGCTGGGATTAAATTCCATATTCTTTTAAAAAAAAATTAACGATAAGTAATACGAGAAAATAATACGCAATGCTTGTATCGTAATGAACATTCTGTTTTTTATGATACATTTTTTGTTTCAATTCAGTTCTTAATTCTTTTAATTCAGAATTTTAGCTTTGCAAAGCACAATGGTGAGCTATTTTAATCAGCCTGTGTCCATCAATGATCAAGGTCTCCTCTGTTTACTCATACAATATTGTAGCTCAGATTTTACTCAGTCTGCATGGCAAAGAAAATTTCTTTGTTTTATATACCATTTAAAGTTCAGTAAATTGATATTCATAAAGTCATTATTTGTACTTGAATATTCATAAGGCAATGGGTCAAGGTTACTATTCTGATCAGATCACCAAAAGTAGTTGAGATTGCATGCAATTTTTATTCACTTGACCTTTTACTAAATGAAATGAATAATGGCCTTTGCTACCAGTAAAACCCAGACCAGCATGAAACATGTTTTGACAGAGGATTTGTTTCAGTCTTGTATGGTTTTAACTGTTTACAGTGTTAAACAGTGTACATGTATCTTGGTGGTTAATGATACAGGGTATGATGAAAGGTGTAAACTGGTCCCCAGTGGCCAAGTGGTTATAGTTTCCGTCCTGGAATTGGGAGGTAATGGGTTTCATCCCTGGCCTCAACATAACAAAGTCGTCAAGAATGGCACTGGTACAATTTCTTTCTTGGCGCTCAGCATAATTTTTTCATCAGGATAGTTCCTGAACTGGTTGGCTCAATATAAGGAAAATGTAACTGGGTGTGGTATCATGCCACTTGTCTTTGGGGTGATACTGCATTGTGGTAGCACTATATCTGTGTCATGCAGAAAAAAGTCCCCAGATGACTGAAATACTCTTAATGGGATGTTAAACCCTAACAAACAAAGGTTTGTAATTCTGTTTCAGATTGAGTAGAAAAAACTTCACAAAGAAGAGGAATAGAGGACAACAAAGTAAGGATATGTTAAAGTCATCACCAACTAAAAAAATCTCAGAATGTCTTCAAAGAGGGAATGTAGTGGAAGAAAGCAGCACTGAAAATTCAAACGGGAGATGTTGCTCGAGTGTAAATGATAACTGTGGGGAGAGTGCTGAATCATCAGTCGCTGGTGAGGATAGTCAGTGTTCTATAGGTGGTGTGAGGGTCACTAGAGTGGACAAGTCAGTGGTCAACATTCCATACATGAAGGAGGAAGATGATCCTCCTGATACAGTAACTGTGATCAGTGTAGAGCAGATGCATGATCTTCAGAAAACAGCTTCTGAAGGACTAATATCAGATGTTAAAGAGGACATATATGTTGGGCAGGAAATGGACGAAGGAGATGAAAGTCCCGCAAACAAGGTTAGCACTGATTCTTCAGGGGATGTGTCAGTTTTCCCGTCTGCAAGTTTTTGTGTTCAGTCCCAAAAAAGACTCTCAAGTGCACTGACTAAAGATGTGCTTAAAAAAGCTGTGAACATCACCTCATCTGGAAGCGAATCCTCTGTGACTGACTCCCCAACTTTCAGTCGTACAAAGATAAGTGAGAAAGTTAAAATTGAGGATGAAAGCAGACCTTTTCAGGTCAAACAGAATCAGACAGATGGTGACAATGAAGCATCTGACTCCAGCTCTGTCTTAGCAAATAGACATAAATCTTTGCGAAGATTCAGATTCAAAAGGAAGCTGCCAAATTTTTCTGATTCAGACTCAGAGGAGGGATTTCCTGACAAAAAACTTAAGAAAACAAAAACTGACAACCAGTCAAATTTTAGTAAACATTCTGGACAAGACTTCGAATCAGGAGGCCAGTCAAAAACACTAACAAAATTTGACAACCAGTCAAAATTTGCTGACCAAGACCAAATTAAAATAACATCAAGAAAACTGACACTTTCAAGTTCATTTTTCAGTAATGATGGAAAGAAACAGCCAAAACTGTCTTTCTTTATGTCAAAAAGTCGACAAGAGAAGGCTGAAGCTGCTGATCCTTCTGGTGACAAGGAAAATGAACAAGACCTTCAGGACATATATGAAGGGTCTGTTGTGAAAAATGAAGAGGATGAAAATCTCAAGAAGGAAATTCAAGCCTTGAGGTAATTTCAGTATTACGGTATGTTTTATGCTACTGTTCATGGTCTGAACCCACGGTATATATATTCCCTTATAACTACCGTATATACCTTTGGATTTTCAACTGGCAAAACTTAGACTTGACTTGACTATTTGAGTTTACAGTCGCTTCGACAGTATTTCAGTAATATAGTGATGCCAAGCTAATTACTGGTAGAGGAAGACCCCAAATGCACGGAGACATCCCGGTAGATCCATAAACCTACAGCAAGCCAGCTGGAAGGCTTCCTCACATGAAAATCCGAATGACCCTGCCAGGATTCGAACCCACTGTGAGGGGCTGAGTGAGTGCTAAATTCAGTGACTTTACCCTCTCGGCCACGGAGGCCCCCGGCAAAATTAGCTTCATGAATATTAATTAGCTGCTTCCTAACCAATAAAACCATAGATGGTATTTAGAATACCCTTTATAGACCATTTTACCAGGGATTGACTATACTCGGTATAATTTGCTGATTAAATTGACTAATTAGTGACTTGGGAAAAATCTCAAATGTATGTTTATTTCTCATTGAACAATGTGTGGAATTTTACACCAACATGTAGATTAGAAATTTGGGAAGTGCTTGTTGATTTATGTTGGTTTATGTCTCATTACGAAGTGAAATGGTCTATACATGTATAAGTTACAAAAGCAAAATCTGACTTCAAAAATTAGATGTACTGTTTCATTGATCAAATGACCTATGCTGTCTCTACCACAGCTCAAATGAAATGCTTTATAAACCCTCTTTAGCTGCCAGGTCATCTATTATATATAAACAGGGTATTTGCCAAGGAATGTCTTAGAAATTTCCTAGAAATTACAGGCTATTACTGAACAAGCATATAATGTAGCAAGACAGGTTTACCTGTTATGGAGGTTTCAACATTGGAAACCCCCCCCCCCCCTCAAAATGGAGAAACCTGTCTTGTTGGCAACTGTGCTGTCTCATGTGTAGGATTGGTTCTTCTGTCCTGTAGGCGGCGAAAGGGTTAATAAATCATAAGTACAATGTTGATTAAGAAGCTCTGGTATAGAACTTTTACTTGACACAGAGCATATGAGAGTAGTTCTGGTATTGGTGGCCAGGTTTCAGGATAATGACACAGTTTATAAATGGTATCGGGCAATTTGTTGGTTTGACATTCAACCTTGAGGAAACAGTTAACCCTTTCCCTCATAGAGGAAACCATGTAAAGACCTATGCAAACAACATAAAACCAGATCTTTTTATGCTGTTCGCTGCTCCTCAGTGGTCTGGAAATGAGGACTCTATAATTAAATTTGGTTTTGTGCAGATCAGGCTTTATGTGGTACCTATTGAGTGCGTCAAAATGAGTCTATATGAGGGAAAGGGTTAAGCAATATCTACTTTATCTGTAATTAATCTTATTAATCCAAAATCTGAAGACATTGCATTAACATCTGATTTTGTTTTACCCTTGTGTGTAGTTATGTAAGTACATACATGTGTTTGAAGAATATCTTCTGAGCTATATGTTCTAGTGTAATATATTTTGTGTCATGAAGTGTTATGGGAGACCTCTACATAGCACACATAAAGCTTTGTGATTTAACCTTTCATTTCTTACAAAACATGTTTTGGCTATCCCTGCCATAGATACTCTAGTTTTGGTGTGTTAGTGCATATTCCATATAGCTATTGCTTTACACTCTTATCTGAATATTATTAAAAATAATACTTTTATACATGCACATGTATGAAAACCATATACATGTACTTTGAGTGTTATATCTCTGACACTACATGTAGTATGTTTTTGCTATGATTCTTCACACACTCATTTAGTGAAGTCATTGCCATGGGAGTGTCATAACTCAAAAATCAATTTTGTTTGAATTATGCCCCTTTAAGACTTAAAAATTTGGATAATGGACTCCTGTGGATTTACACACAAATGCTGCTGACAATTAAGGAAATGTGTATGACAAGAGCTATGATTAATAGTTGAATTATGAATGATTCATGTTTTCTCCATTGATCATCTCTGACCTGAAATGTTCACAAAACCTTTTATTATTTCTCTACTACCATTTGACTCTTCATGTCTTGGCATTTCATGTCTGGTCTTTTTTTGCAACTGTCATTATTTATTACAGGTTATTTTGAAGTTTACTTCTGAGAAATTGAAGAACAAATATCAGGTTGGGAAATCCTCCAAGGAAAGTAAAGAAAATTCTGTATGCCAAAACATGTAAATATTTCATGTGACACCAATTCATGATAAGCAGGCCATGCGGACTGATATACCTTTGTAGATCGTCAACGGGTACAAAAGTGTCAATTCATGGCACGGGCATCCTGTCATGTAGCTTTATAGATAAGAAATCAAACATGTTAGCATATGATGTTCCTTTTCCCTTTCAGCTCAGTGAGGGACTTGAATGAGGATCAAATACGCTTCATGATTAGGAAGCATGAAAAATACTTGCGACAAATATTTGAAGGAAAGATTCATTGTGCCAGACATGAAGCGTATAAAAAAGGAGGAAAGAGCAAAAGTATGTCATCCATTAAATGCTGTTATTTCAATTTTTATTAAATTTATTTTTATACTTGTATCAAGGCAGCAGTTGTTTTGTGGTTTTTTTTGTGGGTTTTTTTTACAACATAAAATCTCTTTTTTTATGGTTTGTGGGTTAGAGGTTAGACAAGTACTTTGTGCCTGTAAAGGTCAAGAGAGAACCTTGCTTCACTAAGGATTAACTCACAACCTTATGATAATGAACCAACATATATACGTGTGTCTCTAAATCATAGCATCTTTTTAGGAGGAAGTAATTTAGGAATAAATCAGGTGTTTAATACAAGCTTTAGATGAAACAACCCATGTAATTTCTGTTAATTTTGTATATAGAAATTGATACATATAATTATGTACTTGTTGAATACACTCATATAGTCTATATCATATACATAGGTCTGTTTCTACTGAGTTTCATTACATTTTCATGAACAAGAACATCAATATCAGTGTTATTTTAACAATGAAAACAAATCCATGTATAAAAAATTTTTCAAGGCAAGGTCTCATTTGAAAGATACAAACTGATAATTACTTAGGGATGTATATCAAATATAAAGAGTTAACCCTTTTCAAACGAATGAGATTAAAATTTAAACTAATTAATTTTTACAATTTCGCTACTCATAGAGGACACCATGAAAAGACCTATGCGAACAGCATAAAACCAGATCAGCCTGCGAGTAACTCGCAGGCTGATCAGGTTTTATGTTGTTCGCTACTCGCAGGCTGATCTGGTTTTATGCTGTTCGCTGCTCCTCAGTGGTCTGGAAACGAGGATTTTGTAATTAAATTTGATAAAGTTTAACTGTGGTCTTCTGCAGATCAGGCTTTATGTGGTACCTATTGAGCGCGTCAAAATGAGTCTATATGAGGGAAAGGGTTAAATGAGCTTAGAATTTTAAATGCTTTTATTCATTCTTTTAAACTTTGACTACAATACTTAGTTCCCACATTAGTGAATATCCCTGCTCTTGGCGGCATTCAAGGCGTATTTATATGAATTGTATAGGAGCAGAAATTTCATATTCTTATATTTTCATTATACCTGCTCCAAAAATCAAAAAATTAAATTAAATTTTAAATTTTCTATTATGGATATATGCAATAAAAAATGAGCACACATTAACAAAAAAAGTAT
Source organism: Solen grandis (assembly GCA_021229015.1). NCBI lineage: Eukaryota > Metazoa > Mollusca > Bivalvia > Adapedonta > Solenidae > Solen > Solen grandis. Next base: position 38,798,729 of record CM037784.1, read on the forward strand.
GTGTTCATCCTTACACAAAATAAACAGTGTAACTTTCTTTTGGTCATAAAGTTTTTACCTATGAATTTATCAAAATATTATTTTCATATTTAAAATGATTAATTAAGGCTCTTTGATTTGACATAGATTTTAGTAAGATATACTCAAAAATTAAAGCACAGTGGTGATTTAAATACAGCAAGTATTCTCAGATTTCGACCTGCATTAACTTAACCTGATCAAAATGGCTGCCAAATAGTGTCTTATCAGTGCCTATGACATCACACGGGAAGTATGTATTGGTGAGAATGGAGTTAGGACCAATCATCTAAATGGGACGTCAGTGATGCAGTATGTATACAGTGTACTGTGTTATTGCTAGGGGACCTGAGCCATGAATCCTGCTTGGGTCAGTACACCGACGAGCAGGTGGACACAGTTATGCAGTGTCTGCTGGCACAGTTCTGTAAGAACCACAGCAAGGTGAGTCTTCTCTTCACTTGATTACCATATAAAACACTGCATAAGACAGTCCCTGGTGGCTGAGTGGTTAGAGTGTCTGCCTAGGGTGCTGGAGGTCGTGGGTTTGATCCCTGGTCACAGCATACCAGAGTCATAAAAAGGGGGGGCACTGGTATAGCTCCCTTTAAGGGTAGTTCCAAGACTGGTTGGCCCGGTGTCAGTATAATGTGACTGGGTGTGGTATCATGCCAAATGTCTATGGGGTGGAACTGCAGTGTGGCAGCACTATATCTCTCAAGTAGACAAAGTCTCCAAATGTCTGAAATACGGTTGATGGGACGTTAAAACCAACAAACAAACAAACAGTTCTTGGACAATATATAATATGTATACATGTATTTAAGAGCTTTGACAACATGTTGTTTACTCAAGTTGAGGTATATTTCAGATACTGGACAACATGATTTTATTGTGTCGCCTGCATAGCATGGCAGACACATAGGGATCACTTTGTCCGTCGTCGTCGTCGTCGTCGTCGGTGTCGTCGGCGTCGTCGGCGTCACACTTTCTTGTCCGGAGCATAACTCGAAAAGTATTTGAGGTATCACCTTGAAACTTAAAACATGGATAGATCACATTGAGGTGGAGTGCAGTGCACAAGAATGATAACTCTGACTTTCGTATTTTCTGAGTTATTACCCTTTGTTGATTCTGAGATTTTATTTTTGTCCGGACCATAACTCAAAAAGTATTTGAGGTATCACCTTGAAACTTAAAACATGGATAGATCACATTGAGGTGGAGTGCAGTGCACAAGAATGATTTTCGTATTTTCTGAGTTCCCTTTTTTTTTTAAACCGGAAAGGTTTTTTATTTTAATTCTTGTGTGGTGCATAACTTGTAAAGTATTTGAAGTGTTGCCTTAAACATTTATAGTAGATAGATCTCATTGGTCTGAGTGCAGTACACAAGAATGATAACTCAATAATGATAATGATGACTACAAACTTGCAACATATATATAATTAACGTCATAAGTGCTTAATGACGTCATAATTTTTCTTACAGTTAATGTTTTGAATTCATAGTCATTCTGACACTCCTCTGATGAAGACTGTATAGTCGAAAGTGCTCGGGAAAATTATTACATATTGCACTTTTTTAATATTTTTTTCCCCCCCCCCCCCCCCCCCAAAAAAAAAAAATATATATATGTGTGTGTGTGTGTGATTTGGTGTTATTTTGTACCTCACAAAATAGATTATGCTTTATCAATAATTTGTCAAAAGATCGATTTTCTAGTCAATTCTTTCATCAAACATGCTTAAATGCAGGCGACACAAGTGTTCCGAGGAACACCCACATCTAGTTAGTTATTATCTCCCAGACACCATATGTGTGTATATTTCAGTACCTGGACACCATATGTGTATATATTTCAGTACCTGGACACCATATGTGTATATATTTCAGTACCTGGACTATGTTATGAAGGTGCTACTACCAGAAATCCTGATCCAGTTCTACATGGACATACACAATGTAAGCCACTCCAAGGGGGAGGAGGACCTGGGATGTTAGGTGTCCACTCCAGGGGGAACAGTGCTTGGGATGTGAGGGTGTCGAGAATACGAGTCAAATTGATCTGAGAATTGTTTGTGTCTTTTTTTCATTTCACTGTAAAAATAAAATGTTAATTTCTCAGTGGCCATGATGAGTATCTTTTATCTTATTTAAATTCCAGTGCACTTTAAAAAAAAAAGTGGGCAGTTATGAAGTATATATGTACATTAGCCAAATAGGCTTAACTTCTTAAAAAGAAACATCCCTTTTTCTTTATGAATCCTCACACTCAAAACCTGATTGAATTGGATGGCTACATTATTGTATGATTAAATGCATTGGCCAAACTGTTGTAATTGAAATCCTCATTTAGAATATACAGCATAATCATTTAGACTACAATGTACTTGCCATGATATACTACAATGTACCTGCCATTATGTACTACAGTGCACTTGCCATGATGCACTACAATATACATGTAATGATGTATTCCAATGTACCTGCCATGATGTAGAACAATGTACTTGCCATGATGCACTACAATGTATCTGCCATGATGTTTTACAATGTACCTGCCATGATTCAATAAAATTTACCTGCCATGATGCACTACAATGTAATTGCCATGTTGTACTTCAATGTACCTGCCATGATGCACTACAATGTACCTGAAATGATCTATTCAAATGTACCTGCCATGATGCACTACAATGTACTTGCCATGATGTACTACAATGTATCTGCCATGATACACTTCAATGTACTTTCCATGATGCACTACAATGTATCTGCCACGATGCACTTCAACGTACTTGCCATGATGCACTTCAATGTACTTGCCATGATGCACTACCATTTACTTGCCATGATGAACTTCAATGTACCTGCCATGATGTACTACAATATACTTGCCATTATGTACTTCATTGTACCTGCCATGATGCACTACAATGTACTTACCATGATGTACTACAATGTTATTTCCATGATGTACTTCAATGTACTTACCATCATGTACTACAATGTACTTACCATCATGTACTACAATGTACTTACCATCATGTACTACAATGTACTTTCCATGATGTACTACAATGTACTTACCATGATGTACTACAATGTACTTGCCATGATGTACTACAATGTACTTGCCATGATGTACTACAATGTACTTTCCATGATGTACTACAATGTACTTACCATGATGTACTACAATGTACTTACCATGATGTACTATAATGTACTTACCATGATGTACTACAATGTACTTACCATGATGTACTACAATGTTCTTTCCATGATGTACTTCAATGTACTTACCATCATGTACTACAATGTACTTACCATCATGTACTACAATGTACTTACCATGATGTACTATAATGTACTTACCATGATGTACTACAATGTTCTTTCCATGATGTACTTCAATGTACTTACCATCATGTACTACAATGTACTTACCATCATGTACTACAATGTACTTACCATCATGTACTACAATGTACTTACCATGATGTACTACAATGTACTTACCATGATGTACTATAATGTACTTACCATGATGTACTACAATGTACTTACCATCATGCACTACAATGTACTTACCATGATGTACTACAATGTACTTACCATGATGTACTACAATGTACTTACCATGATGTACTACAATGTACTTACCATGATGTACTACAATGTACTTGCCATGATGCACTACAATGTACTTGTCAGATTTAAGATACCAAGGACTAAGAAATGAACAATTACCTTGTTATCAGGATTGTTCTGTTTGGAAAATATTTTTATCTTGAAAAGACTAAAGCAATGTCAGTTTAAGGTAAAAGTTTTATGAGGAAAAGATGTGACACTAGTAAATTTGGTTATTCATTCCAGTAGAGTCAATATATAGTTTCAAGATCTGATGAAGAAAAGAAAACAATTCTGTCTACTCCATGCTGACTACAAAACTTCACCACTCTATATGTGTTTGTATGTGTGCAAGTATTTTAAAAAGCCGCATCGTCATCTTTGACAGGTACCGATAGCCGTATGGTTAGAATTGGGAGTTTGTGGGCTCTATCCCTGGCTGCATCAATATCAAGAGTCATAAAAAATGGTACTGGTAGAGCTCCCTTGCTTGGCGTTCAGCATGTAAGGGTTATCCAAGACTGGCTGGCCCGGTGTCAGGGTGTGATATGCCACACGTCTACGACGAGATACAGCATCTGTCTCAAGTAGTCTCCAATGACTGACATACTGTCAGCGCGACTTTAAGTCCAATAAACTAACAAACATACGTCACTTTGAACATTTATTTTTAAATAATATGCAAGAAATATTTACACAGTACATACACCATCAATATCATATTGATATCAAAATATTTTTCATATCGATCCGCTTTGGTCATATCTTTACAAAATGCTGGGTATTTTGACAAAGGGACACCATATCTTATTGTTAATTGCACGTTGTACAATTGCATTCTGTTGCTGCTTTTCATCTCTTTGCACTTTCCAACAAAATTTGCGTCAGTGCTGCAAAAGAATGGTATTTTTTAATGAAACGGTATCAAAATAGCCCCTTGAACATATAATTGTTACAAAAACTATACTTATGTAAATGCTAAATATTTCATGTAGAATGGTTACGAAATGAGTGCAACAACCGGCTTCCAAAAGTCGCTTTCTTTTGGGTTTGAGAGCGAGAGGACATGGTGTTTTTCTTTGTTATTATCTCATGGCCACGAGATTGTAACTAAGAAAAAAACGAAAAACAAATCTTGCTTACTCGTTGCCACGAGTTAGTAACTAAGAAAAAACAACAAAAAAAAAACATCGCTATCTCGTGGCCACTAGATATAACTAAGAAAAATTCAAAAAACGAATATGAACTCGTGGCCACGAGATATAACTAAGAAAAAAAAAACAGTTCTTGCTAACTCGTGGCCACGAGTTAGTAAAAAAACACAAATATCGGTAACTAAAAATAATAATAAAACAACAGTTCTCGCTATATCGTGACCACGAGATAAGCGAACGATTTGATTGGCTATCTCGTGGCCACCAATCAAACCGTTAGATTGCCTCGATACTCGCGTTCTGATTGGCTAGCTAACTCGTGGCCAAACACGAACTCACGCACATACATGTACGCGTATAATTACACTCTATCGCATGCGGATACTTATTCATGAAAAAACATGATACTGGTATATAACTCCCTTGCTTGGCGTTTAGCATATAATGGTAGTTACAGGACTAGTTGGCCCGGTGTCAAGATAATGTAAAAGATTGTAGATCATGCCACATGTCTACGGGTGGCAGCACTATATCTTTCATGTAGGCAGAATGTCCACAAATGGCTGAAATACTCTCGACAGGACGTTAAACTCATTAAACACCCCCAATCGCTCACATACGTTCATATATACACGGACACTTACTGGCATAATTGAGTTGTCCATCAGCGTCCAGGTCGGCCACCTGCAGCATGTCCTCCACCTCCTCCTCTGTCAGCCTCTCCCCCAGGTTCAGCAGTACGTTCTTTAGGTCCTTGGCCACTAGGTACCCCGTCCCCTCCCGGTCAAACACCTGTCACAACATAGAACACGTGGTCATCTGGCACATACCAGGAAAAACAAGATAGGCTCAATTTTATCGACCTATAAATAAAAAAAGATTTCCATTGGAAAGCATTGTGAAATTTTAATACATGCATTTATAGAATGTTTTCCCATATTCTTATCAGAACCAGTCCCTACTGGCGGGTGGTTAGAGCGTCTGTCATGTAACGTGGAGGTCATGGGTTCGATCTCCGGTCGCAACATATATTCATTAAAATGATACGTGTATATGTATACCCCATACATAGCGCTGAGGTCGCAGTTGGACTCCATTATTATTTGTCACATGTATGTCCAAGGTAAGCGAATTATTAAATACTTTCAATCCAAGGAGACAAACTAAAACTGACTTTACATAGTTTATCGCATTTTCTTTGCAAAATTGTATTGAATGAAACCATTACAGTTGATAAATGAATGCATTTTCAATTTTTGTCCAGACTTCACTTTGTTCAGAAATTGCGCACTTCTGAAATATTTTGTTGCGAAGATGCTACCGTGAACAGAGAGAGAGAGAGAATTTACCTTAAACGCGTCTACTATATCTTCCTCAGTGTTGACCGGGGTCCAGTGGGCTGTTATGACATCTATAAAATCTTTCTCCTGTATGAAGCCGCTACCTGGTATTAGGAGGGTATAGAGTTTTAGCCTACTTTTCTTCGTCATTTTATACATATTAACTTGAAAAAAAAAGTTTATAGCGTAATGGAAATTATTTAAAATAGAACACCATATGAAACATCAATCGTCTGCAAATTGCTCAACGGCTGGTATTATTTTATAATAATCACAGATCGTCCTATATTAGCTGACTTACGCCTTTTCAATGCGAAAAGTTGAAAACAATCTAGTTTGGCGTGGCGGCAACACGGTAAGGGCGTATTTCACCCCCATTTTTTTATCTCGTAAATTTCTTTCTAGGTGTGATTCTCTATAATCATGCCAAGTTTTAAAAAAAAAATCTGTTCGATAGTTTTGATTTTCCTTCTTTGTCTATACATAGTTAACAAAAACTGCTATGTGAAAAACGCCCTTAAAAATTCGGGGCGAAAAAAATATGTTACCACTTTCCACCACTCGAAAACTATATTTCCTTTATTTCTCACAATACGGAAATCGACATCTCGCCTTTTCGACTTCCGATACGCAAAAGCAAAGTGATGGTAAACACATGTTAGCAAAACAAAAAAAAAAGTTTTTCCTTTAACTGAATATTATGGATGTGGTATCCTTTTAAAAACTATAAATTAATCCGTCTATTTTATTATTAGTTGTGATTTTGCAATTACATAATATGGCAGATTTCTCTACTCAATCCATCACCACATCATTGTATATGGTTAATAATAAAGCAACCGTAAAAAGGGAGTATGGATAACCGACCATTTTATTCATTCCAAGTAAATGTATAACAGCTGAATGCCGTATCTGTTATATTTCAGCAATAAAGACTTTTGACGATACGCTAAGTCCTTATTCCGTTTTGAGTGTATTTATCTTCATAATTAAATAGGGGATATTTGTTTGCTTTGAGTGAATTTGGAAAATATCTCATCGAGAAGTTATACAATATTTTCACGAGCGCGTAATAATGAAGTAGATTTTTTCTTCTTTTTTGGGACATACTATGCGACTAAAATAGTCTGCCCCCAAAACGAGATTCGAATCCACAACTCTTTGTTTAGGAACCAGTGTGCAATACCACTAAATCATAGCGCCATAGCTAATTTGTCAAAGCGCAAAAATGGCGAACTCATTTTTTCACGTTGCCTATTATAACTCTACCATCATACACTGAATAGAATTCGTAACATTTGTATGTGACCCATGTACCCTTTTTGTCCGCCTCCTTGATCATCTGAGTCACCTTTGATTCCGAGGGGTTTTGTCCGAGGGAACGGACCGCCGTGCCCAGATCGCTTGTTTTCACTTTACCGGTACCGGAAGGATCGAACATAGAGAAAGCTTCTTTGATATCTGGAGGTAAAAATGGTGGGCATTATCTACATTACTGAAACATTACAATTGAATTGATTAGCTGACATACTTAACACGTGTATAGAATGATGCTACAGCATGAAAGTAAACACTATGTGTCAAATAGACTTGTCTCCAAAATGACAGAAATATTGCCGGGGAGTGTAAAATTTAATATTTCTACCATAAATCAACGATGGCACCAGCTGTACGAACCTTGATAAAATAACTATTGGCTTGCACGTATATTCAGGATAAATAAGTTTCTCAATGTTTAAAATCGATTTTACCATAACTACTAAACCTATCAAAAAATAACCGTTGGTAAGTTGTTACGTCCGGTAACAGTTTTACTATAACGAACAGTGACACGGTTTAAAAACATTTTTTTTAATACCGTTCTTGTTTTCCAGGTTTTCAATTTTAAGTTTCAAGTTCAACTATTCTCATAATTTCTAATTCAAATACACTACCAACACAAGAGAAATCTTCATCCGTATTACTGGACGTTTTCAGCCGATGAAAGAAGCCAATAAAAGACATAAAAGTAAAGAAAGTTGGAAACTCTCATTAAATATGTCATAAAAGAACTACATGTATTTTAAAATATAACTCTAAAATATCTGCAACTCTATGACAAGTAACACTTATGTATAAGTGTTTAACCAAGAAGTACCGAAAATTAACGGTTTTCGTTAAAACTTGAAAATACCGAATATCAACATTAAAATGATAGTTTAAGTCGCATTATAAGAGAATAATATATAAGAACAATCTAAAGGTACCTTTTAATTGGTCCTCTGAGAGTTTCGAAGCCTGAAATATATATAATATATAAAAGATGGGTAAACACAATACTTTAAATTTTTCCAAATCGATATTCTTAGAATTTATAACTATATACACACAAATCATTTAATTATGGAATTAAAGCAACCTCCTTTTTATATTTTTGGCAATCCTTCCAAGATACGAGTATATGAAATATAAAACCTTATATGTAATATATCAAAGCGCACAATGCCCTGTGAGACGGCGATGGGATTAACATTCTAAACCCAGTGTTTCTGAAGTTATTGAAGCTGTCACATGGCGACAAAAACTCCACACGCTGTTGCTACAGAGGTTCTGTTTGTTACATAATAATCCGGAGTAATTCATAAAAGGCTGCATACCTAAGTAGGTCATTCTCTTTCTCTAGTACTAGCGAACCTGATTTACACATTCTATCTGTTGTTTTGTACTTGTAGAAATTGACCAGGTATTTGATTACAATGTATTTAAGATACTAGAATGTTTGCCTATCTATTCCAAAGTTCAGAAATGCTCTGGGAGGAACCTAACTCGTCATCATGCAAAATTATGTGTGGACTACTTAAGGTCAATTACATACACATGGAGCACTACTTTTTCTTTTTACAGGAGTAGATCTTCATGTACGTAAAATAGGTTGCTGTTCTGGTTAAGTAATTTCAAGGATATTTTTTCACGCTTAAAATTGATGCTTCCAGTGCAAAATAATGGCAAAAGAAAACATGTTAACAAACAGTAACACACTTAAAGCGGTTACGGTTATGATTAAAACGTCTGTGTAACATATTCCACTCGTATTCGTTAGTGCAGAATGGCATTGCATGGATCCGCACTAAGCGCGGAAAGGTACAGTTAAACTTGTTGTGGAAAATATGCAAATTAGCAAGGCCTGATTTCATTTTTCAGCATAAGGCGGCTATCGCCGTCTAAGAAGATGATACATAAAAGTACTCTGAGTTAGGTTTATATCTCGTGTCATAACAACAACAACAACAACAACAACAAATCTAGGATGAACAAGGAATCATTTCACAACACTCTCTGTACGAATGTAAAAAGATGGTTAAACAAACGGATCAAACTTGAGGGTGCACATGACAGCAATATTGAATATATTTCCAATAGCCGCAATACGCAACGAATAAGGCCATAATATGTCCATATTACAACTTGCGACAGAGAATTAAAAAAAATACTATATTAAATAAAACTAACTGTTTGATAAAGTCCATGCTTCGCAGCTGAACAAAACTTGGGTTTAGATATAACCCCTCAATATATAAAGGCTCACCTGAAGTTATTTTACCTATGATTTTATAGAGCTTATAATTTAGGGAGTGGCTGAGAAATACTGTACATTTCTTACGGTATAAAGTACTTGTATACGTAAAACTTAGAATGACTATGGGTAGTATAAAAAGTAAGATACATTTGTATCACTTTAGTGTTGTTTTGATCAAATTCTGCGCTCTTTATTTTTATTCTCTATTATTGCCTTGATACGTACATAAAATGCAAGTATACATTTATAAATAACAATAATTTCACTTCAATTCAACAATATTGCATGGCGCCATCTTTATAAATCAAATACCATTACACAAACACGTGTATCATTGAATCCCCCCTTGACATTTCAAATTGTAAAATAGCAATTACTGATACATATATATCAAATACTAGTATTGGTGGTTTTACAGTGGCATCAGGACCACCTTCAACAATACCAATATAGCTGAAATGATGATAAATATAGTACTAAAATACAGAGGAAAGGAAGTAAAACTAGTCATTTACTGAGATGTATCAAATAGTTTTATATTAGTTCTAATCAACAACATTTGTAATAATAAGAGATCGTAAATGGGGTTGCGCGTGGGTTCGATCCTCGGTCGGGACGTACTAGGCTCAGCACATAAGGATAGTTCCAGACTAGCTGGCTCAATGACTTGGTGTGGTATCATGCCCCTTGTCTGCGGTGTGATATTATCGCGAGGCAGTACTATACATGACCCCAAAATTACCGAAATATTGTCGGGGGGGGGGGGGGTGTTAAACCAAAACAAGCAAGCAAAACGACAATTAATGTAGCCATACTGCTATATAGCCAGCCTCTAAGTATTTTCAAAGATAGCAAAACGGCTGTATGCTTACCATTGTGGAACCAGATCCAGAGCTTCCGGTATCACGCTCGTGTCAAGGTCTGCAACACGCCAGGTTAAACATGGATGGACAAGTCACTGGGAGGTGGGTGGGGTGACACCAGTGTTAGGTTACATTTGTATATGTGGTTGATATCCCAATGGAGATAACGCTGACCTAGGGTTGCTACAGTTAATGTATCTGATAACATTGTTATTATCGGGACAGGATTGTGCATTGACAAGTGCTTCATGTGTTTTACATATATATTCATTAACATATTTATATAGTTCAAATAGTTAATCTTTTTTTTTATAATAATAATAATAATTTAAGTTTAATTAATCTAATTAATTAATCAATGATGATGATGACGATGGCAGCAATCTTCTTTCTTTTCACATACGATGTATGCTGTCTAGTTCGCTGCACAAGTTCCTTCCCTGAACATGTACTTAGTTGGTAGTGAAAAATATAATGTTTTTTATATCTAGCATCATGGCTTAGAAGAAGTACTTTGTAACAATGAAATAAAAGGGGGCCTTTTTGTGGACAGTCAATGATAAGCCAAGTAAAAATATTTTAATCATTTAGACTAGTGACTAGTCTACCATAGGTGCAATATCTAAGAAAATAAAATACGTGAACACTTCAGGATATGTGGCAGTTGCGCTGGGACATGTTATTCTATTCCTGCCTACTCAGTCTGTGAAAGATGAATTCTTGTACAAGAATTCTTGTATCTGCGGTTATGATGGTGTCTGCAGATAACAGTGCTCTAGCAGTGACATGGTAATCTCCCTTATCTGATTACCACTTCCCCGTCCGGCCATCACGTGCATGCCCACACCAATATGAACTTTTGACAAGCGCTGATTGACAGCTCAGTGTTGTTATGCACATGCATATGAAATTGTATGCGTATTGACACGGTGTCGATATGGCGCTTTACACGTCACAGGAGGGCACCTTCGCTTCCTTCTCTTTCTTTGATTCCATTTCAGAATTGGTCAGTTTGACCTGCCAGAATTACCGTAGTTTCGAATCTCTGTTCATACGAATGTTATGCATAGTTCCGAATTCCAAATTGGCACCCGTTTTATATGGTATTGTAATATACATGTAACATATTTCCCCAAAATACATTTAAACATTGGAAAATATTCGCATTTTGTAGTTAATACTAGCTAATATCCTCTCGTGGATCAAACGATTCTTGCATGTAAAAAATATACAAGACATTTACAACATTTTAAATTTCCAAATACACATCTTATCAATTAGTTTTCATTGACTTGAGAGAGAGAGAGAGAGAGAGAGAGAGAGAGAGATCACATACCTTAAGATCCCGTTTCTTCTATTAGTTGAGAATTACGTTCGTCAATGTCTTTGTATATCTTGCATATTTATAAACTGTGTGTATACTTTATCAATACACTCAATTGTCTTAGTTGAATTGTTAATTAAATCGTCATTAGCTATTCACGATTGACATGCATTGCTAATTGTTTTTTTCTATTTAAATTTTCAATGATAGATGCAATATACATTGCACCTTACAACACACAGTTCCTAGTGACCGTATGGTTAGAGCGTCCGCCTCGGGAACGGGAGGTCGTTGATTTGATCCCCGGTCGCGACATACCAATGGTACTGGTAGCTCCCTGCTTATCAGCATATGCACAGGGTAGTTCCTGGAGTGGGTGGCCCAATGTCAGGATAATGTGATGGTACCATGCCAAAAGGCGTGATATTGCAGTGTGGTAGCACTAGGTATGTCAAATAGAAACACTCTTTGACGTTAAACCAAAAATATGGTAATCTCAATATATATTAACGTATTTTAGAAAATTCTGGCGGAGTAATTTTTGTGCTGCCAAAATTAGATATAACAGAACCATTTTTTTTTTCGCTCTTTAGCTCTTTCTTGAATTTCATTGTCGATTCGTCATGGTAGCAAAGTGATGAAAATCTGAATTCGACACTTTTGTTTTATTCTCTCTTTTTATTTCTATCTCAGTACTTTTTTTTTTTAAATAATTTTTCAGCGCACTTTACCTTTACATTTTATCACCGCTCTTCGGAATCTTGAATTGGGGTATTGAATGAGGGTATGCGTATGAATACCCTAGTAAAATATTGCTATAAAGAGAAGTAGTTCTAGTGTTTACTGTTTATTCCAATAGATATCACACTACTTGCTGTCATAACGTCTGATGATAGGTGGCGGCCTGAGGGTACCACATTTCTATCATGGCCAGAGATCGCTCTAGAACTCGGAATCTCGCCTGGGTGCACGGACCGACGTGGTCGGCTTTCCCGGCAAGTGTGGGAGGGTCACTGTGGCGGGAAAACCACTGACATCGCTGTTTATGTTGTCTGCGTTTCGAGTGTTTACATCACTTCACGTGACACCATATCAACGGGAACATGGTCACGTCTGCTGTTGGTATGTTTTTAACATGTTCACTAATAATAGTGGATTAATATGAAATACGGATAAACTGAAGAAACAACTATCTGTTATATATTTTTTATTATTTTTTCTCCCTTTATTGGGCGGTGGGGTAAGTATTTCAATACTAAAATGGATAAAAAAATGAATGTATACCGTTAGCCTATATATGAATATTCACGGCTGCATGAGAGAGAGAGAGAGAGAGAGAGAGAGAGAGAGAATCTATTTATACATATAGACTCTGGTGCAGAGAACAACGCCTCTTATCAGCGATTACAACGTTATGCATTCGTATAACATCATAAAATACATCTGCAAATATACCGAAACTGCATCATCACAAAGTAAAACCAACTTTTATCTTTGATCACTAGTGTCAACAAGATAATCCCGGGTAAATATCGATACAGTACGTCAACCATGTACATACCAGTGTTGAACATTGCTACATCATGTACATCATGGGTCCGAGATAAAGAGAATATTTCTATCCTTACTAATTGTCCTCGTCACTTGGTGGAATTCTATGAACTCGAGTCACGCTGCTAAGGAATGTATGAAGACCAACAGCTCAAACATAATATGGATATCTTAATGTCATCCTGTGACGTGAAAGTTATATTTATCAATACAGAAAAAATGGACCAAGCATAGTACTCTTTACCTTTAATATGTCCAACAGAAATAGCATAGCGACCTTATACATGTAGATTAAAAATAGATAACATTAAAAATGAAATTCACGAATTTATCAAGCAGAAAAAAACTGGCTTTTTCTTTATGTAAGTTGTCATTTATTTAAACTTTAAATATTTTCGGGAGCATTTATGAATAGGCAGGCACGTTTGACTTAGGAGAACTAGTGTGTGTGTGTGTGTGTGTTATTATATACACAATCTTGTGAGTAAAAATCTCGTAACTAGGTTTGTTATTTTCGGTGATTTGCGTCAGGGTTTGGGCTGCAATTTGCGGGTAGTATTTGTGTGTGTTTTGGGTCTGAAATAATGATTAATTTCGATGTTGATTACATATCGAGGTATACCTCACCATAACAACATTCTATATACACACCGAGGTTCAATATCATACTCAAATACCATCAGCAACACTCAGCGCTAAATATGATCCTAGGATTTCGAGTCCGATGTAAAGATTCGCAATATTTCTGATTCAAAGTTAGAGCTTAGCTGAATTGAACATAAGCTCATTTTGCTTGGTAAATTATGCCCCGGTGTAGGTATGTGCTTGACTGCCTTATATACATTCAATCTTGAAAATTTTAAGTTCGTGGAATGAATATTCAACAAACAGATGTAGGGTTCCATACATATAATAAAATCTATTACAAGTTACATACATGCAAAAGAGTTCGTACAAAAACAAATATACATTTTGGCAAGGAAACTATTTTCACTGTCGCGAAATATCATTACAATTTGAGACATCCGTGTCTGATAAGAAAGAGCTATTAAAACTACTCGTTGAGCTATTTAAGGACTTGTCTGTTTTGTCCGTTTTTTGAAGCACTTCCATCATTTTCGAGCTATGCTCTTGAGCTTTCGCTCGAAGTGCTGCTATGCTTTCTGTCCGAATATCGTCTGCTTCTTCAGGCTTAACCTCACTTCCGGTTGTCTCTTCTTCCTTCATTTTTGAAGCTGCTTCAATTGACTTTTTGTGCATACCTAATATTTAAGGAAAAAATGAAATTTATTTCAGAAACAAAATCGTAAAACTCAATTCAGTTAAAAAAAAATGCTATATAAATCTATACAAATTACACTTTCAAATAATTTGAGGAAAGTATCGGGATACATTTATAAAGTAAGCATCTATCTAACCATTTAACATTTACTTAAACGGTAAAAATCTACTTTTCAAGCTTGTGTATTGTTTAATGTTATAATACTTCTTCAGTAGATATACAATTACAGAAATACATAAATTCGTTGAATCGTTATGGTTGCTATTCTGTCAGTTTTGTTTTCTCCATTGTTAACACTTGATTAAAATAACATTTCAATTCAAACGCCCTCGCCCTATACCTACCCAGTAGCCAGGGCGCGCTTGAGTTCTCTATGCCCTTGTCGGCGCTTTTCACGATTGCGTCAGGAAGCGGCAGGGCGTGTCTCACCATCGCCCCGTATAGCCCATACTCCGCCATGATGCTGCTCTTTCCCCACGTCTTCTCGGTTTTCCGCCATTTCGCCCGCCGGTTCTGGAACCATACCTGCAGAGAGACAGAGGTTAGTTTGACAGGTGCTTGTAATGACAATGACTTAATAATTATACATTCATTTCACGTGAAAACAGATTGATTTGATTGGTCTTCATAATACCCATAGTGTTAATTGCAAGTAACGGATTAAAAACAGATGGTGCATAAACACTGTATCTATTCGGTCAAATTAATACCTAAAATAAACATGTATTATACTGCATGGGAATGAAAATACAGATTGCATTTGTGCATTATATTTTGTGAAGTTGTTTGCAAAAGAATATTACATACAAGTTAAAACAAAGACACAGAACTAAGATTTGAATAAAAAAAAATGATAAAATGATAATAAAAAACATTTCTCTCTTATTAATAGACCTTACATTACCTAAATTATACGAAGATATACTGAGGTTATTCAATTAAATTTTAATGTGTAAAATTCGATTAATTCTGTTAAATAAATACAAACTGTTGTCTAAATATGTGAATCCTTATGGACACGTCTATGCAACTTCCCCATTAAATTATGAGATACATATTTTTTTTTTCATTCCCCCATGCATTCCTGCATTGCGATTACACTGGTCGCTCAATTTGCCTGGTAGATTTTATCTCCCTCAGCAGTAATTATGGCATAATTAGGGCGCGGAGAGTGCAGGATAAGATACAGTTAACGTGCGGAGATTAGCAAAAAACAAGCCGAACGTATGTACCTGTCAATTTTCTATCTCTTCTATGAAAGCAAGTACAATTCAGTGGAGAAAAAACGACACAATTTTAGCCAATTTTCCTGCTGTGAGTCTAAATAAGCAGTCTAGATAAGGCACTAAATGCGGCTATTTTTCTGTCATTTATCAATCTGAGCAGAGAGCGTCATGTGTTTCAGACAAGATAACAGTTTCAGTACGAGAAACACCGAGTACGAATCGGCGATCAAATG
>CM037784.1:38815011-38865011 GCA_021229015.1 Solen grandis
ATAAACATGTTGATTGTGTCTATAAAATACATATACATGTTTTGGTGTAGTAAAATAAACCACACCTTGTGTATTCTTCCGCCCAATAAAAGTCTGTTACAGATCACTAGTTGGTTTTTGGAGTTCATAGGGATTTATTTTTGAATTTGATGCATATTAGGACATTGTTAAAGAATGCAGATGAGATGTAAATATATTTCCTTTAAATCAGTGTTCTCTTCTGTTTGAATATCAAAGATTGTCTTATTTTGATTTAGGCGTGAGGAATTTGTTAAGTTTGCTGAGAATCTGGATGCGGACCGACAAACTCCATCCTGGCTTGGACTTCCGAACAACGCGGAGAAGGTTCTCCTAACCAACCTTGGCTCAGACATGATCGCCAAGTTGATGAAGGTATTTTGATTCACTGACATGTACTTTATAGTTGTTCATGTTTCTTTATGGATAATTTTTACATTTGGCAGTGATTCTATATATTAGTAGATTTCTAGACAAAATAGAATATGTCAATAAATTATTTACATTAAATAGAATAATTTTGAGGGTTTTTTGTAATATTTTGCTAGATTACCTGCTGAATAACTAGGCATTCTGTCCATTAGTAGAGTTACCCTAGTAAGTGATGGCATTTATCTCTAGCTATACTGTGACCTCTATACACCTAGGTTGAGCTTTTGGAAGATGGTGATGATGATCTGGATGCAGTTGACACGGCTGATGACCTGGACCAGAAGATGACGGACGGTCGGCCAGCCTGGATGAGGACCCTGCATACCTCGGTCAAGACCTGGCTTGACCTGGTTCCCAAGGTACACAAGAACAGTTCCTTAGTAATTGATGGTCTAGCTCCTACATTTTATAACTAATACTAAAGGCAGTCAAGAACTGGAGTAATTTAATATCTTGCATTGTCTAAACTGCCATCTTGTTATTTATCTGAACTATTTTTTTTTTATATATATATATTTTGAACTAAAAATTTATTTTTCAGGATTGTGTGTTAGCTATTTAGCACTGACCATCTTAAACTAACATTTATATAGTTCAGTCAAAAAGTTTGTGGACAATGTTTGTTTGTGTATAAAATGATGTATCACTGTCATTGTTGAAAAATAACATATGCAAAATAAAAGTTATCCTCAATACACAAAATCATGCTACTTTACAAAGAAATAATGTTACTTTGACGTTAAACATGCATACTAACTGAACTGCAGCACATTTTCAAAGTGATGTCATGTTATTCATTGATTTACTGCAATTAGTTTTCCTTGAAATAATCCCATTTCCCCTTCATATAATCATTATAATATCAAGACAACGTTTTTGTTTTCAACACTATTGCAAGCCATATCTTCAATACAAATGTGCCAATGTGTTGTTTTGATTGGATATAGTGCTTTTAATAATTTAGCAATTTTCATAATACACACAAATACACCAAAATGTTCATTGGAATATAATTTAAAAAAAAAAAATCATTATTGCAAAGTCTTTCCTTGGCCCCAGTGACCTTGGTTTAGCATAGTTCTATTTCATTTCATTAATGTATGCTATTTCAGGGAAAGCTTCATTTCAAAGTGCACCTCACTTAGGACAGTGTGTGTTAAGTTATATAGCATTACTTTGAAACTTAATTTGTGCATTTGTATTTCACTTGTGTAATTAAGAGAAAAACATTCTGTGTACGTGCCAATCAATATTAAAGTCATTTGTGTCAGTATCAATGAAAAACTGTCCCCAAATATTTTGATTGCCACTCATACTTTAATCTTTGTTGATAACTAAGTATTTCACCTTCCATCAGTACTACTATGTGCCATGTAACATGTGACCTGTCTATTAACACCAGGGTTATGAGGAGTTGGTGAGTACACGCCCCTTCCCTCCCCCATCCAAACCCCCGACAGGTTTAGTACCTGTTTAAAAATCCAGCTTACTTTCATCCATTGTTCAGCTATTAAAGGGTAGCAGTATTTTAATGTCAGACAGTAGTAATATTGGGTACATGCCTTGCTTTCAGCCACCATCGTTGAGTAATTTTATCATACTTTTTAGATTTATTTATGTAGTGTTTTGTGATAGGTAACAAAATGTAGGTGAATTGTTGTTTTTTTTTCAATCTGGTGTTTGGTGAAGGATTACAGTGTTTGGCTGGGTGTAATTATTGCTCATTACTGAGCCATGTTAAACACAGGAGTGGTCCCAAAATCACTGCTTACATAACTTATAAACATTATTTTCTTTCCAATTTATTCCATTCCTTTCCTCAACCTTTAAGGTAATAGTGATCACCTAGAAATATATCTGCACATAAACCCATTGAATTTTTTCCCAAAGTAAGGTAATCTCTCACCGTAAGACTGTGGTCTCTAATTAAGTATCAGGATTAACTAATTTTATTGTTCTACAGTTGTCATAACCAGAATTAAATCATAAACGTGGGTGACTTGCTATGAATTGACATACTTAGAAAAAATACCTTTTCTTCTACTTCATCATAATCTTTGTGAGAATGTCATAATTGGAGTGTGAGAGCTGCCATATTCAGAGAAACTGGATGTTGATGGTCTGGTCTATTCCTCAGGTGGTTGGCACCATGAAGCGTACCATTGAGAACATCAAGGATCCACTGTTCCGATTCTTTGAACGGGAGGTGAATCTAGGTGCCCAGTTGCTGTTGGATGTACGACGTGACCTCCAGGACGTGCTGCAGGTGTGTGTTGGGGACAAGAAACCCACAAACCACCACAGGACCATGATGGCAGACCTGGCTAAAGGTGAGTGCTTTGAAATATTGAATCCTGTATGCAGTTGCAATTAATTGTAGAAAGATTCAGCTCTTGTTTTTTACTTACCTGAGCTCATAAATCTCATAAATGCTCATTAATCTCTCGTCCTAAACTGCTTTGCCAGTATTAATACAATTTTAAAGGGATGTTCCTTCTCAGAATTGTTAAAGAAAATTATTTGAAGCAGAATTAAGGTTGCTGTAACATTTGGAAAACTTAAAAAATCTCTTACAAAGATTGTTACAGTGAAAAGTAAAAACTTCAAAAGTTTTCTATTAAGGTTCATATTTTTTCATCCTGGAACAAGGCTAGTTGGCTCGTCTGTTTTTCGTAGAAAAAATACGAGCTATTGTCGTAAAACCGGCAAAAACAGACAAGCATTGGCACCCGCATGCGGTGCTCTTGTTTTATCTCTTATGGTTAAGTATGATGAACATGTGTATATTTTTACATGAATGCAGGAATGATCCCACAGTTCTGGAGGAGGTACTCCGTGCCAGCAGGTATCACAGTAATCCAGTGGATCACAGACTTCAGTCTCCGTATCAAGCAGCTCCAGACTGTCGTCTCCGTAACACAGCAGGGCGGGGCCAAGGAACTCAAGGTATGCCTCACCTTACCACTGATATGGTTGTTATTGAATTGTCTTTCAAGTTATGTATCTATCCAGATATACAATATTATAAGGTCAAGTCTTAATGAATCAAAACAAGATCAATAGATGTGATTCCCTCTTTCAACTTTCTACATTACAATCTTATATTAAAAAAGTGTAAGTAAAGAATGTTTTGTTTTGAAACTGAGACTGATAACTATATTTGGAATATTTAAAGAGTTCTATGTTTGTTTTAACTTCACATTTTAGTTATTGCTGTGCCTCCATTCACAAAAATAGCATCTGAAATTAATAGAGACAACAGATGTAGGTGACAGAGTTAGACAGCACAGTAGATTCTATTCTGAATATCATCGGGACTTCCCGTCTCGTTCCCCCTGTACAGTGATGTATATCCAGTGTGTATCTGTTGTAGAACCTGCAGGTGTGGCTGGGTGGTCTGTTCATCTCGGAGGCCTACATCACAGCCACACGACAGTATGTGGCCCAGGCCAACAGCTGGTCCCTGGAGGAGCTCTACCTGGACGTGAGTACTTACTTAATATGTAGTGTATATCAGAAACACACTCACTAGCTTTATAATTGTCAAGAATGCACAGATTTAAGGATGTGAGGTATAGATTCATTGTTTGTGTTTGCAAAAAATAATAATTCAGTTATAAGGGTAATGAAATGTATTTAGTCATCACTTTAAATCACTGATGGTTAAATCCAGAGGATTAAGTTTACATTTAAATCAACAAAATGTGTCCCTTCATGATGTTCACTGAAGCATGCAGGTTTATATTGGAATTGAGCCAAGTCTGTGTGCATGATGCATGCTTATGACTTGTTGTTACAGGTGAAGGTGACTGATGGAAAGAGCAGCTCGCTGGACGCGTGCAGTTTCTCGGTGACGGGCCTGAAGCTGCAGGGGGCAGTGTGCAAGAACAACAAACTGCAGCTGTCCTCCACCATCTCAACTGACCTGCCCCTCACCCTGCTCTGCTGGGTCAAGTATGTAGTCCTATCAAATGATCAAAGAAAACTTAAATATTCGGCTATTCCACACAATGAAATGTTGCCAGTAATATATTTGAACTTTTTATACATTTTAACTTCTAATTGTTTCAATAGAGGTCTTGTGATTTGATGGTAGTATTTTTCATTCTGCCCAAGATTCAAGCAAGATAATTTAGTGAAGTTATATACCTATATGTTGCAAATATCAAATATATAAACTATATATATATATATATAATTTTTTCTCATATGAATCTGAAATGAGTGAATACACATGAATTTTAAGCTTTTTAACGAAACTATGTTCTTTTGAAATTATTGGCATTATCTCAACACTTTTGAATAAACACACTTATAATCTTTGAAATTACTCTCAAAGTTAGCAAAGTAGTATTTAAACTAATCTCAACATAAACAACCCCACTATGTATCTCTCTCTTTGCAGAATGTCCGGAAAGTTAATGGAGAATAAGGTGACACTACCAGTGTATCTGAATGCCACCAGGGGGCAGCTCCTCTTCACCCTGGACTTCGACACAGAGGGTGAAGGTTCCGGCAAGGACCACAGCTTCTATGAGAGAGGTGTAGCACTTGTGTGCTCTGACCTGGGCTAGACTGAATAATCACAAGTGTTTCAAGGACTTAACAATTGTGGACTTTGGTTTCTTGTGCTTTACTATGTATTACTATAATTAGTGCTTATCAATTAGTGTTGTGCTCTACCAGTCAAGGTTTTGGACTTTTTACTTACTTTAGTAATGATTTATTGCTTTTGAACATAGTGCTTGTACAACAGAAGATGGAAAAGTTATGAAAAATCCTGATTGAAAGATGATTTTCTTCTTTAAATGGTACACTGTTTAGCAAAGACAACAATTTGGACAATTTAATGCAGTTTGTAGATTTTTGACAAGATTTTAATTATTGTTGATCTAACTTGGTTGCTTGTTATATTTATTTACTTTCAAGCATTTGAAAACTGAAATAGTTGAGAAATGATTTTGGTCCCATGGTCTAAACAGAATTTCATTAACAAACTTCCAATAAAATTTTCTCTGCAAATTAATTTGTTTTATTTATTTCCTCCTCTAGTTTTCAGCAAAATATGTTAATAAGCTGTAATTAGGGGTTACACAGCAAAAATCTTTGCTTCATGAAATACCAAATGGAGGGAAAATCTACTTCCCGTCAGACATGCTGTCTCATTTATTGATATTTGCTTGTATTCAAGCACTCCGTAACAAGATCTAAATATAAACAAGCATGGCTGAAAATGAGGATAGCTAATGTGTTAAAATCTTCATTTATACTCTAGTTTGACCAGGCAATATACTGACGTACACACTGTAGTATGAACACTTTTTACCTTGGTATACAGTAGAATGATCTTGGCATACAGAGACACACCTATCTGTAGTTAATCAAATATATATAAGTGACAAATATGCAGTGTACATTATGACTAAAGCTTTTCACTGCAAGATGTTAAAACTGTTTAATACTATTGTCCATTAAAACAACAAAACGTCACTGCTGCAGGCATTATACAACAGAATGCAAATGCATATGAAGGTATCGTAGTACAATGTACTTTTTAGTCCCCTACAACGAAGGGAACTATAGGTTTGCCGTCCGTCTGTCCGGAAATCTGGATCCTGTGATAACGTAAAAAAGGTTTTATAAGATAATATGAAAATTGATATATGAATAGATGGCAGTATGGAGATTCTGCACGTCACTTTTTTTTTTCTTGGACCAAACAAAAATTATGCACCTCACCGGTAGGGGACTCGTGTGTTGCATGCAACACTTGTTATTTGTTTCAATACATGTATGGAGAAGCAGTGTTTTAGCTCCCCTGAGCACATAGTGCTCAAGAGAGCTATTAGGATCAACGGCTGTCTATCGTCCGTCTTCCAAAATTGTTTCATATGACATCTCCTCTGAAACCACTGGACCAAATTTGATGAAAGTTGCCTGTGATGATCCTTAGCCCTGGGGTTAAAATTGGCCTGCCCAAGGGGTCACTTGATTTTGACTTCAATTTTTTCATCTTGAGACAACAATGCTTGGAGCGTAGATATTTTGTGTGTGCCATTGTCTAATGGTTTTTAACAAAGTTTGTTAAAATCATGGCCCTGGGGTCAAAAAACACACCCAATGTTCACTTGTTTTTACATAGATTTATAGAACATGTCCTGTATTTTTACATTGTTGTATACCAATTATGAATTTAATACATGAAGTCTCTCAAAAACGGTCATTTCACATAAAACACACAAAACTCTATAATGAATCTGTTGATGGTAACCAATATCAGACCAGGCCTGTAATTTTATAGTGTATACTTGCATACCAAATATGAATTCATTACCTGGAAGTCTTTCAAAATTTATTGCATGGAAATTGTCATTTCACATAGAATTTGCCAATATAGGGCGAATAACTCTATAATAAATTAGTGGATTGGAACCAAAAAGAACTTTACCTGTATTTTGATATACACTTGCCAAGCAATAAAAAGTCTTTTACTGGAAAGGGCCTTGTCAATAAGTAAGCTGAAATCAATTATTAGTTGTTAATGATTCATGAAGGTATGTTTTACATGTGGACAGAAATCAGGTGGTGGTCAGAATAGTACACAGGCATGTTGGCTATGCGACAATTTTAGTGAATGTCAGTGAAGGCAATGTCCAGAACAAATTCATGGGTAGGCTGCTCAATCAACTGTATGAAGCCAGTGAAGGCAATATCCAGAACACATTCATGGGTAGGCTGCTCATTCAACTGTATGAAGCCAGTGAATGTCAGTGAAGGTAATGTCCAGAACAAATTCATGGGTAGGCTGCTCAATCAACTGTATGAAGCCAGTGAATGTCAGTGAAGGCAATATCCAGAACACATTCATGGGTAGGCTGCTCATTCAACTGTATGAAGCCAGTTTGAGGCTTCCTTTTCGATAGGGAAAAAACCATTATGCAAAAAAGTGGCATACATTTTTTGATACGTGTACAAAGAACAGACTTATAAATGCACCTTGCTGTGTGATCTGTAAGACTTAAGTTGAATATGTTCTGCAAAAGTTCATAAGCAATTGGAAGAAAAACATTCAAGAGAAAAAACAATTAGCTATATTTTCTGAGTAAAAAGGGCATTTTTTTTGTCAAGGGGAAGTTATGGAACATATTGTGAAAATTAACAATGCATAGTTCCATGACCCACTTATTAGCATATCTTAACAATAGATTACAGTTAGATTTTGTTCCACAAATACGATGTTAACAAAGGAGCACATGTCATTGTTTGTGGCCAAACCTATTTTTATTCAAATAAAAGTTAGGGTCAAGGAACTATCCATTACACCAATTTATATAAAGCCTCAATCAAATGCATCAGTAGGTTCCAGATGTAGATTTTTAGCTCACCTGAGCACTTGTGCTCGGGTGAGCTTTTGTGATCGCCTTTTGTCCGTCGTCCGTCGTGCGTCGTCCGTCGTCAACAATTGCTTGTGAACACTCTAGAGGCCACAGTTTTGGCCCAATCTTGATGAAACTTGGTCAGGATGTTTGTCTACATGATATCTTGGATGAGTTCGAAATTGGGTCATGTGGGGTCAAAAACTAGGTCACTAGGTCAAATCTTAGAAAAACCTTGTGAACACTCTAGAGGCCACAAATTTGGCCCAATCTTCATGAAACTTAATCAGGATGTTTGTCTACATGATATCTCGGATGAGTTCGAAATTGGGTCATGTGGGGTCAAAAACTAGGTCACTAGGTCAAATCCTTGAAAAACCTTGTGAACACTCTAGAGGCCACAGTTTTAGCCCAATCTTCATAAAATTTGGTCAGGATATTTGTCTACATGATATCTCGGATGAGTTCGAAATTGGGTCATGTGGGGTCAAAAACTAGGTCACGAGGTCAAATCTTAGAAAAACCTTGTGAACACTCTAGAGGCCACATTTGCCCAATCTTCATGAAACTTTCAGGATGTTTGTCTACATGATATCTGATGAGTTCGAAATTGGGTCATGTGGGGTCAAAAACTAGGTCACTAGGTCAAATCCTTGAAAAACCTTGTGAACACTCTAGAGGCCACAGTTTTAGCCCAATCTTCATGAAACTTGGTCAGGATGTTTGTCTACATGATATCTTGGATGAGTTCGAGATTGGGTCATGTGGGGTCAAAAACTAGGTCACCAGGTCAAATCTTAGAAAAACCTTGTAAACACTCTAGAGGCCACAGTTTTGGCCCAATCTTCATGAAACATGGCCAGGATGTTTGTCTAATTGATATCTCGGATGAGTTCGATATTGGGTCATGTGGGGTCAAAAACGAGGTCACCAGGTCAAATCTTAGAAAAACCTTGTGAACACTCTACAGGCCACAGTTATGGCCCAATCTTCATGAAACTTGGTCAGGATGTTTGTCTACATGATATCTTGGATGAGTTCGAGATTGGGTCATGTGGGGTCAAAAACTAGGTCACGAGGTCAAATCTTAGAAAAACCTTGTGAACACTCTAGAGGCCACAAATTTGGCCCAATCTTCATGAAACTTAATCAGGATGTTTGTCTACATGATATCTCGGATGAGTTCGAAATTGGGTCATGTGGGGTCAAAAACTAGGTCACCAGGGAAAATCTTAGAAAAACCTTGCGAACACTCTAGAGGCCACAGTTTTAGCCCAATCTTCATGAAAAATGGTCAGGGTGTTTGTCTATATGATATCTTGGATGAGTTAGAAAATGGGTAAGGTGGGGTCAAAAACTAGGTCACCAGGTCAAATCTTAGAAAAACCTTGTGAACACTCTACAACAAGTTTGGCAATCTTCATAATTTGTCAGGATGTTTGTCTATATGATATCTCGAATGAGTTCGAAATTGGGTCATGTGGGGTCAGAAACTAGGTCACTAGGTCAAATCTCAGAAAAAACCTTGTGAACACTCTACAGGCCATAGTTTTGGCCCAATCTTCATAAAATTTGATCAGGATGTTTGTCTACATGATATCTTGCATGAGTTTTAAATTGGGTCATGTGGGATCAAAAACTAGGTCACCAGGTCAAATCTAAGAAAAACCTTGTGAACTCTCTAGAGGCCACAGTTTTAGCCCAATCTTCAATAGATTTGGTCAGGATGTTTGTCTAATTGATATATTGGATGAGTTTGAAAATGAGTCACATGAGGTCAAAAACTAGGTCACCAGGTCAAATCTAAGAAAAACCTTGTGAACACTCTAGAGGCCTACATTTTTGTCCCAGTCTTCATTAAACTTAATATGAATGATGACTGCATGAATTCCCAGTTGAGTGCAAATTCAGGTAGGATCAATATGTAGGTCACTTAGTCAAATGTTAGAAAAACACTTTTAGATGCTAGATTTTTTGTCATTATGCCTAACACAGCCATCTTACTCAGGTGAGCGACACAGGGCCATCTTGGCCCTCTTGTTTTTTAAATTTTCAATGTGAAAAAACGGGGATAACTTAAATCAAAGGTCAGAGTTATGGGACATGACATATGAACTTTTAAGTCTCAAAACATATGTAGCATAACCTCATATTGCCATCTGTCCACGTTTCATGAAAGTATTCCTAGTACAGGGTGAGCTTTTGTGATCGCCTTTTGTCCGTCGTGCGTCATCAACAATTGCTTGTGAACACTGAAGAGGCCACAGTTTTGGCCCAATGTTCATGAAACTTGGTCAGGATGTTTGTCTATATGATATCTCGGATGAGTTTGAAATCGAGTCATGTTGGGTCAAAAACTAGGTCACTAGGTCAAATCTTAGAAAAACCTTGTGAACACTTTAGAGATTACAGTTTTAGACTAACCTTAATGTAACTTGGTCAGAATGTTTGTTTACATCAAATCTCAAATGAATTCAAAACTGGGCAACATAGGGTCAAAAAGTAGGTCACCAGGGCAAATTTTTAGAAAAATCTTGTGAACACTCTAGTGGCCTACATTTTTGTCCCAGTCTTCATTTAACTTGATAGGAATGATGACTGCATGAATTCCCATTTGAGTGCAAATTCAGTTAGGATCAAAATGTAGGTCACTAAGTCAAATGTTAGAAAAACACTTTAGATGCCAGTTGTTTTTTTTGTCACTATGCCTTACACAGCCATCTTACTCAGGTGAGCGACCCAGGGCCTTCTTGGTCCTCTTGTTTAATTATTGCATGATCAAGCTTTTGCATAGTGACGAACGGACAGACGAATGGAGGGCAAACCTACCAGAACCAGTGGGAAAGAAGATGGTTTTAAATAAACAGACAAAGTCAATATGATTGCAAACATTTCTGTTTTTATTGTATACAGTTTGCTATACATAGATTTAACACAGGCGGCAATGACAGTTGAGTGTAGAGGTGACATTTAGATCATCTCACATTCAGCTCCGACAACATTCACATCGAACTGAATAATTCCTGTACAATGTGGCAACAAAAGGTCTACGATCTGCTCTGACTATACTACTGTTTGGCTAACTAGGTCTGACTGCAGACTACATGGCTGACATGATGGATGACGAACTCCTGATGTGTGGCGACGAAAACAGCAGCGTACCGAGACAAGTGGTCACATGACCCACAAAAAAATGAGGCTTGAATCTCGGTACACAACTTCAAATGGACAGAATCTGAAGGGAAGCTCAACTGTTATGGAGTGGGGGAAGTCCACACACTAGAGTGGGAAGTAAGGACAGAGTGCCTGAAGCAAGTGTAACAGCACTGAAATTGGATGATGATGCTCATTGCATGTGTAATGGCAAGTTTAAACAGCTCAAAAAGCCGTGTTATGTGACCGTGTCCGTCCTGAATCAGGGAGACATTAACAGGTACAACAGTATTCACTGAATCAGTAACTAACAGGCCAAGACATTCATATCATGTGCCATTTTCTTATTCAAAATTACCTTTCTTCTCAAGACTCTCTCTAACATACTTTTTATCTAATATAAGGCATTTAATAATCTTCCAAAATCTTATTTTTTTCTCAAGATTGTTTTTTACAAATTACAACAAATTACAACATATATCAACTCAAAGAACTTGCCTTTTGTTCTATATGGCAGTAAATTCTTTAAAGCAGTAAAATATTTTGAATAAAAGCATCTAACAAGACCCTAAACATCACACTGCAACA
This sequence comes from Solen grandis, assembly GCA_021229015.1. Classification (NCBI taxonomy): domain Eukaryota; kingdom Metazoa; phylum Mollusca; class Bivalvia; order Adapedonta; family Solenidae; genus Solen; species Solen grandis. The sequence continues at coordinate 38,826,579 of CM037784.1, forward strand.
TAACCTAATTCTCAGGCTGTAGGACATGAAAAATAACTGCTCTATCAACAACATTTGGCATTCACATGAATCAGTTGTCAATTTCACATATACATGATGGAAATTTTATCAACAAGTCATTAATTGATACAATTGGCCTTTTATTTAATTAAAAAAAAGTTTAAAAATGATCAGCAGTAAAATCAAACCTTTGTAAAATTTAGATACCGAGTAATCACTGGCAATATAAACAGGATGTTACAATCTTTTTTTTATTATCCTCAAGACAATAAAATCAACTTGGTGCATAAAAGACTGATATTATGTGTTCAATGCAGTTATTTTTAAACTTTTGAACATTAACCCTTTCCCTCATAGAGGAAACCATGAAAAGACCTATGCGAACAACATAAAACCAGATCAACCTGCGAGTAACTCGCAGGCTGATCAGGTTTTATGCTGTTCGCTGCTCCTATTTTGTAATTAAATTTGGTAAGGTTTAACTGTGGTTTTTTGCAGATCAGGCTTTATGTGGTACCTACTGAGTGCGTCAAAATGAGTCTATATAAGGGAAAGGGTTAATAAAAAAAAAAGACTAAATAAAATATCACAGTTTTCTAGATAAGGCTAATTGTGGGCAGTACTTTGTTTCAACCATTGTGAGCTACTCTACCTACATCATTACCCTCAGATGACTATAAACTACAGCAATTCAGGTTTAAAAAAATAGTCACTTTTTTCTTGTTCATGTAACATTATTTTTGACAATTAACATTTCATTTTTGTTAAAAAAAAATACATTTAACTCAACATAATACACATTAAATTATTTTCATGGGTTTCTACTTATCAACAAAGAAAAAGATCGAACAGGTATTCCCTTTGTTAACATGCATATCCCTTTTAAAAGTACTAAATATAATGTAAAGTATGCCCCAATATTTAGATTGTGTTTCCAGTAAGAGTCAAAATTTCCAAAAAATATAAAAATAAAAACACAGTCTGGCCCATATTTCCTGAACATTTCCACTTGTTTTCCCTTAACTCAAACCTGGTGTGCATTCAGTATGCCTAAGTGTATGCAACCAGTTGCTTAAAGTCTGCTATACCGTAGTTGTATAAGAACCATAAACCATGCTGTTCATGTGCACCTTATGCTGTACATAGGTATACGTGAATATCATGGTTTGTGACACCGAGATAGTTTCAAAGCGGACTGTAAGCATATGGTTGCATACTGGAATACTGCAGGCAAGCCTGTATTAATCATTAAATGCAATGTCATAAGCAAAACCTTATATTAGCAATTATGTTCAAGTATCATTAGCACATGGCTTAAAATCCTGTTAAAGTAGCATCAGCATGTGGCTTAGGAATCCTGTGAAGTAGCATTTGCATGTGGCTTACGAATTCTACTTGGGAATCTGGTAAAGTAGCATTAGAATGTGGCTTAGGAATACTGTAGTCTTAGCACATGGCTTAAGAATCCTGTTGTAGTAGCATGAAGAATATAGCTTAGGAATACTGTAAAGTAGCATTAGCATGTGGCTTAGGAATACTGTAAAGTAGCATTAGCATGTGGCTTAAAAATCCTTTTAAAGTAGCATCAAGCACATGGCTTAGGAATACTTTAAAGTAGCATCAAGCACATGGCTTAGGAATCCCATTAAAGTAGCATTAGCATGTTGCCTAAGAATCCTGTTAAAGTAGCATTAGCATGTTTCCTAAGAATCCTGTTAAAGTAGCATTAGCATGTTGCTTAAGAATCCTGTTAATGTAACGTTAGCATGAGACTTAGTAATCCTGTTAAAGTAGCAATAATGAGAAACATATATTCAGATGTTTGGTTTGTATCAATTCATGATTTGAGTTTGAGGGAGAACAAGTGCTTCACTGCCTACACCATCACAGTATCAATACAACGGGATCTCCAAACCCCACATATCAACAATGCTGTGTCCAGCAGTGACCGGCCATGAGATCATTCACTGCTAACATGAGTCCCTGCCTATCCCTTGTCCACAATCACACACCATATGAGACCAATGAGACCAGATCTGTCAGAACACATTTCCAATTCTGAACAGGTTCCCTTTCTACCAACCATACAATGGTCACTAAAGAGATAATTATTTCAACTTATAAATTATAACTAAAGTTTTTGTGTCACCTGCTGTAAGGAATCACTTGTCTGTCTGTCTGTCTGTAACACTTTTTCCATCATGCTTCAGCAGGTGACAACTGTGTTCAAAAGAACACTCTTGTAAATGATAAATGTTCTAGTAAAGTTAAGCAGAAGAAAGGCAAGTCAGCTACTATTTTGAAAGCGAAGTTAGGTAAGTGGTCAGATAACTTAGATGGTTGAGCTGTAAGTAAAAGGTTGTAGGTTGAAGGACTTGACAGATAGTATATTTTCCTCACTCTGTGAGTTATGTATGGTGGCTGGAAAGGAGTCCAGATGTAGTCTGATTTCAAATGTACTGGTGGTACAGACAGTATCAACCTGCCCACCAGCAGGCTGATCAGGATTTACACTGGTCACATTGGTCATCTGAAAGCTCTGAAGTAATAAATGTTACATACACACCTTCTCTCATCTTCCCACCCCTTCCAACATTTCCTTCACCTGTGGTGACCTAACCAGTTTGAAACTCGATTTCTGAATGTCTTATAAGAGATGAAAAGTGCATCAATAGCATTATATGGGTCATTTGAAGAATGTAATTCAAATTTCTACAGATGAAATAAGACACCAGTATAAACTACCATTCTCTGGGGGCCATGATATGACTAGAAATAGAAATATCCATACCTAATGAGGACAATTAGCATGTACCTAATTTAAAACATTTCGAAAGTCTATCTGTATCTAATCCAATTCAGTTTTTGCATTAAATCAATTTTAGATGCAGACATTCACAGATTCTATATAAAACCTATGTATGTTCTAATTAAGTTTAAGATACCCAAAACAGTGGAGAAAATACCCTGAAAGTTTGTAAATCATACATTTCCACCCTTCCAATTTATTATAATTATTCTGGTCATAAATATAACTGCCCTATTAAATTTGAGACATGGGTATATATGAGCACTAAGTTTGTCGACTAAATCTATCAATTCCTGAATTTGACTTTGAATTTGCTTGTCTATACAAAGCTATGAAATGAGAAGACCGCATGTAAAACTGAACTCAATTCTATGTTGAGGAAGGTATCACTCTCTCAACACATGACAAAGATATGACTGATGACCAGGATTAAGTTAGACTACTATCAAATTATTTAAAACATATTTCTGTGTAATATGAAGTTGTCTATATTAAAAGTCAGACATTACCAAATTATTAAGAGAAAAAGAGTTAAATTTGTTTAAGATTTTCTGCTTGCTACAGAATTATTTTGACTTTATCAAGAGAACACACTCTCCTTCTTTCCCTCTAGTCCTCACTGATATCAAACAGTGAAATGAACTGTGTAATGGGTTGCTATCAACAATTTGTAGATTAATAATGAGATGGGAAGACATATTGGCAGGACATGACTACTGCATAAAAACTACTGAAGCACCCAGATATGCCCCTGACCTCACAGACTGTACCCCACCCACCCATTGAGCTCTCTACCAAACATCACTGTCTCGAAAACACACACATCCATGGTAGAACAGAGCCGTCAACGATAAAACGGAATTCTGAAACTGTCACTGCCATTTGTACCACATGTTGTATTGCTTAATTTTTCATAAAATTTATTGATTAACCCTCCATATCAATAAATGGCAAGTTAACTCTCTTTAATCAGACTGGTACCGTAACAAAGCAATATATAATTTCTGTACCTATTTTTCTTAAAAACAATAGTAAAACTGTTAGCCTGAAGTCAACTTCAAGTCTTATTTTTAAAATCCAAAGGGAAAATAAACCTAACAACTGCACTTTTTCCCTTATTATATCACATATAGCACAAATGGAGAAACACTGTAACTTTACACCTAGTCCTAACTGCTCTGTTCCCTCGAATGGGATCTGTAAGTTTTTGGCGGCAAAGCTGGAGTATCGCTGTTATCTCCATTAAAACTGATTAAATTCTCACTAGTTTCACCACGAAACACCCCGGAGTCTCTGTCTCCATGGTAACGCGGTAACGTAGCACTATACACATGTGCATTCTGGACCGAAGCTGATGTAGGTGGCTGTGACACACTCAAGGCTCGACTTTGGCCTGTGTTTGGTGGCTTAGTTTGTGACACTGGCGTAGTTCTCGGATGTGACATGGTTTGACTTCGGTTCAACGAATTTGTATTGTACATGGAGTCCCTGCGCGGAGGGACAGGCGGGGGCTGGTCTGTCCTGGGGGGTACACTGGGGGGGTCAGGGGATCCAGGCCGCGTGAACACATCACTGCTGGCAGAGTCTCTGGGTCGGCGGCGAGGGGGGAGGGGTGGGGGCTGCAGAGGGGGGACTGACTCCACCTGCACCAGCTCAGCGGTGGGCACTGTGGACGAAACTGACGGGGAGTTGGCGGTTGTTGTAGAGTGAGTCGAGGTTGTCCCTGAAATGTGTTGAACCAGTGGTTATGCATTTGTTTATCTACCCTGGGTTCACCTTAAACTTCTCTTCTGTTTTATTTTATTAATCTTTGAGACTTTTCAAATATGTTTATTTTACTAACTTAGTCCTTTAGAAACTAAGAATTATTAATTTTTAAATTACTTAACTCGTTGTGAAATAAATGTGTTTTATAGAAATACAGATACATTTTCCCCTAAAATGTATTAGTCTACAGTTAAATATGTTCTGGAAAACCTGGAATGTGCTTCATCATATCAAGACTTTTATAAAATTTTCTCTGACATAGTTTCCCATAGGAAAGATCTGAAATAAAAAGAGGGTAATTCCAAAAAGAACTGGTTGAAAAAAGTTTTGTCAAATAATGAAAAAAAAGTTGAAGCCGAACAGATCACACTTATCTCTTTTAATAAAATGTATTATGACTTAAAAACATCAAAATATGATTAAATCTACCAGTATATAGATTTGTTTGTTTTGGGGGTTTAACATCCAACTGACTGCATTTAAGACATTTGGAGACTATATCTACTTGAGACAGAAACAGTGCTGCCACACTGCAGTATCACGCCTTAAGACATGTGGCATGATACCAAACCCAGTCACATTTTCCTGACACCGGGCCAACCAGTCCTGGAGCTACCATTATATGCTAAGGCCAAGCAAAGGAGCTATAATTGTACCATTTTTCGCAGATTTGGTATGTCACGACCTGGGATGGAACCCATGACCTCCTGATTCCAAGGTGGGTGCACTAACCACTCGGCCACCAGGTCTGGTAAATCTACATAGAAGAACAAAATCAAACCCATTTTTCAAAAGTATATGTATAAGAACTGACCTTGACCAATCAGAACATTAGCAAATACTCCATTATCCCCAGCAGTCACAGAGCGTGGACTGTTTGGAGTGGTGGGGGTGGGTGGGGTCATACACTGGGGGGACGAGGATTCTGTGTCCTCATCAATACGCTGGTACACCGTGCCAAATGAGGAAAATGGGAATGCATGAGGCTTGGAGGACACTGTGTTGTGGCGTGCTGCTGGCCGAATGCCCGGGGACTTCAGATTGTAGGAGAACTTCCGTGGCTGGAAAAAGCAAACATTTCGATACATGGATAAATAATTCACTCTTAACATCTTATCATATTTTTTAAATTCTAACATTTACGGGATTTTTTTTTCAGTATTTTGGGAATATGACCTATACCTCTGACATTTTCATATTGTTTTTGGTAAAATTGGGAATTTTTCATAAATTATCATGTAAGTTTTATATACTCAAAATATAAGTTTGGGCATTTATTTTTGTCTGCACAAAACATGATATTACACCAATCTTGATAAGTTAGTAGCCAACAAAGACAATACTCTGTTGTTGTTGTTTTTATTTGTTTGAAGACATTTCTTTCTTCCGAGTCTCAGGCTTCAAAACAATCCAGCATTATAAAAATCCACAATACCAATCCTTCTATCCTGAGACACATAATATTCTAACTATTTGACAATTACAAGCATATATCAATTTATAAACTATCCATAAGCATTAAAGTAATTACTTTGTAACTCCTAAGGAATTCATAAGCTGTTGAAACACTGTATATGCAGCAATTTGTATCAAGGTCAATGACATATGCCCCAAGAGGTAGAAAGTATACTTAATTCTGCATTTTAAAGGATAATGATCTCTGAAGAAGATATAAAATTGTGAACTTACAGCTTTTTGAGGAAGCCTACATCCTCTGGGTTCTATTTGCAGTGACTTATAAAATAGGTAGTCGTTAAACTGTTTCTCATCTCGGTCCTCTAGGGGGTCCAGATGCTCAAAGAAATCCTGTGAAAACATAACAGATACATATAAGTTGCAGCATACAATACAAGAGGGCCATAGTGGCAATAAGGTGCTCACCTGAGTACCAATAGCCGAAATAAAACCATATAGGTCATGTTGTATAAGGGAACTAGCCTGCCCACTGAGAGACACATTTTTTGAGCCAGTTCCAAAGGTATTTACCTGTATACCAGGTATTAGATTCCACTGTAAAACAATACAGACTAAAATTAAATATATACCTGGACTGACTGTGAGACAGTAGATATAGTACATACCTGTATCTGAGTTTTGATTGCGGGACAATTTGTACTTGCACCTATGTTACATACCTGTATATCAGGTGAGACAGTAGAGATGCTTGCATTTAGTGGTATGTTGTGAAGATAGGTGATATATTTCATCTTTTAATTATTACAAATATTAATTATAAATGATAATACATGTTCCTAAATTACGAAATAGGTTTTTAACAAACATGCTTTTATTATGTGTTTACCATTTTGTTTCCTGTTTCTCTGCATCGACTGCTGTGATTTCATTCCCAGTGAAACAAAATGATTTTGAAACTTATCTAGATAATTCACCCATTGCTGGGTCCATCCATATATATCACCTGCTTAAGTTGTGGAGTGAGATTACAGTGATAAAATCAGTCCACATTTATACCCATCCTCCTGTTAGTTTGCTTAACGGTAAAGACAGTGAATACCAACTCCTCTTTGATTTCTTTAATTAGCCCACTCTTCCATTAGTTTTACTGTAAATCACTTATAATTTTATGGGGTCTTTTAACTGATTACTATTCAAATAATATGCGCTGTTCTGAAGACATTGTAGTGATCTCCCATTCACAGTTTGACAGGTAAGGTGTGGAAACACAATAACCGATCAGCACATGGCAGACAGGATCATATAAGAGGTGTGAACAGGTGATATAACTGTACAGCAGGGGTCCAACTTTACTTCAGATAAAGGGTTATGTTTGAACAAACCAAACGAGTAAAGGGTTGTATTTCATGTGAACTTATATAAGGAAAAAAATAGGTCCAAAGGTTAGGTTTGGATAAAGGGTAGGCTTTGGATAACCGAGAACCGACTGTATATCTGGATTGACTGTAAGACAGTACAGATATTATGTACCCATATATAAGGTTTGAATGTGTGACAGTAGAAATGTAAACTACAAGTTTTGCAAATATGACTGTGAGACAGTAGAGAGGTTATGTACCCATATACAGTACAACACCACTATATAGCGGTTCTTGGGGTCCAAGCCAAAATACCGTGTTCTATTGGACCACATAGTAGGATTGAGAATGCTATATGTGTCTTTGTGATAGTCGTAAATTCATGAAAAACCCTAATATAAAGCAATAATCATTATTTTATTATAGAGTTATTTAGTTGTTGTTTTTTTTGTTTTTTTTTGTACTGTAATTGCCAATGATTCAGATTCAGATAAGAGGTGTGAACAGGTGTGTACGGTATGGTGATGTGAAGTGGTTTCATAACTCTTCAGCATATCGCATTATAATAAATTATACGCCATCCATTGTTTATCAAAACAATGTCGGTGTGAAAATTGCCAATCTACTACAATTTATTGCTATTTGAAATTAAGCTGAGATGTACTTATTATGATGTATTGATATGAGGAGCCTTGTTAATGTTAAAATGAAACAAATTACCAGGTAACGCTGATCTAATTATCACTTATTGTTTACTTCCAGTGAAAAAGATTGGCTATTTTCCGGGACTTTTTAATCCCTGGTAAAATTATGCACGCTAGCATAATAAAAAAACAACAACCAATATTAAGGTTTATGCAGTGGATTTTAGACAATGTTTGTGTATTTTATCGAGTATCTGCTTGGTATTGAATGACCATACCAATTAAATGCTGATGAATGTGGTTGGATAATTATACCGACAAACCTGCATTGTTGCCGATCATTAACACTTGATTGCATAATCATCAACTTCCCCCAAACACAATAGCTTACCATCTGGGGTGTTTAAATGTTATCACTTCCACGTGTCAGTGCACTAGCATGTTAAATACCGACAGCAAAACTCTTTTAAATACATATAGATACAGAAGGAGATAGATTAGTTTCGCGGTAAGCCTATGCAAATGACGCGATATAGTTTTGGGATCCATAGATAAACTGCGATATATTGGTCAACGCGAAATAGCAGTCCGCGATATAGCGACGTTGTACTGTAGCAAGTTTGACTGTGAGACAGTAGAGATGTTACCTACCAGTTTTTCAAATTTGACTATGAGACAGTAGATATATTATGTTACCATATAGCAAAGTTTGACTGTGAGACAGTAGAGATTTATGACCCGTATATTAGGTTTGATTGTGAGAGAGTAGAGATGTTACATACTTGTTATGCAAATTTGACTGTGAAACAGTACAGATGTTATGTACCCATATAGCAAGTTTGACTATGAGACAGTAGAGATGTTACATACTTGTTTTGCAAATTTGACAGCGAGATGTTATGTACCCATATAGCAAGTTTGACTGTGAAACAGTGGAGATGTTACATACTTATTTTGCAAATATGACTGTGAGACAGCAGAGAGGTTATGTACCAATATAGCAAGTTTTACTGTGAGACGGTAGAGATTTATGACCCATATATTAGGTTTGAATGTGAGAGAGTAGAGATGTTACGTACCCATACAGCAAGTTTGATTGTGAGAAATAGATGGTACGTACCCGTATATCGGGTTCGACTGTGAGACAGTAGGGTTGGTTCTGATATTGCTGTATCTCCCCTGTGATCTCGGCGACCTTCCGCCGCTTGCTGAAGTTTATCAGCCCCTCCTGATCTCGTTTCAGGAAGTCTGGATTTCCTTCTTCTGTTTTCAGGATGTTCGTTAAGTACATCCCTATAAGACAAAGGAGTCACATTTCTGATATCAGTTTTCCCTCACTCTATATTAAACCCCCCTCTCCCTCAAACAAAACTTTTTCCTTCTTTAAAAATAACACATTGAAACTAAGAAATTTTTCAGCTCAGTTTTGCACTTGGCTTCTTCTCTGGTCATATGATTACATGACTACTCATATATTACTTAAAGGCTTCAGTCCACAATACAGACAGAAACTTACTGGACGAGGAACTAGCTATATGCTTTAATTTTGTACGATTCCTGACAGCTGAACAAAAGAATAAGAAATATCACAAACAGAAAAGGTTCAGATCTAAAAGGACAAATCTACATTATCTTTTGTAGAAGACTTTTTTTATCAGATAGATAAAATATATTAAAAAAAAAAAAAAGGACTTCACACACATATAAATGTAAAATGATAAATCCAATACATACCGAGGAATGGAACACATGGTGGGTTTATAGATCGTAGCTTCTCTGTATACTTTTTGAAGTGGTCAGAGTTCAACTCTTTGGATTCATTCATCTGTTTGATCAACCGATGGTTGACCTCCTATGTAATTAAATAAAACCATGCATTTTTTTTAATATTTCAGTAACAAGATTTATAAATATAAATCTTTCAGGTAAATGACAAAGCTTTAAGCTTTCTAACTTTAAAAAAAAAAACTTCATTAATAAGTATGTGTCATAATGCACACAACATTTTTGGTTATCCATAATTGTATAGACATGTAGGAAATGAAAAAGTGTGCATATTTAAGTAAAATTACTGCAGCTATAAAATGTTGTAGGTAACATTTTAAAGTTTTTCTTCAAGGTAAAGGACCCAAATGAAGATGACTGGGTTAACAACATCTAATACCGTACTTAAAAAATGTCAAAATATTCTCTTAAATAACAGACAAGATTAAAGAGTTTATTATATCCCTCATGTTGTTGATAAATTGACAAAAACATTTACGCTGAATGTGTGCTCGAGCCGATGGACAGGGGCAGAGTTGAGGGCACTGACCACCTCTAGCACCCCGTTAAAGTTGTTCAGCTCCTGGAATACTGTCATGATCTCGATACATCGGCTCACAATGGCCACTCGCTCCTCTAGGTTCTCTGCCTCAATGATACACTTCTCCAGCCAGAAGGTCAGCTGAAACATCCCATGTACATCCTTAGTCACACTTGTTGTCTACCAGTGCCTGGGTCTGAGCACCCAGGTTTGGCAATACTTGGTATAATTCACTGATTTAAATTAACCAATCAGTGACTGGCTCAAAATCTCCAGTGTGTGTTTATACCCCACTGAACAATGTGTTGAACTTATCACCAGCAAGTAGATTAGGTGTTTCAGGAGGGTTTGTTGGTTTACGTCTCATTTCAAAGTAACAAGGCCTATACCTGTCAGGACAGAGCCCGAGTTCCCTTTCCTTTAGCCTCTCCAACTCTCAACTGACTTCACCCCATGGTATTTATTAGTGAAGCCAAATAAGACTGCAAGAAATTTCACTCTGAGAATGTTTACCTTGTATGCTACTCTGCTTTTATATTTTCAAAAGTTTTGTGTGTTTTCAATATAACTATATTTGTTGAACAGAAAATGACTTTGCTTATTAAAATCTCATTAGTATTGATGGTGGTTTTAACTTTCTTCCCAAAGGAAACATGAGGATCCACCATGTCTCAAACCAGTGCTGCATTGATAAAAAGTCAGTGCAGCACTGACCAAAATGCTATCAAGTCCATCCCTCCATGACTTCCTAAAGTAAAGAGTTATGTTTATACAGACAAACACATACAGTCTACACACCTTTGTGTACCAGCCATCCACTGTGAACATAAATATATACACATATTTCCTTTCCTTGCTTCCTGTAATAAACCCTACAGAAATTCATTATATATACTTACACTATTTGAGAACTCTATCATCTTGAGAAGGTTTGGTGAGGTTTTGTTCTTCGTGTTTTTCATCCACACGCTGCCCACCAGCTCGGACGGTTGCACAGCCCGATACAGGTCAAACTCCAGTAGCGTCACCTGACGAGCGATCTCGATAGGGTGAAGCTGTAATATACAATGAACATCTTAATGTGTACTACCGATCTTTTTGTATGCTAGGTTGTAGCTTGGCTTCCCTCTGATCTCTCTCTTCATCTCTTTTACTGGTATTTACCTCTCTCTCTCACTCATTATCACTCGCACTGGTTGCTTATCATCTTGATTTTCTTTCATGTGTGGTAATGAATACTATAGTGGCCATAGATTCTCACAACTGAATACCATAAAATATCTATATCTAAATAATTTTCAACAAATGGAAGCCTGACACTAACCGTGAGGAGGTCAAACTGTTCCTTGTTGTGTGTAAGATGCCATTCTATGGAGGGTGGGGTTTTCTGGTATGTGAACTCTCGTTCTGTGTTTGGGGACTCAGTCTGAAAACAAAAATGTTTCTGAAGAATTTAAGCCTATATTACACAAAGGCAAAGACAAAGCAATTAACTGAAATTATGTAAAAACCTATCACTATGACATATATACAGTTTGTATATATAGATATATATACACCCACATTAAAGCAACATGACTGCTAAACAACATGTCTTCTTATCTTATTCAGACACACTTTTACATGGAAACCCCTGATTTGATATTTAACAAATTTAATATCATAAACGTGGGCTATTACTCATCACCTGAAGGTAATTTTACTGCCATTACAACACCTTGATTCAACAATATAGAAAATACCAAAAACACATCTAGTACGTATGCTGGAAAAATTTGTGTGCCAAACACTGGTACTTCCTCTGAATATATTGAACATAAGGCCAAATTCCCTAAGAAATAATAGGGCCATATGGCTAGATCACTCACCAGAAAACAAAAGCTTATTTAAATCAATTTATCTTAGATGGTTACCTCCAGCAGGAACCAGATTGAAGTTACAACTTTCTTGCAATGATGTTGTCAGGCATGAGGTGACCATTTGTGCCTAGAGAATTAAATTCTAGCCATTGCTCTTGCATAAGATTTTGAAATTTTCTATATAGAGTATATAAGGAAATAACTAGAAGACCCCCTTATGGTCTCATTTTTTTAAGGGATCATTTTTGTTTTAGCAGTTATGGTAGACAGCCATAAAGTGACAGTTTGTGCTGAATGAAATTTAATTCTGTCCATTGACTAGAGTATATAAGAAATAAGCCATCATTTTAAAGGGATCAACTTCCTTTGATCAATTATGATAGGGCACTATTAGGAGACCATTTGTGGCAGAGTAAAATAAATTCTAACCATTGATTTCAGAAAGTTATTTTCAGTGAAAATCTGCCGGTTGCCAGAGTTCTGTATGGATCATTAATATCAATTATTATTTTCATCAACTTCTACCAAGTAGTTTCATTTTCATCAACTTCTACCAAGTAGTTTCAGAGGAGATGTCGTTGTTTGTTGACAACACACAATGATGATGCAGGGTGAGCTTAATAGCTCACCTTGTATATGTTGTGCTCTGGTGAGCTAAAAAAGGGGCTTAACTCTAGAAACTTAATGAGATTCACCTCTTTTTATAAGTAACCCCCATATACTTACACACCAATATAAACTCATCCCTTTCTATATGTAACCCCTATATATTTAACACCATTACAATAAACTCATCCCTTTCTATATGTAACCCCCTATATACTTACACACCAATACAATAAACTCATCCCTTTCTATATGTAACCCCTATATACCTACACACCAATACAATAAACTCATCCCTTTCTATATGTAACCCCCTATATACCTACACACCAATACAATAAACTCATCCCTTTTATATATGTAACCCCCTATATACCTACACACCAATACAATAAACTCATCCCTTTCTATATGTAACCCCTATATACTTACACACCAAAACTCATCCCTTTCTATATGTAACCCCTATATACTTAACACCAATACAATAAACTCATCCCTTTCTATATGTAACCCTTATACTACACCATACATAAATCATCCCTTTCATATGTAACCCCCTATACTTAACACCAATACAATAAACTCATCCCTTTCTATATGTAACCCCCTATATACCTACACCAATACAATAAACTCATCCCTTTCTATATGTAACCCCCTATATACTTAACACCAATACAATAAACTCATCCCTTTCTATATGTAACCCCCTATATACTTAACACCAAAACTCATCCCTTTCTATATGTAACCCTCTATATACTTAACACCAAAACTCACCCCTTTCTATATGTAACCCCCTATATACTTAACACCAAAACTCATCCCTTTCTATATGTAACCCCCTATATACTTAACACCAAAACTCATCCCTTTCTATATGTAACCCTCTATATACTTAACACCAATACAATAAACTTCCCTTTTAACCTCCCCCTTTTCTATAAGTAACCCCCTATATAGTTACACACCAATACAATAAACTCAAGTAACCCCCTATATAGTTACACAAAAATACAATAGACTCACCCTTCTCTGTATAACTTTAAGGATGGAGTCAGCCATCTTCCTCATGGCCTTGCCCTTTATTGTATCGAGGAATACTTTCAGTTTCTCCAGCAAACTGTTGTCTCGCTCAAAATCATAGAAGTGGTGATCCACCCAGTGCCGCAATACATTGACAACACTGTGACGAGAAACAAAGGAAAAACACAATAAGTAGCTTGCTAGCCAAGTATAAAGGTAGTTATATTTTAATGAAGTACATAAGATTTTTTTGAAATGTGCCATGCACTTTGGGCAACCATGGTTCCCAGTTATTTAAAAACTCTTCAATACATGAGAAAGTAACAGTCCTGTCTATTATTTCTATTTCTTTTTTCTTTTTTTTTACCATCAACCTTAATGTGTGACCTTGATGACTGAGCTTAAAGCTAAGTCAAGCACCTAAACACCGTCCTGTTGAATAATTTTAAAATATCTGTATAACAAAGATATGTTCATCAAGACAAAGAAAACTGCAGGTGCATATCTGCCACTGACCTTCGTCAAACTATCAACCAAATTGTGTACTATATATGAACTCTCATTATATTCTTCATTTCTTTTTCTAACATATACCCGTATGACTATATAAATGGTATACGAGTGTGATTTTAGTCATCAGAAATCTCTATTGGATGTCAATACCATTTAAAATCATTTCAAAGCAATTTGACTATCTGTCTAGGCAGACTTCATTGCTTTTTTTAAGTCTACCTTAAATCAAATACACAAATGCTCATTAAGTAAGACTGTTTTGCATCCCTCTTTGTTGAATGACTTAACATGAAGGAGATACATACCGAAATTGCACAGGTTTGACATATTCTTTACGGAACCTCTTGAGATCATCCTTCAGCTGTAAGTTATCATTATTATCAGCCTCAGTTGTCTCTAGGTCCATATCTATGTCCGGGATGTTGAATCTAAAACAAACACACATACAGCAGTTGCTGAAATCCTTGCAAAAGTATTCAGAACTTGTATTATATTAAGAATAACAGCATACCCAACAGTCAAACATGAACAACTAAAGTCTTCTTGACATGTGAATTTAAAATAAGATTTAATACTCAAGATATGATAAATCCAAGATCCTCTGAATCAATCACCAAATATCTTTTGACATCTTTAATTTCAAAGGATGTACTGTTTTAGGACTAAGAACCCATGACATTAAAAAACAACACTTGGCCTACCTTTCTATGAGAAGATCTAGAAGCTGCAGGGGGCTACAGAAGGACCGGTATGTAGTGAGGAATGTGCGGACAAACTTGGGGTCAGCGTACATGTGATATGTGAGTCGCTCCACTAACTTCAGCAGGGTCCCGCCCTTGATCAGTGGACTCTCCCCAGCGGCGGCTGGATGATCCTCAAACACTATATTGTTCTCTGAATCCTCTATTGCAAATCTGAAAGGTTGTGGGAAAAAGAGAGTGCAATTTCTAGTATTCCACGAATTGTCATGGATGTCAGCTGAAAGCTCTGATACATGAAACATTTTATTTTAACCCTTTCCCTCATAGAGGACACCATGAAAAGACCTATGCGAACAGCATAAAACCAGATCAGCCTGCGAGTAACTCGCAGGCTGATCAGGTTTTATGCTGTTCACTGCTCCTCAGTGGTCTGGAAATAAGGATTTTGTAATTAAATTTGGTAAGGTTTATCTGTGGTTTTCTGCAGATCAGGCTTTATGTGGTACCTATTGAGTGCGTTAAAATGAGTCTATATGAGGGAAAGGGTTAAGCACAATATATGGTACCGAAAAAGTATCAAAGTACAAGTTACCCTGACTGTACTACCGATACACTTGACCCTTTTAACTTCATGGATAAATTCTTTTGATAAAATCACCATAACTCACACTTTATCCTAACAAGAGGGCCATGATGGCCCTAAATTGCTCACCTGAATTCAACTGCTAGAGAGAAAATGCTTAAGTAAGGAAAAAATTTACACATAATAAATTATATAGTATTCAAATTTTATTACTTTTTTAGTTCTGGTGGCCATCTTGGTAGACAGACCTAAACGATTTTAGCTATTTTTGCTCAGTACCATCTAAGGATCATCCTGTAAAGTTTCATCAAATCTGCTCAGCCATTAAGTAGGAGAGTCGTTTAAAGATTTTTCTTTTTTTATTCTTGCGGCAAATTTGGTTGGCTGATCGAAACGATTTTAGCTATTTTCGCTTAGTACCACCTAAGGATCATTCCTGTAAAATTTCATCTAAATTTGCTCAGCCGTTTAGGAGATGTCGTTTAAAGCAAAAGTTGACAACTCAGGACACACGCTGGACAAAGACTGACCACAATACCTCACTTCGTGCTAAGGTGAGCTAATAAAAAAATTTAAATTCTCTGTTGCCTGTATCAGTTTATAATCAACCAATATTGTCATGCTATGAAGAATGTGCATCTTAATGTTGATTCACAATGTTGTTTTGAGGCAAATGGAAGATTAAACTCTCTATGAGATTTTGCTTGAATCTGTTTGGTGCATACAGAAAGTCGCTATTTTAACAGACACTGAATGTGTCCACCTGGATAAACATAAAGTAACCCTAAATGTACCTGTAAGTATCTTTTGAGGGAAGCTTTAGAGGTGTTTGTCTCTCTTCCTCCCTTAAGATTGTGTCCAACTGTCGCTCCAGCATACTGAAATGTATAACACACAACTCCGGTTAATGCAAAACTATGCATACTGATTATAAGGCACTGGCAACAGAACAGAAACAAGAGCTGTCAGAGGACAACACGCTTGACTATTCAAAATGCTTGTTGGTAAATCAAATGATATCTATTTCAATTCTTGCCCTTCACATACCCTGTACATAATAATAGTCAAAAATGATATACCTTGATAGTCTGATACCCCTTAATATTTTTATGAAGTCTAAAATCAATCTCATGCCTATTTACTGAGACATAAGCACAATAACACTGTGCATGCAAAACTTTAACCAAAAATCCAAATTAGAAAAGGGCCATAATTTGCATAAAATTCAGTCAAAAAGTTATCCTCCTTGGTTTTCTGATGCCCCTGAAGACACTCCTTAATTTTCTAGTCAATTCCTCAAGCAATTTCTGAGATATAAGCTGGATAGTAGTTTGAATGCAAAAATTTAACCAAAATTCTAAGTTAATACCATAAATGGTTACTGAGATATAAGGTTGATAGTAATTTGCATACAAAACTTTAACCAAAAGCTGCAACACCAACACTGACGCAAGGGCTACTACAATAGCTCTAGTATTCTTCGAATAGTTAAGCTAAAAATGATGACAACTTAACCAGATAAAATTCAAGAAACTTGTTATCATTTGATGTAATTTTACTCTATCTTAACTGAAAATTAAGCGAAGTGTTGTTAACCCAGCTTTGTGTGGCTCAATTGGACTAAACCATGTTGTTAAGACCCATGGAAATAAATATAGCCAATACAGTGGTCACGCCGTTCCTCGAGGTCCGAAAAAAAAACTTGAAGAATCGCCGTATTCGAGGAATCATTTATGTGTCAAAATTCAATACATTTACATTTGTTGATTTGTTGTACATTTTCATTAATTATTTTCATTAATAAAACAAAATCAGCTCCTTTAATGACAAATGATTAATCATGCAGACCCATCACAGTTTGTTACATGATCAGTAGGTGCGAAAATACTTTTTACATGGCTGTGTTGATATAATGATTCACCAATGTACTCTAAGGAGGTTTGAAAACAAAAAGAAAACAATCTCGACCAAGGTGTTAACTACAGGTGGTCATAGGGGCCAGAGTATGGTTGTCAAGGAGATATAGGTAGGTTTTGATAGTGACTTCGAAGAATCGCATAGAAATAATATAGGATATACTATCTTGGGACCAAGAACGGAACTCAAGGAATCCAAAATCGCATGTTTGAAGAATCACCCATAAATTTATATAGAATAAGAAGGGCTAAATCAAGGGACCGGGTTTGTAGCTCGAGCCATCGCCGGTATTCAATGAATCACCACATTGAGGAATCGTGTCACCACTGTATGTACATCATCATAGTAGCCTAAGTCAAAGAGAGTTTAACCAGAATGCCATTATTTAAGCATTTCCAATGTCACATGTACAGGTGTTTAAGTCTGCTCACCTTCTCGTTTGTAATGATATCAACGCTGCCATCCAGTTGCTCTTTTCCTCAGGCGACTTACACACTAACAACACGTGATTATTGTCCCGTGTTTGGAGCTCAAATGCATTCTTATACTCTGTATTATAAAACATAGAATACTTCATGAAGTAACTGTCTGATAAATAAATTCATCAGAGAAATATACCTTGTTTATTTGAAAAATAAACTGTTGGCACAATTGCGATATGTAATTTTTACACAGTTAACTTCCTAAAAAGAAATGTCATACACAAATGGCATCACGTTTATTAATACCTAATAAAGGTCTATATTTTGAATATGATATCTGATTCCAAGTACAGCTAAGGAGTATCATGGGCATGAAATGAAGAAAATGAAGCAGAAGCTATTAATCAACAATGCCATGGTGATTTTAGATCTTCAAATGCTGTAGTCTACAAAAAGGTAACTTGAGATGATAATCTGGTTTTACTGAAAATCTTTGTAAAGTAATATTAAAACAGATGAATTACAAGTGCAAGTAAACCATACCTATATATTTTCATAAACTTCAGCAACTGTTTCAAAACAACTATAAATTGACTCTTTGCCAATATTTTGGCAAAAATTGCCAATGTCAAGGAAAAAATGTGAATGTTAAAGCAACTACAATTGTAACCATTTGTACAGCTGCCATATTATCAAAGTCATCATCTTTATGTACTGAAATTGTTTCCTGAATCATTTCTCTCTGGAAAATCTACATATTTATTTCAAGAGTTATACCAAAAGGAAACACATCAATTATATTCTCTATAATCATGCATACCTTCAATGTCTTCTTTATCCTTCACATTTATTTTACGGATGTTAAATTTCTCTTTCAGCTTGTATTCACCGCAGGGGCCAGATACTGAGGTTCGCCGCTGGTTCTGCTTACACAACATGATCAGTGTGTCAAACAGAAATACATGACGCTCCGTTGTTGTCTTCCCTCTATTATGCTTCATTAACACTCCATCTGACAAGTACAAAAGTGGAACTCTGCTTTATATATAAAACAAGAGCGTTCTTTGGAACATATGTGTCACCTGCTGAAGTGTAACAGAAAATGTTTGACTGACAAGCATGACGGAAAAAGTGTGATGGACAGACAAACGGACAGACAGATGACAGAAAAAATGATCACTATGTGTCACCTCTGCTTACAGCAGGTGACACAAAAACTCTGCTTGAAAAAGTTTTAAGTAAAATAGTAGCTTAATTTTATCTAAATTCATTTTACACTGCTCAGAGAGAACTCATGATACCCTTGAGAGGACTATGATGTATTCACAATGGAGTGTCTATACAGGAAACACACATTGTTGAGAAGAGATGACCATCATCTTTGTACGGACAAGAAAATAAGAGCCTTTTTTTTAAACAAGAGGGCCATGATGACCCTTAATCGCTCACCTGATTATAAATGAGCAACATATGTTGGATTTTTCATATTGACCTACTTTTTGACATCACATGACCCACTTTCGAGCTTGTCCAAGATTTTATGGAAACAGACATTCTGACCAAGTTTCATGAAGATATGGCCAAAAATGTGGCCTCTTCAGTGTTAACAAGGTTTTTCTAAGATTTAACCTCATGACCTACTTTTTGACCCCACATGACCCAAATTCGAACCTGTTCAAGATTTTATGGAAACAACATTCTGACCAAGTTTCATAAAGATTGGGCCAAAAATGTGGCCTTTAGGGTGTTAACAAGCCAAATTGTTGACGACGCACATTGCACGACACACGTCGCACGACGGACGAAGGGCGATCACAAAAGCTCACCTTGAGCACAACGTGCTCAGGTGAGCTTAAACAAGAGGGCCATGATGGCCCTGAATAAATAAATGAGCAACGTATGTTTGATTTTTCATATTGACCAACTTTTTGATCCCGCATGACCCAAATTTGAGCTTGTCCAAGATATTATGGAAACAGACATTCCAACCAAGTTTCATGAAGAATGGGCCAAAATTGTGGCCTCTAGAGTGTTAACAAGGTTTTTCTCTAAGATTTGACCTCGGTGACCTACTTTTTGACCCCACATGACCCACTTTTGAACCTGTCCAAGATTTTATACAGAGAAACATTCTGACCAAGTTTCATGAAGATTGGGCCAAAAAAGTGGCCTCTAGAGTGTTAACAAGGTTTTTATATGATTTGACCTCATGACCTACTTTTTGACCCCACATGACCCAATTTCGAACTTGTCCAAGATTTTATGGAGACAAACATTCTGACCAAGTTTCATGAAGATTTCCCTAAAAATATTGCCTCTAGAGTGTTAACAAGCCAAATTGTTGATGACACACGACGGATGCCGGACGAAGGGCCATCACAAAAGCTCACCTTGAGCACATTGTGCTCAGGTGAGCTTAAAACAAGAGCTGTCAGAGGACAGCATGCTCAACTATTCAAATTGTAGAACAAATGAAATCTATTTCAATTTCGCCCTTCACATACCCTGTATATAATTTAAGCAAGTATCCAAGTAAGAAAAGGGTCATAATTAATATAAAATTCAGTCAAAAAGTTATCCTCCTTAGTTTTGTGATGCCCCTGAATACACTCCTTAACTTTCTAGTCAATACAATAAACAATTTCTGAGAAACAAGCTTGATAGTAGTTTGAATGCAAAACTTTAACCAAAATTTCTAAGTTAAAAGGGGGCCATAATTTGTAATATATTCCAACAAGAGTTATCTACCTTGATAGTATGATACCCCTAAACATATTAAAGATATTTCAATTCAATCCCATGCCTTGATACTGAGATATAACAAGAAAGTACCTTGCACATAAAACTTTAACAAAAATTTCTAGGTAAAAAAAGGGGCCAAAACTTCTAATATATTCCATCAAAACATATCTACCTTGGTAGTATGATACCCCTAAACGTATTAAAGAGGTTTCAAATCAATCTCATGCCTGGATACCGAGATATAAACATGAAAGTACCTTGCATGCAAAACTTTAACCAAAATTCCTAAGTTAAAAAGGGGCCATAATTTGTAATATATTCCAACAAGAGTTATCTACCTTGGTTGCCTGATGCCCCTGAACAAATCCATAAACTTTCAAGTCAACACCAGGAATGGTTATTGAGATACAAGCTGGATAGTAGCTTGCATGCAAAACTTTAACCAAATTTTCTATTGCATACAAAACTTAAACCAAAATTTTTAAATTAAAAAGGGGCCATAATTCATGTTAAATTCAGTCAAGAGTTATCTAGCTTGGTTGTCTGATGCCCCTGAACAAATCTATAAACTTTCAAATCAATACCATAAATGGTTATTGAGATATACAGTTGATAGTAACTTGCATGCAAAACTTAACCAAAAGCTGCAACACCAATGCCAACGCAAGTGCGACTACTATAGCTCTCATATTTTTCGAATAGTCGAGCTAAAAATGATGATAGCTTAATAATTGCAGATGCCAGTGTAAACAAAGTAAAAAAACTGGCATTTTTTTATAATTTTAGGCCCATTACTATTTACCTAATATGTCAATAACAGCCATAATCAAACTTGATTGTGAAATTATTTTTATAAACATTGTCATCAGGTTTGAAGATGATACCTTAGAAATGAAAACACTAGAGAGTAAACAAAGTGAAATCTGGCATTTTTATATGTTAAAAGGGACATAACCCCTGACCCAATTAGCCAACCAGAGTTTATGGTCATAAACATTGTCAAAAAGTTTGAAGATGATTGTTCAAGAGTGTTAGAGTGTAAACAAAGTGAAATTATGCATTTTTATATATTAAAAGGGGCAGAACTCCTGACCAAATAGGCCAATATTAGCCATAATCGAACTTGGCCAAGAGCTTATGGTCACAAACATTGTTGTAAAATTTGAAGATGATTACTTAAGAAATGAAGATGCTAGAGTGTAAACAAACTAATTGTTCAATCTTAATAGCTCATCTTGAGCACATATGCTCAGGATAGCTAAACAAGAGGGCCGTGATGGCCCTGGATAGCTCACCTGGTATCATTAGGCTATGTAAAATCAAGTGACTTCTAGGGTAGAGCCAATTTTGACCCCAGGGTCATGATTTGAACAAACTTGGTAGAGGTCTATTAGCCCATGTTACATACCAAATATCTAAACTCCAGAACTTGTGGTTTCTGAGAAGAAGATTTTTCCCAAATAAGTCTATGTAAAATCAAGTGATCCCTGGGGCAGGGCCAATTTTGACCTCAGTGTCATGATTTGAACAAACTTGGTAAGAATCGACTAGACAATGCTACACACCAAATATCTAAACCCCAGGCCATGTGTTTTCTGAGAAGAAGATTTTTCAAGTTTTTCCTATATTAGCCTATGTTAAATCAAGTGACCCCTGGGGCGGGGCCAATTTTGACCCCAGGGACATAATTTGAACAATCTTGGTAGAGAGTTGTAAGATCATGCTACATACCAAAAATCAAAAGGCTAGGCCTTGTGGTTTCGGAGAAGTAGATTTTTAAAATTTTCATTTTTAAAATCTATTTTTAGCTCCTGTGACTTAGATTTTTGACCAATCAAAATAATTTTAACAACTTTGGTAAAGGGCCCCATAATGAACATTCCTGTGAAGTTTTATCAAAATCCAGTGAGTAGTTTAGAAGGAGATGTTGTTTAAAGAAATTGTTGACGACGGACACACGTACGCACGTATGCACAGACGACGGACAAAAGGTGATCACAAAATCTCACCAGGAGCACGTTGTGCTCAGGTGAACTAAAAAGGGAGATAAATTTGGTCAAAATGGATCTAATAGCTATGGCTAGTGATTGGAATGTAGGCTTGTGATAGTGAACAAGGATGTAAAGTTTGATGACAAAAGATTTAATAGTTTAGATGTTATGGCAAAGGTTAAAGTTTTTCACGACAACAACACCAGAGTGATGACAATACCTTGACTTTTTTTCTTTGAAAAACAGAACAGTTAAAAATGATTTACAAATTTGATTCTTCTAAGGCTTTCTTGTGTATAGAACATTAGTGAAACAGTCAACAAGCCTTCTTTGCTACTTTGAGCTGCAATGGTTTTCCACCCATAAACATAAACTCGCTGATGAAATTCCAGTAGAATAGGTATGGTTCAAACTAATAATTAAAACTTTTTTTTAAAAAGTTGACATAAAAAAGTCATCCCAGACAGAGAATCACAAACAGTCTAATCTGAATATTGTCACGTCTTTCACAATTTGAATGTGCTTAAACTTTATAAAGTATTTATCGACAACAGACACAATAAAACATTCCTGTCTCACACTTACACCACTCTTTAATCCTGTTCATCAGTCTGTACTAGATCCTATATGTAATGCAAATGAAGAAGACACCTATTCCTTTAAATACAATACACCAATCTACCATCAAATGTATTGATATTAAACATTTGCAGGAAACCAGTTATATGCTGTATCCTATTTCTTCAGATATAAACCCAGTATCTCCGTAATGAATCAATATACTATTGAAACATAGGAATTTGCCTCTTATCATTTCCAAGAAACATATAAAGTACACAATAAGAGGGGAAGGGAGTTCTGAGGAGGATCAGATGGCCTGCTCTGATAGCTTACATTTCCAGTGATCTAGACGCATCTATTTCAGGAAACACTTCAAATCTATAGATATTGAGGCTTCAATGTAATTCTATTTATAGATGAAAGTTGCTGGGACTCCTAATAACATCCATAAATTGATCTGCATAGAAGTACTACGATTGTTAACTGGCAGTCATATTTGTTAAACATGACTCTGACCACAATGAATTATCTTTTTTTTTTCCATTTCAATTACCTTCTCTAATTATAGCAGCAAACATTTGGTGGGCTTAAGTATGGTATTCTATTCCAGTAATGCATCTGTAAAAGGGTTTGGTGTTGGGTGAAGAAATTAGGATTCTACCTAAAGTTTCATTGGATTTTACACATACACATAGAACCTAAAATGAGCCTTTTTACCTCCAACGCTAAGGCAATGGAAGGTCATGAAGGTATCCTGTCCTTACTGGGTTAAGACTCAAAACCTCTCAGGAACACTCACATAGGACACACAACACCTAAACCTCTACGTATTATAAAGTCATGCACTAAAAATCTCAATGGAGACAACAAAGGCAAACTCTGGTTAAATACCTAGGATGAATTCACTGCAGCTCTGCCAGATGTCCCGGCCCTCCCAGTTGTCAATACTCTTCTGTAACTCTGACATCTTCTGAACGATTGCCTGGCGCCCTGTACGGCCTTGTAAGCGTAATGAGGTTTCCCTGCAGAATCAAATCATATATGATTTTGTTTTTTTACTGAACTTATAGCAAATGTTTACCTAAAATAATCAGTACAAATCTTACAACTAACCTAAGACAAGTCTTAACATTATTAAGCTATATGTGATCTCAACAGATGATCTGTAACAAAACTGTATCAACACACTTCAGCAAATCTTCCAAAATAGCAGTTACTCTTTTTTTTATAATGAATGGTTTGCAATACTTTAGATATTTTAACACCCTAAAACATACAACTTGGTTTTTTTTTTCCAAAGAATTTCAAACATTGGTCTTCAACCTACCATGGCTTTTTCTTTGCAACATTTCCTGCAAACTTGTTCTCCAACAGATATTTGAGGGGAGTAAGGAGACCATTGGCCTGCTCCAGACACTCACGGTCTTCTTCATTTGGACTAGTAGCAATTAATGCCTGGAATTAATTATGAAAACAACATTACAAAAGACTACAACATAGAAAAAAAGTTTTAGTAACAGCCATTAATGTTCAATTAATGTAATCAGAGTACACCTTGATTCAACCATTTTCATAAGTAATCCACAATACATCTCGTAAGATCAGTTGAAAAAAAGATCAATCTGAAACAAATGTCAGACTAAATGGGGTTTACATTCTTATATTACCATGGAAACACAACAGCAGCTAGTAACATAACAATTATATTGTACTGAACTTATCTGAGATAGTGTGTAGACTGACATTCTGAGTAATGTCATGAAGAATAAGACCTCTCCCCTGTTGATATGCCAACAGTTGATGAAGCAAGACAGACGAAGACCAACTTGTGCAAAACTTTACTTACAACACATGAATAAAGAAGAAATACCAATAGTTTGGCACCAAGCGCTTAAAAATCTCATCCTAATCTCAAGTGCTCAGGTGGCTAAAATGGTATCCCTAGCGTAAGAACTCGTTTTTAGACGGCAGCTTGCTGTCTTTAGTAGCTAGAAATGCTAACCAGGCATTGCTGACCTTGCTAATTTGCATACTTTCCATGACAAGTTAACTGTACCTCTTGGCGCTTAGTGCAGATCCACGCAATGCAATTCTGCACTTACAAATACAAATGGAATATGTTACGCAGACCTTTTATTAATAACCTTAACAGCTATTCATGTGCTGTTGTTTGTAAATGTGTTTTTTTGCTCTGTAAATATACATTGTAAGCGTGTACAATATATCCGTGACACTTATAATTCAGAACAGCAACACATTTTATATATTTGGAGATCTACTCTTGTAAAAAGAAAAAAAGTAGCACTTCAAATGTCTGTATTTAACCTAAAGTAGTTCACGTAATTTTGCCTAGACTTGACTATTTGAGTTTACCATCGCATCGACAGTATTTCAGTCATATAGCGACGTCCAGCTAATTACAGGTGGAGGAAGACCCCGAATGCACGGAGACATCCAGGTAGAACCACCGACCTACCACAAGCCAGCTGGAAGGCTTCCTCACATGAAAATCCGAATGACCCTGCCGGGATTCGAACCCACTTGGTGAGGGGCTGAGTGAATGTTAAAGTCATCGACTTTACCCTCTCGGCCATGGTAGCCCCACTTAATTTTGCATGAAAGCGAGTCAGGTTTCTCCCAGAGCATTTCTTAACATTGAAATAGAAACAAACATTCAAGTATCTAAAACATCAAGTACCTTGTCAAGTTCTACACTAAAAGTAGAGAGTGTATATAAATCAGGTCCCAGGGAATTACCTACTTCTGAAGTTCATAGTCAGGTTCATGACCCTAATTCCAGATTGTTTTGTAACAAACAGAGTGCGTATTCGATTGTCTTACTACTGACTATAGTTGCAGGAGAGTGTGTGGAGTTTTTGCGTCATGTGGCTTTTGCCTCTATTGTACTAATAATTAAGAATCACAGCTTTTTTCCTGTTAATCCGGCTGCTGTCTCTCAGCGTATTGAGCGCTTTGATTCACTTAAATACTGAGATTTTCTTTCATGATTATGATATTAATTTAACCCTTCATAAAGACTAGTTTTGACACATTGGTGAACAAAGCAGACCCAGATCAGACGGATTCATCCAGGAACTGTCTGATCAGGGTCGCCTATTACAAGAGAGGAGCACAGATTCTACACAGTTTGCAAGACAATGAAAAATAATGTTTCAAGAGTCATTAAAAGCTCTGTAAATTAATCTTCATCAAGTCAATAAACGTGTATATGAATATTCATGAGGTAAAAGGTTAAGGGAAAAGTTTGTTTGAAAACCTAAGACTTACCTTGATCACTTCAAAGTAGTGGAGGCAGTGATAGATGGGGCCAAGCAACAGTTTGGGTAGGACATATTTCATGGCATCCTTGAACCCAGAGCCATAATTCTGAAAAGAAGTTGGGAAAGTTATACTCAGTGTTTACTTTTCATGGGAGCATATTTCTTTTACAGATTAATTTTGTTTTAAAAATAATAGTAGACCATTTGTGAATGATAAAACTAACACTGAAATTCAATTTCAGATACTTACAGATTTTCTGAAAAGATTATATGAAGAAGTTTGTCAACTTGAGGACCTTATCTTTTAGATGTGATTACATTTAATTGAATGATTGATATTATCTGATATTTGTTTGCAATTTAAATATATTATTTATTGATGTAAACATTGCTTAGTTTTTCCATGTATGCATAAAAAGATAGTTACAAAATTATGTTCGTATATCATTATAACACTTAAATAATGCATGTATTACATACACAGCATAAAAAAAGTGGGTGAGGTGGGCTCACATTGTAACAATCAATGGTAACTTAATTTGGATTATTCCAAACTATGCCTTATTCAGAATAAATTGTTGGTCACCTGAATTTCAAATAACCATAATTCTACCGTACTTAACAGTTTTGTAATATTATTAGTGAGCTGTTGATCTAGTCATAAATAGGAAAGGGAAAAACAAGTCTTAAATGTTAGCATCCAATAACTGGTAAGATGCAGTTACAATCAAGCAATAAAATATTGATGATTGCATTCATTTATCATCATAATTAAAAATTTATTTTGCGATTCAAAAGATGAAACATGACTAAACATCTTTATTTTATTTAAACAAGAGGGCCATGATGGCCCTGGATCGCTCACCTGAGTACCATTGCTACAACTGATTACAAGGTTTTTAAACAGACAAGAATTCTGATATAACTCAATCTTAAACATTTTAGCCCTGACAATACTACACACCAAATATATAAGCACTGGGCCTTATGGTTTCAGAGGAGAAGACTTAGTGCGGGGTCATTTATCTCCAAAGGGCCACCATTTTGAAAATCTTGATAATGAACCATTAGATGATGCTACATACCAAATATCTAAGCTCTAGGCCTAAAAGATTCATAGAAGAAGATTTTTAAAGATTTTCCTATATAACTCTATGTTAAACAAGTGACCCCTGGTGCGGGGGCATTTATCACCATAGGGTCATGATTTGTACAATCTTGGTAATAAACCATAAGATGATGCTTCATACCAAATATCTAATCTCTAGGCCTTATGGATTCATAGAAGAAGATTTTTAAAGATTTTCCTATATAACTCTATGTAAAACAAGTGACCCCTGGTGCGGGGTCATTTATCACCATAGGGCTATGATTTGTACAATCTTGGTAATGAACCATAAGATGATGCTACATACCAAATATCTAAGCTCTAGGCCTAATGGATTCATAGAAGAAGATTTTTAAAGATTTTCCTATATAACTCTATGTAAAACAAGTGACCCCTGGTGCGGGGTCATTTATCATCGTAGGGCTATGATTTGTACAATCTTGGTAATGGCCCATAAGATGATGCTAAATACAAAATATCTAAGCTCTAGGCCTAATGGATTCATAGAAGAAGATTTTTAAAGTTTTTTCTATATAACTCTATGTAAAACAAGTGACCCATGGTGCGGGGTCATTTATCACCATAGGGTCATGATTTGTACAATCTTGGTAATGAACCATAAGATGATGCTTCATACCAAATATCTAATCTCTAGGCCTTATGGATTCATAGAAGAAGATTTTTAAACATTTTCCTATATAACTCTATGTAAAACAAGTGACCCCTGGTGCCGGGGCATTTATCACCGTAGGGCTATGATTTGTACAATCTTGGTAATGAACCATAAGATGATGCTACATACCAAATATCTAATCTCTAGGCCTTATGGATTCATAGAAGAAGATTTTTAAAGTTTTTCCTATATAACTCTATGTAAAACAAGTGACCCATGGTGCGGGGTCATTTATCACCATAGGGTCATGATTTGTACAATCTTGGTAATGAACCATAAGATGATGCTACATACCAAATATCTAAGCTCTAGGCCTAATGGATTCATAGAAGAAGATTTTTAAAGTTTTTCCTATATAACTCTATGTAAAACAAGTGACCCTGGTGCGGGGTCATTTATCACCTAGGGTATGATTTGACAATCTTGGTAATGAACCATTAGATGATGCTACATACCAAATATCTAAGCTCTAGGCCTAATGGATTCATAGAAGAAGATTTTTAAATTTCCTATATAACTCTATGTAAAACAAGTGACCCCTGGTGCGGGGTCATTTATCACCGTAGGGCTATGATTTGAACAATCTTGGTAATGAACCATTAGATGATGCTACATACCAAATATCTAAGCTCTAGGCCTAATGGATTCATAGAAGAAGATTTTTAAAGATTTTCCTATATAACTCTATGTAAAACAAGTGACCCCTGGTGCGGGGTCATTTATCACCGTAGGGCTATGATTTGTACAATCTTGGTAATGGCCCATAAGATGATTCTACATACCAAATATCTAAGCTCTAGGCCTTGCAGTTTTGCAGAAGAAGATTTTCAAAGTTTGCATTTTTAAAATCTATTTTTAGCTCCTGTGACCTACTTTTTTAACTAATCTGAATAATTTGTACAACTTTGATAGAGGGCATCATAAGGATGATTCCTGTGAAGTTTGGTCAAAATCCCTTCAGCGGTTCATGAGGAGATGTTGTTTAAAGCAAATTGTTGACGACGGACGGACGCACGCACGCACGGACGACGGACGACGGACAAAAGGCGATCACAATAGCTCACCATGAGCACGTTGTGCTCAGGTGAGCTAAAAATGAATGATCTGTTTGAGGAGCACACTGCTTAAGTGAGCTAAAAAGATACAGCAGAAAAATATAGCCCCATTCCAATTATTTCTTGATAATATCAATACATTACTGGCTTTAGTACTGCATCAATAACAGATGGAATCAACAATTCCACACAAGGGTATAAATGATGTCTTAACTCTGCAACAAAAAAGGGACAAACAAATGATAGAGACAGAGTGAGGGGACAGGAGAAAGGGGTGTGACTACACACAGTGAGTGTAAGGTACCTTGAGAGTTTTACTGATGTCATCCCGCTGCAGAAGTGTGTTGAGACGCTCCTTCCCGTGGGGTGCCAACATATCCTCCACATATTTCTCGTACACATTAAACTCTTCCCCCTGCAACAGGATATGCAATATGGTCACGTCACACCTAATCAGGCATCTTCAGATTCAAGAACAAGCCGGGACCATGTGGCCCTAAATCACTCACCCATGCGTACCATTAAATTGAATTTTTTATCAGAACCACTAAAGAGTTTATGAGTTGAACCCCAACAGCAAAAAGACTATATAACCAAGCCATTACCATCTGTCTTTGATGAAAATCGCATATAACTAGTCCAAGCCCCTAGGCAACATCTTAAAATACTGTTTCAGCATTTTCTATAAGTTATTAGGTGGTTATTTGGGCTTAATAGTATTAAATTTTGATGAAACATTTTCAAAGAACACAAGATGTGTTTGAAAAATACTATGCCCCAGTCTGAGCAGGTCAGATGTCAAACAACTGATGTCAACTGAAAGCCATTCATGAGTGGAGTATGTATGTCAAATATATAGACTTTACTCCATATAGTAATGTTATGCACAAGACAAAAAATCACTAAAAAAATAAAGGGAGCTAATTTAATATCAATGATGATGTTTCAATATCATTACACTTCTGCTACTCACTATCTATTTATATTTTAATTTTCAAATCAATACCTCAAATAGTTCATGAGTTATGCTCTTGACAAAAATTGATATATAAAATAAAGGGAGATAATCAGAAAATCAGACAAGGCAGATTTATTGTTCTTGGTTACTGAACTGCTCCTACTTACTATCATATTATGTTTCAAGTCCTTACGGTCTTTTGTTTATGAGTTTATTGTCGCTCCAACAGTATTTCAGTCATATAGCAACGTCCAGCTAATTACAGGTTGAGGAAGACCTCAAATGCACTGAGGCATCTGAGTAGAACCACCAACCTACTGCAAACCAGCTGGAAGGCTTCCTCACATGAAAATCCGAATGACCCTGCCAGGATTCAAACCCACGCGATGAGGGGCTGAGTGAGTGTTAAAGTCAGCGACTTTACCCTCTCGGTCATGGAGGCCCCCCTTAACCCTGACCTCAACCAAGAGATGTGACTTGACTTGACTTTTTGATTTTACCGTCGCTTTGACAGTATTTCAGTCATATAACGACGTCCAGCTAATTACAGGTGGAGGAAGACCCGAATGCACCAAGTGATGTGACTTTGACCTTCAAGCCAGCAACCTGTACTTGTGATCTCTCCTTGTGCCAAGTTATTTCAAAACATGACTGTACACAACAAAGATACAGCCCAGACAGGACTGTTTAACTTTACACAAATTTTAATTAAAAGTTAACAACTGCTGTGACCTTGACCTTGAAGCTAGCAACTTGGTTCTTGTTTGCATTAAATCATATCATAGGGATCATTTGTGCCAAGTTATTTAAACAAGAGGGTCATGATGGCCCTGAAACGCTCACCTGAGTACCATTGCTACAACTGATTACAAGGTTTTTAAACAGACAAGAATTCTGATATAACTCAATCTTAAACATTTTAGCCCTGACAATACTACACACCAAATATATAAGCACTGGGCCTTATGGTTTCAGTGGAGAAGACTAAGTGCGGGGTCATTTATCTCCAAAGGGCCACCATTTTGAAAATCTTGATAATGAACCATTAGATGATGCTACATACCAAAAATCTAAGCTATAGGCCTTATGGTATCATAGTAGAAGATTTTTTTTCAAGATTTTCCTATATAAATCTATGTAAAACAAGTGACCCCTGGTGCGGGGGCATTTATCACCATAAGGTCATGATTTGTACAATCTTGGTAATGAACCATAAGATGATGCTACATACCAAATATCTAACCTCTAGGCCTTATGGATTCATAGAAGAAGATTTTTAAATATTTTCCTATATAACTCTATGTAAAACAAGTGACCCCTGGTGCGGTGGCATTTATCACCATAGGGTCATGATTTGAACAATCTTGGTAATGAACCATTAGATGATGCTACATACCAAATATCTAATCTCTAGGCCTTATGGATTCATAGAAGAAGATTTTTAAAGATTTTCCTATATAACTCTATGTAAAAAAGTGACCCCTATTGCGGGGGCATTTATCACCGTTTGGCTATGATTTGAACAATCTTGGTAATGAACCATTAGATGATGCTACATATGAAATATCTAAGCTCTAGGCCTTATGGATTCATAGAAGAAGATTTTTAAAGTTTTTCCTATATAAATCTATGTAAAACAAGTGACCCCTGGTGCTGGGACATTTATCACCATAGGGCTATGATTTGAACAATCTTGGTAATGAACCATAAGATGATGCTACATACCAAATATCTAAGCACTAGGCCTAATGGAATCATAGAAGAAGATTTTTAAAGATTTTCCTATATAACTCTATGTAAAACAAGTGACCCCTGGTGCGGGGGCATTTATCACATTAGGGCTATGATTTGTACAATCTTGGTAATGGCCCATAAGATGATGCTACATACCAAATATCTAAGCTCTAGGCCTTGCAGTTTTGCAGAAGAAGATTTTCAAAGTTTGCATTTTTAAAATCTATTTTTAGCTCCTGTGACCTACTTTTTTAA
This sequence comes from Solen grandis, assembly GCA_021229015.1. NCBI lineage: Eukaryota > Metazoa > Mollusca > Bivalvia > Adapedonta > Solenidae > Solen > Solen grandis. The sequence continues at coordinate 38,858,866 of CM037784.1, forward strand.
CCAATCTGAATAATTTGTACAACTTTGATAGAGGGCATCATAAGGATGATTCCTGTGAAGTTTGGTCAAAATCCCTTCAGCGGTTCATGAGGAGATGTTGTTTAAAGCAAATTGTTGACGACGGACGCACGCACGCACGGACGACGGACAAAAGGCAAACACAAAAGCTCACCATGAGCACAGGTGAGCTAAAAAACAATCTTTCACAACAAAGTTACATCTGAGAATTGATTCAGAGGTCAACCAAGTGCTGTGACCTTGACCTTAAGCTAGCAACCTGGTTCTTCTTCAAAACACATCGTCTTGTCCTAAGGATCACTTTTGCCAAGTTATTTCAAAACACCACTATATATCAAAAAGTAACAGCTGGGACAAAATTGTAAGGTCAACTGAGTGCTGTGACCTTGACCTTCAAGCTAGCAACCTGGTTCTTGTTCGCAATATATTGTCTTGTCCTAAGGATCACTTATGCCAAGTTATTTTAACAAGAGGGCCATGATGGCCCTGGATCGCTCACCTGAGTACCATTGCTACAACTGATTACAAGGTTTTTAAACAGACAAGAATTCTGATATAACTCAATCTTAAACATTTTAGCCCTGACAATACTACACACCAAATATATAAGCATTGGGCCTTATGGTTTCAGTGGAGAAGACTTAGTGCGGGATCATTTATCTCCAAAGGGCCACCATTTTGAAAATCTTGATAATGAACCATTAGATGATGCTACATTCCAAATATCTAAGCTCTAGGCCTAATGGATTCATAGAAGAAGATTTTTAAAGATTTTCCTATATAACTCTATGTTAAACAAGTGACCCCTGGTGCGGGGGCATTTATCACCATAGGGTCATGATTTGTACAATCTTGGTAATAAACCATAAGATGATGCTTCATACCAAATATCTAATCTCTAGGCCTTATGGATTCATAGAAGAAGATTTTTAAAGATTTTCCTATATAACTCTATGTAAAACAAGTGACCCCTGGTGCGGGGCATTTATCACCATAGGGCTATGATTTGTACAATCTTGGTAATGAACCATAAGATGATGCTACATACCAAATATCTAAGCTCTAGGCCCAAGGGATTCATAGAAGAAGATTTTTAAAGATTTTCCTATATAACTCTATGTAAAACAAGTGACCCCTGGTGCGGGGTCATTTATCATCGTAGGGCTATGATTTGTACAATCTTGGTAATGGCCCATAAGATGATGCTACATACCAAATATCTAAGCTCTAGGCCTAATGGATTCATAGAAGAAGATTTTTAAACATTTTTCTATATAACTCTATGTAAAACAAGTGACCATGGTGCGGGGTCATTTATCACCATAGGGTCATGATTTGTACAATCTTGGTAATGAACCATAAGATGATGCTTCATACCAAATATCTAATCTCTAGGCCTTATGGATTCATAGAAGAAGATTTTTAAACATTTTCCTATATAACTCTATGTAAAACAAGTGACCCCTTTGCGGGGGCATTTATCACCGTTTGGCTATGATTTGTACAATCTTGGTAATGAACCATAAGATGATGCTACATACCAAATATCTAATCTCTAGGCCTTATGGATTCATAGAAGAAGATTTTTAAAGATTTTCCTATATAACTCTATGTAAAACAAGTGACCCCTATTGCGGGGGCATTTATCACCGTTTGGCTATGATTTGAACAATCTTGGTAATGAACCATTAGATGATGCTACATATGAAATATCTAAGCTCTAGGCCTTATGGATTCATAGAAGAAGATTTTTAAAGATTTTCCTATATAACTCTATGTAAAACAAGTGACCCCTGGTGCGGGGTCATTTATCATCGTAGGGCTATGATTTGTACAATCTTGGTAATGGCCCATAAGATGATGCTACATACCAAATATCTAAGCTCTAGGCCTTGCAGTTTTGCAGAAGAAGATTTTCAAAGTTTGCATTTTTAAAATCTATTTTTAGCTCCTGTGACCTACTTTTTTAACCAATCTGAATAATTTGTACAACTTTGATAGAGGGCATCATAAGGATGATTCCTGTGAAGTTTGGTCAAAATCCCTTCAGCGGTTCATGAGGAGATGTTGTTTAAAGCAAATTGTTGACGACGGACGCACGCACGCACGCACGCACGCACGGACGACGGACGACGGACAAAAGGCGATCACAATAGCTCACCATGAGCACGTTGTGCTCAGGTGAGCTAAAAAGTAACCATACATAACAAAGTTACAGCTGGGACACAAATTCTTACACACACACATGGACAGGTGTAACACTTTATGCCTGTCGTCATTTCATGGCGGGGGCATAAAAAAATTAAAAAGGGGAGGTAATTCCAAACTTGGGCCGGATTGAGTTATGGTTCTTAGTCAATGAACTTCTCCTAGTCACATTATATTCATATATAAAGTCAATACCTTTTATAGTTTTCAAGTTATGGCCAATGTTAAAGTTGACAACAAACAAACCAACAAACAGACAGGGCAAAACAATATGATCAAAGATCTCTGGAGCATAAAATCTTTAAAATGTCTTCATAGGTAATAACAATCAAGATTTTATAAGAAAACCATCCCAGCTATTTGGAAGCCATGTTTTTGAATGTTCAAATTTGATTAAGCAATTAATCACACATTGCTAGGAGTAATTTGTATAAATCACAGGTCTTTTTACAAGATAAATATAAGGCAATCAATATTACCATCATGGATTTTTTTTTTTATAATACAATATAATTTTTACTCAACTTCATGATTTTTAATTTTTGTGAGCTACTGATGAAAAGCAGACTTTTAAAAGATAGGAAGACACATAAGGTTTGCCATTCATAAATTATGGGATAAAAAGAGAATGTACCTCTGCAATATCCTGGAAGCAGATCCCTACTGTGGGCGTCTCGTTCTCTGCAGCCACCTCTACTTGCTCCTCCACCGAGCCCAGCATGTTGGAGGTAAATGTGTAGATGTCCAAAATATTGCTGAATATTACATCCAGGTCCTGCAATGATCCATCCCAGTGTTTACAGAGAAACTCAAAATTAAACATTCTCATCATCAAGTATCATGATCAATGATTGAACTGGTTTACTCGAAGGAGAATGGATTTCTGTGGTCAGTTGACCTTGTCAGGAAAGAAAATCTCTTAGCAACAGATTGATACAATAGGTACCCCCCCCCCACACACACACACAACCCAAATGTACCCAACCTGCAAGTACACAGGTACCCATCCAGCCTCATTTTTGAATTTCGAAGACTAATAGTCAGGGGAGATAATCAATGTCTTACTTTGTAGTGGTATTATTGTACAATTCCTGCTGATGTAGATTAAGTTTAATTTTGTATTTATTTTAACCATAAAGTCTCTAAAATGAGTAATAGTAAATTTAGAGCACGGACATTAACAAGTGGAAATAAGGTGAAATATGGCATTTTTCAAGATTCATAAATTTGAAAAAAAAAAAACAAATGTGACATTACAGACAATTCTTAAATATATCAACTGAGGTGACCATTATTTTAAAATAACAGATGCAATCATCATAACTAAATTACAAAATGTATTTGAAGAAAAATTAGACTTCAATGAAATCTATTATTTTCTGTGTTATATTTTTTGGGTGTATTCATGTAAACCACATTATTGCTGTCAAGTTCAAAGAAAAAAGAACAACACACAGATGAAAAGATCAAAACAACTGGCTTGTTATCCCTTTCCCTCATAGAGGAAACCATGAAAAGACCTATGCGAACAACATAAAACCAGATCAGCCTGCGAGTAACTTATGCTGTTCGCTGCTCCTCAGTGGTCTGGAAATGAGGATTTTGTAATTAAATTTGGTAAGGTTTAACTGTGGTTTTCTGCAGATTAGGCTTTATGTGGTACCTATTGAGTGCATCAAAATGAGTCTATATGAGGGAAAGGGATAGACACTAATATTTGTGTCATTCTTTACTACAAACATTGAATGATATGGAATATAGCTCTGCCAACTTGCCAACATCTTTACCTCATGAATATTTGTGTAATTTTTTTTGTCTAAATTAATTTCAACTGACTTAAATTTAATGAAACAATGGGTTTTCCTTTGTCTTACAAACTTTGTTGGATTTGACCCTCAATATTGTATGAGCATACAGAGGAGACCCTGATCAGGCAGCTTCTAAAAAGTGCCTTCTGATTTTGGTCTGCTTTTTGCCAATATGTCAAAATAAGTTTATAAGTAATGAAGTAATGTTTTCTGTTAATGATGACCACTCATATCAGATCCTCTAAATGTATATGGAAACGAAACAAGCAAGACCAGCCTTTGTCAGATACAAACCTTGCTTCTGGGGAAATGTTGAGCAAACGGAGCCCTAAATACTTTGATGATCATGTTCAGATCATGGAGGTATTGGTTCTCTTCCAGTATGAAGTCCTTCACGATGTCCTCGTACGTGAGGTTCTCGCTGCGGATTGGTTCGTCCACCAGGGGCAGGGGCACATCCGTCTCCTCCTGGGAGAACATGTCCATCAATACCTGCAACACACGCAACCAAGGTCCTAATGGCATAGTCTCTACATACTAAAGCTGAAAATGAGCACAAGCCAACAAACAGACAACTAGTAAAAAGCTCTTGATTATACCTTTTATATAGACTTTCTTGCTGCAAATTTTACTATGCAACATTAAATAATATGGACTCAGGTTTGATGATTCAAAATCTAAATATATTTGACTGTTTTAACATGACATTATTTCCTCTTTTTTTAATCAATGCATGTAATGTAGCCATATCTACATTGGCTTATCAATGTGTATAGAGAAGATGAATACTTGTGGCTGCTATAAAAATGTCAAATGTATTGTTAATTGTCTCCTGGGAAGTCAGAAAGAAGTTTGCTTGATTCAGTTTAGTTGCTTTGTACAAGACTTTTCACTATTAAGACAATGTAAAATCATTCCTTTGTAATACTGGTAAGATTTAACAAAAATACTTCTTATGAAATGATCAAAACAGAAACTGCAGTGTAAGGTGAGAAACATTACATTTATAGCAGTCTGCATTTACTTAACATATCTTGTAGCCTAGAAACAGCCAGAAGTCAAGTTTAACTTTCAACAATCATGGCAAGTCTCATGTAAACCCTCTACCACATGCATACATCTTAGTCTATGATTTAACATTAAAAACTTAGATCAGACTCAAAAGCAATTCAGTCTGAAAAGGTTTTAAAGTGTAAACAGTACATTTCTCATATGATGAAAGGCAAACTGTATGTATCCTGACCAGCCAGCATTACTAGCAAGCTGATCTGGTTTTACTGGCTACATAGGTCTGTTATCTCAATGTTTTTATGTGGTAGACGGTACAGAGACTGACTCCAGAAAGGGCACTCACCTGATCTGCACATATTGCTACTTTTATGTCCTGAGAGGTGATCTCACCGTGCTTGATGTTTTTCACGTAGTTACCAGTCAGCTGCAACGACAAAACACAAAATGTCTGAGTATTCCACATGTGTACATTCCAGATTTGATACACAATTTTAATATTGTCTATTGAAAGCATAAAGGCCACATCAACCTTATTTTTATATATGCTAATGAGCCCTTCCGGCTTCCAATGGATGATAAATATTTTTTTTTCATATAGAATGTGTTAAAACATAAAATATACAATTATTGTTAAGCATTAAGAAACAACACATTTGCTTTGGAAGTCATAATATCTTAGACAATTAGTCCATAGTCACATAAAAACAATATCCAATTTAAAAATAATGACAAACAAACTTGAAAATAATATGATACTCAAGTGTCTTGTGCAAACAGCATTTATATTCTACTTCATTTTACAAAACCTGATTAGTAACCTTAACCCTGGCATCATTGTTATGAGCACATACTTAATATAACATCACACTATACATATCCACTTCTGCATATTGAGAACAGAATATTAAACAATGATCAACCACAACTTTCACTGAATGTGATTAACCCTTTACTTCATGAATATTCATTTTTAAAATTTATGACTGTAAGATATTAAATAACAGAGCTTTAAATAGTATATAAAACAAGTAATAGGTGTTGCACACCACACATGAGTCCCCTAATGATGAGGTGCATAATTTTTCAGTTACCATGGCTTGA
>CM037784.1:38865111-38915111 GCA_021229015.1 Solen grandis
TGAAACCGAATATTCGAATCTTGGTGCATCTCTGTTTTATCTAAATTTTATCAAGTCAAATAAACACAATGTATTATGTTTGAAATCAAAGAACAATTTCCTATACCGGTTTTGAATATATAACGTAAGTATTTATCTGCGCAGATCGTGTCAGTATTTTGACACGGCATGGTTTGAGGACGGAGCAAAATTTGTAAGCACGTCGAGTTGCAAAATCCGTCAAATGAGATGTTATGTCAGGATGTGGTAGTACTTCATGCCGAGATGGATTATAATTTATCACCGGACATTTTCTTGTAAATTTTAACATAACAGAGGAGAACTGTTTTAAGTGTAAAGTATGCAATAATTGTGGAACCCGTTTGTAAAGATAATCTGATTTTATCCTCTTCAAGATGCCATGGCTTTTTTTTTTTATTTGGTGTTTTCTATAAAACCAACCTAGCATTTTCAGGAAAGACGTAATGATGTTCTAGTAAACAAAATAACGAGCATTTATTCTGTTCGAGCAGATGCTTTACAGTATTTTAAAGCAGTAAAGAGACCTCGAATAAGTTTCAAACGTTTCTAAATTCCAAACTAAAAATATTTCTAAAATGTTACTAAAGTTACAGATTTTAACATGAGGAATTGTATCTTAATCGGAATCAAAGCTGCAGACCAAGCTATGCCAGACGACATTCGTGACTTTTAACAGATTTTACGCATGTGCTAATATGTCAAATGGAACATATTCGTCAATAAAATATGTCACATATGTGCTCGATTCATGTTACAGCTTGTAACACCTGTTACACATGTGATCACATATGTGGTCTAATACAGCTATATAATGATGTCAAATTACGCAGTTCTTAATGGTGTGTCCATTTATTTCTTTGTTGACTTTTACTTCACTAAAGGGATAATACTACTATCATAGATGTATTTTGCCATTATCAAAGTTATCCAACGGTTACGCCGACTTTTCCTATAGTGACAAAATGCAGCATTACCTGAATTCTGTCTTCTGGAAGATCTATTTTTAGCGCGAGGACCTCACGTGCGTACAGATCCGGGTAATGGGCATCCCTGAACGCCTTCTCCAATTCGTCTTGTTGGTAGGCCGTAAAAATCGTCCTGGAATACATTGCGGTTTTTGTGAATACATGATCCATTCGGTTATTTATTTAACAGAACAACTTCTCAAATATTGTTCTTTATCATATATTCAGTCTTAATACATCGTTGTATGAATTGGAAAGATAATATCAATAATTCACTTTTTGCTGGGTAACTTGTTAGTAACATAACACAGTATAATTTTATTGACATGAACGGGTTACAAAGGTTACAAATATAACCAACATGTGATATTTGTTGAAACATGGCGTACAACAAGTTCGTTTAAGTTAATTCAAGTTCTCGATTGTTTAATGATCTGATTTATACAGCGAATATTTGTTCGCTTTCCTGCATGAGATTACAGTTTTAAAATAACGAAATAAACAAAAACAAAACAACAAATTTTCTCGTTTTTTTTTTTTTTTTTTTTTTTTGTATGCTTAAACAAGCGAAATACCATTGGAAAATTAAAAAAAAATTGTCCAATCATTGGAAAGAGTGAAATTATATTTTGATAATTTTCGCCCAGAAATTATCATGTTTATCGCAGTAATTCACTTAAAAACATCAAATAAATTGTGTATTTCAATTCGGGTTCCTAGGATCTTTTCGGTGCATATTCTGTACAGCTTTGAAGTTGAGAGCACTGAGCTGCTGGCACGTGCTGATGATAGGAGGTTATGTACGCGAGTCTGGAACCGGATCCGGCCAATTCCTGATCCATGTCGTCAGTGACAAAACCCTTCCGCCGGAAAATAGCCGCAGCCGAAATGACTAATGGACCAATTAACCGGTTATACGACACTCATCACGCCGAATTGCGAGACAAAAACGTGCCTTTCTACCCAATAACAGCACCGCCGACGGCGTAATTAGCTCGTCGGAAGAAATCCGATCATGTTGACGAATGCTTATTTAGGAAATTAGAAAACTGAAACAGCTAGTCAGTAAGGAAAGTAAAACGGTCAATAGCTTAGTAGAGTTTAAACTGTGACCAGTATTAATACTTAAATTTCATCGAACTATTTTTGAATTGCTGATAAAGTTTAAAATATATCGCTATAGTGTGTAAAGTGTTTGCATTAACCAACCATTCTGGTCCTGCTGATTTATCACGTGATTAAATTGTCTGTTTAAAATCAGAATGTATTTATCTTGTATTTTATAAGAAGGTTCTGTTGCTGTTCTTCTCTTTTTATGAAACGATAAATGTATAAAAAAAAATCATAGGGGTTTTTTTTCATTATTGTTTATATTTTTTTTTATGTACACTTGTTTTTACCTGTGTCTTCGTCTCTTCTTCTTGTTTTTGTTCCCAGCAGGTGCGGTTCCAGGGGACTCGAACTTCTCGGTGTGTTGGATACAGGGCGGGGACGTGTTCAGCACCGGGGAGACTGGAACAGACATAAATCGACCCGTACAAACATGAGCAGAGAATAGATATCATTGTTAAATGCACACTGTTCTCAAACCATGTATAGCATGTTTAACAAGTTATGCAAGCCTTTGTTTACTAAGACCAACAGAGCCTATAAATTCAGGGGAATGGATACTTGCATATGTACTGAGGTATTTTTAAGCATTTGAAGGATCTACTTTGATATCCAAAATCAAAACAATAGAGAACAAACTACTACATGTATGTCAAGAAAACGAAAGTGATATGTACGTAGTTTAATCTTTTAACTAGTCTTGCATTAAGAATATGGTTTTATACTCTCCATTTTATTCTAAATTGAAGACATAAAATGGCTGTACTGATTTCTTACATAAATTTAAAACCGCAATGATTCTAAAAACATGTTGTTTTCAAGATTAACTAGTGGTTGGTAAACATTTCTACACCGTCTGAATTTGTTGGCGCCAAAACCTGGGATTGCGGTTCGGATAAGACGCCAAAAAAGTTAGATGCCACCAAAGTTTGATATTTCCCATTTTAAGGATAAGTTTCACTAAGATGTATGGACAAGAGACCTTGTAAGATCTTAAGCCCTTCAATACAAACACACCGATTTGTTGACTTTTGCAATCGATGCGTGAAACTGACACGTCGTGAGATCAATTAAAACACCGTTAAAATCAAGTGCCACTCGAACAGCGGTTATGAAATACAAGCGTACTGAGAAGGAGCATTCCGAACTAGTAGCGGGTCGTGCGAGAATTCAATTAGCTAAATTTGACATTGACAATTAATTACATAACGTAGGTTGAAATCGCACGGAAAAAAACTGTGGCATTTCTCTGCGATGAACTGGGCTTTTTACAATATACTTGTATAATTCTTATTCTGTAGAATTCTACTCAAGAATGGAATCAAAATAATCACATTGAAAAAAATGCCCACATAGCTGAGGAGAAAGCTCCACATTTTATCTATTTATCTATTTGCATTTAAATTATTATCTATTATTTATTAATCGATTTTCTTTAAATTTTACGTTAGAATTTGGATAATTGAAACACCATTCAAAGTTTTGAAAAACTATTTTGAAAACAATGTTCTGTTATATAAATACAAAGTAAAATGATTCTGAAGTTGCGAATACACTAAGTGCGAAACTTGGCAGCTAAATTTCAGATTCACCCGTTTTTCTCTGTGGTAGCGCTGTTGTTTGTCCCACATCTTTCACGGACGTGTAAATCCACTGACAGACCGTACGAGATGGCACGGTGGGAACACCAGGTGAGACAAGTATCGTTAAGTCCTCTATTGTTCGATTAGCAGTTTTTATATGTTATACTAAAATTATTAGCAGCTTTTCCTCTGGCATCGCTATGTAATGGCGGATGACGGAAGTTCTGAAAGGACCTTAAATCCCTCCCTGGCATCGTGAGACCCACAGAATTATGACAAGCATGGGAACTGGGTGTCCAGATAGCATCCCACCTGAGCTAATATCAGTACTGCTTCTCTCTCTATCAATTCAAATCAGAAACAAAAGAAAATTAATAAATCTTTCACAGCGCGCGCTATCTTTTAGTATCAATTAATACTTTAAAAAATAATATACTTTTTTTTATAAATTACATAGTCAATATAGTAATTAAGCATTGTAAAGGCATTTCAACAATATGTATAATAATTGAATAAAAAAAGTAAAGAGGGATTTATATTCATTTAAACATACATGCAATCAATAAAATATCTCTCAACGAAACAGTAAGGGTTCGATAATAAGGAAATGAAGCAGTTAAATGGATTGAAAAGGGCGATGCTCAGCAAGGTCGGGAATAATTAGTGCCTTCAGGTGGGACGTTTCCCATCTTTCCCACATAACTTTGAACGGTCGCATTCTTAGGGCGGTCTTGTAACACCTCCATCAAAGCCGAGCGATGTTTTAAAACTTGCTCAGTGATAACTTAAACATATTTACACTTTTATTTAGATGACTAACTGACTTTATAATCTGTGACATGCATTGTGTCCGAAGCTCGCCTTTGTATCAATATTGCGGGAGACCAACGCCCGCAACGAGCCCCATCCGCTGCACAGGTGATGCGCTAAATTTGACGGAAAATGTGTTGAGGGGCTGCAGAATTAGTGCAGAATTAGCTCTTTACTGCACGATAGAACCCCACGATGTCGCATGAAAATCCACTTAAGCTGTTATTATACGGACAATTCGACGGTGCATTTTTGGACCTTGAGCATCCAAGCGGACACGAGCGAATCAAAGCGACCCTATACCCTGTCCTATGGAAGAAATCTCGACCTCTGCCGTTCTCGCCATGTGTCCGTACAATCCCGAGGGTGCTTCAGAAGTGGCAGAATGATTTTCTAGAGAATGGTCAATTGCTAATATTGAATATGAGGAATTTGGTGGAATAACAAAAGCAGAGTGATGACGTCTTAATGATCATATCTGGCCGACTAATAAGGCATCTTGCTGGGCCGGGCGAATCTTCCTTAATTAAATAAAGAGACAAACGTGCAGCCAACGCTGAAACCGGACCGTAAAGGCGTTTCAAGCTAATGGAAAGCCTTGACCAACGACGGGTTGTATTTTAATTGGTATCACATAGTAGAAGAACTACGTGGCTCTGCATAGAACGACTCCGTTCTGTACATTATGTCTAAAATCCCATGCCATCTTAGAGTATTGAAAGGGGGTGTTTGGATGGGTGGAATAATGTTTACATAAAACATATCTTGCTCAACACTTTTTAACTAGGCCCTGTTTAAAACTTCTATGCAGAAGAAAAGAAGACAATGATATGGAATACAAGTTGTTAAGTAACATAGATGCTAACGAAAAAATATCTCCCCCCAAAAAATGTCCTTTCAATGTATGGGTTATTACATTATGTGACATTATATACTTTTTATACCGGTACATCTAAGTGAGTCTTGACCGTGAAAAAGAAATTGCATAAATCAGCAAAATTAATAGAACATTTTAATGTTAAGGAAGATCAAGGAAATGCATTTTCACGTGTAAATCAACATATACAAGAATGTTGCCATCAATAACTACTACACTGACTGCCACAAGTAGTGCTTGCTCATTCGCCTTCTTCACAACAACTAAATTACTATTCATAGGAACACCAGTATTTATTTGAAATACGTTTCATATTAAATAATAGACGCAATATTGATACTACTCTCATACTAGCAATAACTGATATCAGAGGTCGGAGTAACCTCCACTGACTGGCACATAAGAAAAAAAGCGACACTCAACTCTGATGACCATTAACTTCAAGACTTATTTGCTTAAATACAAAACCAAACACGTTAATTTCTTTATCTGCTATTCCAAGATTAACACTTCTGCGGCGACAAATGGCTCATCTGAAGACCCCAAGTTTCGTAATAAAATCAGCAAACACTTTCCAACCTGTCCGGACTTAAGATAGTGGGAGAGTTGATTGTTCTTCGGCTATCATAATAATCCCGTTATACTCGATTTTCTCATTTCCGGAGAGATCTGTTATATCTATACTATTTGTTTAGACTTGTGAAGTAAGTAAATACATACATCTATCCCTGATAAGCATTTCTGCACTTTTGTGGTCATATTCAAAGTTTTCACAATACACTTATTCATCAGGTTTTATATTTATTTATTTACAGTTACATGTAAAACTGAACCTTTTCGTCTAAATCAATAGATATGTATATATAGAGATCTTGTTTGAGTAATTCATAAGTAAAATAATTTCTGCATGGTTTGAGTAATACACATATTGTGAAAAATCTACATGTCTAAAACAACATATCTGTTTATTAATTTACTTAGTTATTTATCAATAATGTTACCAAGCAGTTACTAGTAAATGTTTCATTCTGATATACCGTTAGTAAGTATTATTTATCTATAGATAATTTTTCAATTTCCCGAGTGATACATGGCCAAATTCTTTTAATGAACATACACTATAAATCAGAAGCTTGGTTTTATCAAAGACCTATAATAACAAAGATTGGCAAGTAATCAAAATCACTCAAAATCACGCGTCAGATTGTCCAGATCTCGCAAAGTCACGTTTGCAAATTTCTGCTATTCTATTTGAGATATTGGAAATAAATTACATTACCATCAAAAATACTAATATATTAAAATTAGTAAAGAAACAAAAAAAAAGTTTTATGTAAAATACAGAAGCCCCTGCATTAACAAAAATATGTAGATCTAAATTTTATTGATTTCCTGCTACACTGGTTGAATTTTAATCAAAATTTTAATGGATTTTCAAAATTAATTAAACTGAAAATACTTTCTTGCACTAGAAAAATGATACTTTTAAAAAGTTATTTTTCTCTGTGATTTTCTACATATTTTAGTTTGCAAAATTCAGTGACCTGGGGCATGACAAAATAATATTTTCCTCCGTCTGTTACAGTGTTACAGGAGTTTCCTATCTTTGCTTAATTTTCTTATTAAATTTGGCTTGTTTAATAGATATTTGATTAAAAATCACATTTGCTCCCAACACAAACCACAAACTACGTTATTCTTTGTATTTCTCAATGCTTTGTATTTCTGACTTTTTTTTCCGTTCCTGTCTCTGTACTGTTTTTTTTTTTTTTTTGTTTTGTTTTTTTCGGAAAATGTTCGTGTTTAATGACAAGCATCCGCAGTAGTACTCTAATAGAATAAAACATACCATCATCTCCTTAACTTTAAAAGCCTTCATGCACTGGCAAGTTATGTTATTCTTTCAAATAGGAAGGACCGTCTGTACTTATCGTCTTCTGTTTTCTTACTCCTCGGATAGAACGGGTGACTGATAAATCACATAGGCTTATCGGCAAGTGTTGGAGTGTTGTTTTTCTTGGATATGCAATCAAGTGGAAGACCGATTAATATCGTGACTTTTGCATAATTTATATCGCGGAAGGATAGGTTTTTGATAGACCAACTGGTCAGTTTAGATACGGAAAGGTCAATACTTGTGATATGCTTGAAGTCCACCTTGTTTTGCTTGACCAAAGGTTCGCGCAAACTGTATTAATTTACTGAAAAAACAGTTTATGTTATTTTATTGGCTCAATGAGGGTGTGTTTGTATACTTATCAGCCCGTCTGTGGCGGGGCGTAGGCAGAGCTGTCGGTTAGGATGACCTGCATGCGCATTTAAGAATATGCGGACCTTTCCGTTAGATAATGCTATTTCCGTTGGTATAACCACCATGCGTAACCTTTGAACTTCAAAGCTAACATAATCGTATCGTATTTAAAGTTGGGCATATTATAAATAGAAAAAATAAACACATATTTTCTCTGATAAACAACGTTTGAGGGGTGCATGAGAATACAGAGGCGATTTGTTCTAAATTGTATTCAATATTGTGATAGGAAAATCTGACTCAAATTTGTTGAGAAATGAAAACTAAATTATCATATGCTTCAGCATAGATAATTCTTAAACCTTCATAAAAAACATTAAAAAAATGTCCAAACATTAAGTTTGAAGTATCAAACATTTTCTTTCTTATTTCATTATTTTGAAATTTTGAAAGTGTGTAATGTTTTTTTTATCCTAAAATAAAATGCTCATCATATTTACAATAATTTAATTTAAGTACATGCATTCATTCTAATAGTCAAAGCGTATGATCACAAAACTTATATACGTGTATAAGAAATAAACGGGTTTATATGTATTGTCATAGTTTCGTTCTGTTGCTTTCTATAAACTAATCAATAATTTCAGTAAATTATTACGTCATCGGTCTCCTATTGTATAAATGAATATTCTCTTGACCGATCAAGCAAACTTGTGAAGAAACGTGGCTAAGCTCTTTTCAAGGTAGTTTGGTACAATAACGCCATTATAAGCTTACGTTTATAAACACTTACACCGGGACGATACACAAACTTAAATTATTAGCATTGTCAGAAATGAAATCCTGACCAGTAACTGAAATATTTTCTCCGTGGGAGCTTTCACAAGTACCCCGTAAGGAGAAAATCGCTAAATAGGTCCTAATTTCTATGAGGAGAAACCGCGATTGACAATGACTTAATGGAGGACAAATTGACTGAGTATCCTGAAATGGTTTACAAGTATTCGGATAATTGAAGAATTACCTAGGATTACCCGGAAACTAGCCGTTAAATACAGGTTGTTCATATCAATGAAGTAGACAGGCAATAACAGTCGTCCCTCAATTTTTTTTACCGCCGCTTTCCTTAAATACACCAGAGTCTACTGAAATGGTTGACATACCTCTTTCGACTGAAGATGGATAAACGGACTGTGCGCTTAGATCGTATACGTGTATTCTAAATTTCCCGACATTCTTCCAGAAAATAGAATCATTTTTGACGGAACCGACAATTGGCTCACATGGCCGTTACAACAGTATGCTTGGTATTATAACTGGTTGTTTGTGTTCGTACCTTTAGGTAGCACTAAAGTAATCATTAAAGATGACATGCATGAAGGCTCTCGAAACCAGACAAATCGAGCTAAAAATCTGAGATTGATTGTTGGTTTGAAAATTATTCCACGATTTCATTTAAAAATGCTTATGTACTGTAAAAATATTTGTTTTCTACTACCACTTCAATATTTTGATGCTCTTTAACCAACACGATCGACATACAAAAACTGTGGGGACAAAAATAATAGTAACAATAGTATTAATCCACATAAAATACCAAAGAACGTGATGGAGGAGGAGAGAACAGACTACCGGTAATCAATATAAGAAGAAACTTTATGCAAATTGCAATATAAATTGAATAAAAAAAAAAAAAATTCATGTAAAAAAATCTTAGTTTTGGTTTTCAGACTGAAAATATATTAATTTGTTTTTATCATAATGGGCTAGTCTCATATTCGTGTCATGTTTGCTTGATCTATTTATAAAGTATTTTTTATATTCATAATTTTTTTCTATTTTTTAAGCTTATATCAATTCACTCCCTGACACTGACCTTTCTTCCTTGTTTTACATGCATAATATGTTTGGACTTTTATTCTCACGTTGAAAATGTTATGTGAAAATTAATATATGGCCATTGAATGACGATTAAATCCATGATGTAGATTAATGTATGCCCTGTTATCTTTTCACGGCTAATAATCCCTGACACTGAACTTTCTTCCATTTTTAAACGGGGGGGGGGGGGGGGGGGGGAGAGAGAGGAGATAGAGAGAGAGAGAGAGAGAGATAAGGTGGGTTAAACTTTAATATTATGCGAAACTATTTTAAAACCGGTTATCACAGAATATTTATCATCCACTATTAATGCTATTACTCAAATAATCCAGAGAGTAAGTTTGTAAAAATATGTTCCATAAAATTAGTTTAGTTTTTAAAAATACAATAATGATCGATAAACGAAAAAATGTAATGAATAAGTTTGGCGGATATAAACGATTATGTTTCTTATATTTATGCACATTCAGATTTTGTTAAAGATTTGTTTTTTCCTGACGGGCGCATGTTCTTACGTTTTAATTTTTCGAGTATCAGACAGTATCCTCAAAGAATCTGCTGTGTTGTCCTTGAAGCCATTCTAACGGTAAAAATAACAGAGTTTAGTGGTCAACCTTGTACTCCACGAGGAATTGTTTTCCCTAGATTACCTGTGTGATAACAATGTTTTCTGTTATTTTCTCGGCTTTAGGTTTTAGAAATAGAACACTTTTTTAAAAACTCGACAAGATTTTCGTATTGCTTCAAACTGAATATGTGAATTTGCGTATATCAAAAATGGATGGTGTGTGGGGGTTATCTTTATATTTATTACACTTTCGGTAAAATTGTTTTATTACTATATATGCATTTCAAAAATTTAGTATATCAGCTGATATTTGAACATGTACTTGCTTGACGTTAAAATAAATATAATCTACGGGACATTAAAATTATGTATACATTTATATTCGATTTCATTCTATATTCATATACGAAAAATTTTTTTATGTTAAGAATGAGACTATATACAACTTTTATAATGGCTGGCTTTAGATTACACGTTTGTATAATATGTAAATTATTTAAAGGGGTTGTATTACATTAAATTTCCGTGTTAATTGTATGTATCATAGTCAAGTTGAACTAACATTCAGTTATAAAAACATAACAATTTATCACATATTTTGCGACAAAGTTTTGCATAGTTTTGTTTAAAAAAATGCATATCTGTAAACAAACATTTGTAAACGCTTCAATTTGGTCACGTGCACGGACCGGTCACGACGGACACAAACCAGTTTTACCGACTCTTGCTACATTAATAGACACCTGAACAACTGTAGTAGTGCAAGAGCAAATGAATTCCACGTGTGAAGTGTGGTCTAGAATTTCAATTCTCGTTAATTGATAATTTTCAGCTTGAACTTCAGTTCCATATAAAAGGTTTAGACGAATCAGAATATACCATTAAGTATTATTAAAAGATTTTTTGTGTGCTTAAACATTGAACTAAAAAAAAAAAAAAAGATTTGAGTTACTCGAAATAATACACTTTACAATTAAGTATGAATAACATATCGGAAACGGGAAAAATATAATTATGATACCACATTTATACAGCACACTCTTCATGGAAAATCTACGTTCAAATGTGCTTGACAGAGTTTTGACACTCTTATTTATTACATATCCAGCGTACACAATGAACGAAAGAAAGAATAAATAAAGCTGTTAAATCCTCTTGATACCTTAAAAGTAACCTTGTTTAACTAAAACATAAATGATACACTACAGTATACTATTTTAGAAACGTTTATACTTTTTTTTTAATCCCTTGATCATAAAATGCAATCAAGTGATGGCATACATGAAATTATATACACAATAAGAACATGAGCTAATTGCATTTTTTTTTTTTTGCAGTACACAATGATCACCTTAATCCAAACTGATTTGACGTCAATGTGATACTTCTGTCACGGAAAAGAGTTTCATTCAACAGAACCACATTTACTGAGTTTCACAGATGGTTCTATATTTCTGAATGTTTCTAACTATATATGTATAATAATATTTTTTCTATTAAAACTATATACATGTACTTCATCGAGGAAAGTTATGAAATTATGTCTATGAAAAAAAACGTAGCTCTTTTATGCATTTTGAGGTACGTTTATGATTTTTATGTTCATAATAAAAAACACCCATTTAAACATCCCTAGATAAATAAGAGATTCCCAGTGGGATTCTGTGAAAAACTTGAGCCTCAGCATGTCATGTGACACCTGCGATAACTCTGTTTACACGCCAATTTTAATTCAATTAAAATCAATATAGAATACTACATGTATTTCGAAACTAGGTAGTTTACTGCACAATTACTACCTCATTTTCCCCGCAAAGTAAGAGAACTCTTAACATTTGGTCATACATTGTACATTAGGCGGTATAATTCACATGATTGCTGAAAATACTTTAAGTACACATGTACGGATGCATGTTACTAAGATTTTTTTTCGGGGACCATCTTTGTTTTCAGTTGCCTGTCACTTCCAAGAAATGATTAAACACCAGAAACAATTAATATTAAAATTTACTGAATAAATTATACATGTATGCATGTAAATATGTGTATGACGTATATATAAACAGAGGTTCCATAAGTAAAATAATTAATATCAGTATCAGCAATTATAATTCTATGTATATGATATCGTTTGAGAATAAGGTTACCGTGCTTTGATTTTCCTACGCACAATCGTTTGCTAAAATATAAATCAGTAATGCATATACTCTCAAAGAAGTTTTTACGCCTGCAAAATCACTTTTCAACAAGAAAATTAATATCAAAATTTTTTACTAAACTTTTTTTTTGTTTCACATAATTAAAAAAATTAAATGGCTTTAAATACATTTGAACACAATATATAATATGACATATTTTCATTTATCATATAAAGGATGGACTGAATTAGTACTATTGCAATTCAACAATAGTAATATGACCACTGAAATAATATATAATTTATATTTATTTAACATTAAAGATTCTGAAATGTATTTGCTTAACATAATTAATTCCGATTTGTTTTGTGTATTAAGAAGCTGTATAAGTTTGAACATATTAGGTCTTATTCTGTAATAACGTTTGATACATTTTTGTCTTATTTGGGCATATGATTTACAAATAAACATGAAATGAAATTCATCCTCTATTTCATTTGAATCGCACATTTGACAATAACGTAAGTGCCGCTCCAATCCATCATATCTTCCAGTATATCGATAGGATAACGATGTTTTAAACGTTGAGGAATTTAGATTTTAAAATGATATCTTTGCATCTTAAATGCGAAACAAGCATTTTATCGAATAAAAAAGTATACACATGTATCAGATGTGAACAACTAATGTTTTATTTGGATATATAATTCGGATTGGCCTATATTTAACATTTGAAAAAGGTGGTTAATGATAACTGTGTTGTAACTGTTAGCATATGAGTGAATTATTACTTTATTAGATTTTGATTTTGATTTTTTTTTCATCTACATACCGTCTTGCTCTGTCCCCGGTGACGTCTTATAACCGTAACCACCGTTATCAATGTGACGTGGAACCACTGACGTCATCGTTTGCACAATCTGCTGGTTATTTACTGTCGTCTGCGACAAGGCATCAAATCGCCATGGACAAAATGGCGAGTTCTGTGACACTGCGTGATGCTGCTGCGGAACTGGCTCACGTGACGTTAGATAACCTTGGTTCATATTGTCCTGGTTGCCATTAAAATTCCCATGGTTGTAAGGAATTGGAAACTCACGTGGTATATACATGAGATTTCCAGGAGACATAGACTGAGAGTCCAAAACCTCTGGTGTTGTGTTTTGACGACAAGCTGGGTTGTTAAGTCCAAGAAGTTCCTGAATGGCGAACGATGGTCTCTGGTTAGAAGGGTACATTTGGCTAAAATGTCCTCCATTGCCATATGAAGCTTGGAAAGAAGCCATCTGCGGCGAGTTGGCATTGAGAAGTCCAGACATATCGTCTCCACAAAAACCTCTTTCTAACATTTTGTCTCTCCCTTTTTTTCTTTGAGAATTCCGTTAAAAGATTTTTATTGAAAAAATGTCGTTTCCCCTCTTATTCTTTTCAACAATATTAATTGTTTATTTTACGTATTTTCCTTGTGTGTTTAATCCTTGAGATCTTCTGTATTTATGAAACTCACAATTTCGTTCATTCACAGGCGAGCATTTTAAAATTAAACGATGTTTTAAATGTCTTACACTTTTTCTAGCGTCTTTTCACCTTAAGTAAATAAATCCGTAATCGAAGTACACTTGTCGCTGTCAAATCGGACATCAGTCATTAATCTCTCTGTGTCTTACCGGCTTTCGTAGATTCGAGCATCCAAATTGCCTGGCACTAAAGCCTCATTTAAACCATGCCAGCTATTTAATGGCCTATATTAGACCATCTCGGTTTTAACGCCTCGAAGAAATCATATTTTTGAAACGCAAGGTGGCCCTCTGTGTTTATTTGTCAATTTTGGTTTCCTAGAGTAAACGGGATAGAAGAAGAATGTTTATTGACGTACAAATTAGCTGTTGTGATTTTATATGATTCTCTCATTTTGAACTAGGTAGAAGATTAAGGAGCGGAGCTGCAAACGCTATCGACCAATCATGTTTGTTTGCTCTTGTCATCCTGCTGAGATAGACAGCTGCTGATTGGTAGATTGGTGTAAGCTCTTCCAGTAGGAGGAGCGATAAATCTTCCTCTCGGAAAATGGAATTTCAGTGGAGAAAAAGTCAATGTTGCACTTGAAACAAGAAATAGAAGGGAAATGGTACTAACTGAACGAGAAGTAGTTTTAAATGATATATGATTACAATATATATTATGTAACCTTGGTTATCAAGCTAAAGTCAGCGCCATTTTATGCTGTCTAGCTTCTTCCAAAGCTCAATAGTATCACCAAACCTTACTTTGTCATTGTAGTCTACCAACTTCATTTAATTACATATACATGTACCGCTATATAATCGAACGCATAAAAAAGTCCTTTCTCTTATGGGTGCGTCTCTTTATGTACATCTACATGTATATTTCAAATTATAATGCATACAGATTCCGTCTGCTGCTACTTTGCGGGGTAGTAGTGGCAAAGGTAGTAGAAACTTTATGCTTTATTAGATGAACAAAGATTTCATAATTCTAGTGTTCGAACAAAAGTGAATTATTATTATTATTATTATATCATCAAGTAAACGTAATATTACTTGTCATGATAACACCGATAAGATTTTAGTTTGCTGTCATATTCGTTTAATTGACACTTCAAATAACCCAGTTGTTTCGTCACGTATTTTCCGTCAGTATAGCGAAAGTTCGCACTTTGGAGCGAAACATGCTGTGATTACATTCAAATGACTAAGTATCTCTTTAGAAAGTCGCAACATAGGAGGACAGGCTAAGGTATGAAAACAGGTTATAATTAGGATGGTCAGTATTTGAGCCCAGCGGGTAGGGTCTATCGAGGATTCAGCCGTCTAACCGGCTTTCTGCTCAGTCGAAGGAGGAGAGAGAGAGAGAGAGAGAGGAGAGATTACCTCTCTGTTATCATCAGCACTTTCGTAAACAATTAAAGCACCTCAAACGCATTTCTATAGACGGATCTTAGCGTCGCCGGTAAATATCTTTCAGTGTATCAACGTTTGTTGGTTGTTTATCGTGATTTACCAGTGGTTCCAGTAAATCCAGAATGTATTTGTATATCCGCGCAAAGCATGGTAATATCCTAGTCAAATTAGTTCCCCAGCTTGAAGTATAGGCCAATTTCAGCAATTGTTCAAACAACATTAAAGGGCTTACTTACGAAAGGCACCGATATAGATGCTTTCTCTCTGCGATTTGATTGGTCAGATGGAATCCTTTTGTATCAACGACGCCATCTAAGTGACCCGTATATGCACTTTATTTGCAGTGTTTCCTTTTTTCAGTGCTCCATTTTGAATCACATAGAAAGCCGTGAGTTTTTTTCCATACATGTACAGTTATTTTAGACAAAGTATATACTTAATAGACATAATATTTTAGTAATGAATCAAGTCAATAAATAAGTCCTCCGTCGTAGCATGATTAACATTGCGAGATACCACAGTTCCTATCAGTATTTTACTTATTAATCGCTTTATATCAAGAAACGAAGTAATTTTGTCGTCAACAAGTTTATATAAATTTCATCCCGTAACAAATCTGCAACACATTTTGCCATTCTGACCGAAGAATATACACTGCTTTTAAAAGAATAATGTGCCTTAAAATGTTTGGATGTCTGTACATGATGGTTATATGATAATTATAAGTATCGGGTGTATGTTATAATGTTCCTACAAGTATGCAAAAATGATGGGCGCTTAAATCCAGTGCTTCTATCAACGACCTGTCTACTGATCCGAAGATTGGTAGGAAGCATGAGTTTCACAGGCGCAAGCGAGAAAATGATTACGAGAAAAGGATTAGGCTGTTGGGCCTTTGGTGGAAAACTAATTGAAGCCTTTAAATCGAGATCATTTTCCTACCGGAATCATAACATTGATATAGAAATAATAAAGGATCGCAGTTTAAAGTAGAAAACTTTTATAAACCCGGAGATTGTTTTATTACGTTTTTCCCCCCTTTTCTTCCGAACGCATGATTTTAACCTTCATGTATGAGAAAAAAAAAATGGTGGCATTTCTTTCTGGTGTTATCTTTGGTGGTTTGATTGGTATACTGATATACAAATAAAAAATTATTTTTTGCAGATCACTGAATATTTATTAAGTAAGCCATATTCCCATCTATCGTTTTCATCTGAGCAATAACTGATCAATATAAAGGATATACATTTTATTTTGAATTAATTCATTATATTTTCTTAACATGTCATGCATCATAATATACAGATATGCACATTGGCTAATCTACAAATCATCATATATGACTGACATGCCTCAGGACACAGAACTCATTCATGAGATATATTCATTTTATGCTTTTGAATGTATTACTTATTACTGCGATATTTATAAATAAAAATTATATTTGATCATTGTGAAATTTTCGATGTTCGCAAGATAAAAGGAATTCTCGCCGATAACCATAATCTTGGTTTAACCAGGCATCATTTGTGTATTTATATTAAAAATGACATGATGAAAGCAACCTCTTTTGAAAATTGTTTATATATAAAAGCATGATGTGTGTTACTAAGGACTCTTCCTGTCAGTCAAGTTACTGACAGTCATGATTATCAGGGGTTGCCCAGTAAAGCTTATACCACGGCTTCAACCCGTGAAACTGTAAACCGCCCCCCGTCGGTTCTGCCCCACACAGACATGCGTACAGACTGATGTATACTTATCTTATAAACGCCGTAATCTTGGCTTATCAGCCCAACCTGGCTGTGACACTGAGCTATGTTGGAGAAAAAATATCAGCCAAGGCTAGACAAATTTATACAGCTGCAACACATTGAAATATGCATACAGTATGCGTCTCCTATGTGAAACATGAGTAAATTGACCCTTGTGTAGAGATGACCGCAGACTGAAAGTCGTTACCGTAACTGAATCATTACCGGGTATGTCTTATTATCATCTCGAAAAGTATAAATAAATCATTGCCGTTCGATAATGAAAGTAGGTATTATATCTAGAGAGACGTTGTGAACGTGTTTCAAATAGACACTGGTACCTTATGTTGGAAGGGTATAATGTATTTATACTAATCAGCCGTGCTGTCATATAGCTCTGCCCCATATATGCATTTTAGTATTTTGTTGTATACTTTGAGAAGAGGGGTACGTTCACTTCTTGGTCCGAGGTAACCATAAACAAAAACAATCGCTTTTGAATTTATTTATTTTACAATCTGAACAAAAGATCTGATATTAAAAAAAGGTTCATATAATTGTTTCTTCTCACTGCATAAGTGAAATAATGATAAAATATTCATATGGAATTAAGCGCGAAATAGGTCGAAACAACGACATTGTTGTTTCAAATTTTCATATTAAAACGTTTGAAACTCGAAAGGATGACATTTAAATGATATCAATCGCACGATGAGACGAGGTTGCAAGTATCGTTTTGTCGTTCTTTCAGTCTGTCGCGCATGCCGATACGAAATTTCGAAGGTTGTCTTCGTTTTGTTACATTGTTTTCATGTTTTGATTTGTTGTTTTTGACTCTTACTTGTTATACATTACTCACAAATCTTTGAGTGACAAAATTACCTGAATCGTACTGATAGCCCGCGATAGCCTCGTGTACAAAGTCGCAAAACCCGTCTTTTTCAGCGTAAATTGTATAAAATTAATTTTTACCAATTTGTAAACTAATCAAATCTTGGTTAACAACCGAATGCAGTTGTAAAGCACCTGTTTCATTGGTTTGCATAAATCATTTTAGGATATTCTAAAAATGGGAGTTTCAGAGTGCATATCATTCTGCATGATTGTCAATTGCAGATAACGATTTAATCTTCCAAATAAAACATAAAATTACCCATAGATTATTATAGTTTCCTTTAGTGAACTCGTCCCTTAATCACAATGTATATGATTAAGCTACACGGGCTATATGTATTAGCAGAATAGAACAGTTCTGTTCTGTATTAGCAGTCTCCGTAGCGCATTTGGGTAAGCGTTCGCTGCGAATTCGAATTCCGCGAATGGATTTTTTTTTTTTTTTAGTTTCTCTTGCTTTCTTTTTTTTTTCACTGGCTAGCATATTACATCATCTAAACTTGTCGACGTATTTGTCATCTAGCATTATTTTTGGATCATAGACCATTTAAAACAATGTGTCTGCCAGCATTATTGCATATGGCTTTAATATTTTTCATTGTAAAACTGAAACTGTTTAGTTTAAACATATTTATTATTCAAATACTATAACAGAACAATTCACAAACATGTACAGAAAGGATTAAATCGAAAACTTAAAGCTTATTGTGATATTCTCCTTAGAACTTTTTCATATCGCCCATTCATATTCAGTGGCGTTGTACACTACATGCAAGACAGCGTGTGGAGTCTGAACTTTTACTTTACACACATATGTATGCAGATCCACGAGAGCAGACTTTTTTCTACAACACTTCAAATCTGGAAACCCGAGGTATCGTAGATGGCATAAGCTTAATAACTTAACCATCGTCGGATACCAACGACCGATCGCTATCATCATGATGGTATGAATTGAAACGGAATAAATCAAACGGGCGTTTCTTACAATGTAATTTAACACGTATGGACATTTTGAGGTAATTTTTGTGGTATCAATTTAATGAATGTTATAGCAACTCATTTCACCACAAAGATGTTTTAAATACAGAGAAACCCCGACCATTTGTGAACACTATACGTGTTTCCTTTATTTAAAAGTTTTTGTGTGATTTATACATGCCCAATAATTTGTGTTGAAACTTCGATGTCGCTTGAAGTTTTTGAGTTACCATGACAATATTGTCCTCTATTTCTATTCAGAAATAAAAAAAAATTGATTAAACTAAGTCAATTAACTTAAGGTATGACCCTGCTAAAGGTCAATATCTTTAATACCTTAATTACGATATATTCTTATTTGTACCAAATGAGATACCAATTCATGATACAGTTTGTAAGGGATCATCACCTTGGTATCATTTTTAGCTCGTCTGTTTCGAAGAAAAAAATCGAGCTGTAATAATATATAATCGCTGAGTCGTCGTTGTCGTCGTTTTGCAAAAACTGTAGCCCATACCTCAAACACTTTTAACAGACGAGCGTTGGCATCCCCATGCGATGCTCTTGTAATTATTACACTAAGTATTATCATATCTATAAATACTATTGAATACATACTGTTACACTTACAACTTGCGTTATTTTGTTGATGCGTCAGATGCGCTAATAGAATGAACGATATGGAAAATAATTCAGCTCTCATGGGCAATTCTTAAAACATGTACTTGAATCTACAAAGTTAAAATTTGTTGTTTTAGCAACAATGTGGAAATACTTTTAAAACAATAGACTGGAGTCGCAATTGTACTTTTTTCAATACATTTAACTCCCCTGTCGGACATTTTAATTAGCATGTGTAATTTGAAAATGTATCTTTACCCGTAACGTTTTCCGAATCGGTTAAAACACCTTCTTAACTAACAAAATGGAATGACTAAGAACAAGTACCTTTCTGGATTTAACAGTATTAAAATGTTTGTAATAAACACTAGATATTTCATTTACATTGCTTAAACAGTTTTGCAAAATCACATGAGCTTTTTTAAATTTTGCTAAAATGTATAATATTTTTTATTTCTTTGTACAGCCCAACCATCTCATCATTTTAATACATGTAACCCAATTATTTCCCTTTGGGACTATTGGGAGACGTATGTTAAAGTTTACACCAAAATACATTTTTGATCATAATCTATATGTCCATTCTCTAAGTACCATGCTATCAAAAACTGACAGATTAAATCCTGATATACACTTGTAGAATTCTCATTTCCATTGCCTTAGTCCCTTAAAACATAGACAAATAGCATGTTTTCTAGTTTACAAGGCAAGCTTAGTCTTTTTTTTTTCTTTTTTTTTTTCTGTTGACATTATTCATGGTAACATAAAAAGAGAGACAACTCATTAATGAATTGTACTGCTCACGTTTCTTATTTGGACATAAGCAGAGAAGACTAGATGATTTCCACAAATACAAAATGCCTATAATTATCTATGGGGAAAAAGTAACGCAACAATGATAACTACTTTGTATTTACGGAATTTTGATAAAGTATTTGAGTTTCTTTGATAAATATGTGCTGTTGTTGTAGCAAAACACTTCTCTAAGATGCTCATTGAGACCTGTTTCAGGCCGAAGTTTATACATATCTGTACTGTGGTCAATCACAGTCTGTTTCACCGTCTCTGCATGAATGAAATAAGGGGACGCTTTACCAACCGAGACCTTATCTATGTTAAAACACTTATGCACAATAAATGAATGAAAGTCGTATATAATATAACAGTTCTAGGTTCTACATTACTTCAGGACGTTTCAACGGGTTACCACAGATTTTTATTTTGGTAAAAAAATCTTTATTTTTTCTCATTTATTTTTAGTGGAATGTTAAAGGAAACCCCAAATTTTATATTTCCTTATTAAAACGAGATTCAAATCATATTTTCCAAATATTGAGGGTCCAAAAAGTCATATTTTAGTGTTTTTTTATGCAAATTTGGCTAAATCAGTTTTAGTTAGAAAAAACAGTCATGAGGTATACATTTTTTTTCATTTACAATTTCAGAAAGCCTTTATATCAGAGGATTGAATCTCAAAAAACAAAACAAAAAAAAAAACAAAAAAACAATAAAGGAAATCTGTCAGTTGATTATTTTATCAAGAAATATATATACATAGCTTTTGGATAGTTTTGTATATATCTTAGTCAAGACACGATGACTTTTTTTGCTCGTAGTGTCTTTTCGATGCACCTGTAACTTATAAAACACATAATAACGGTCACAAATTATTATAAAAATGTTCGAAAATAATATTTTTATATGTTATTAAAGTTTTTAAAATGCAATTTTTCCAATTTTTAATGCTTTGATTTTTCCAACATTTTTTTAAAAAATTGATGTTTTCCAAAGCTAAATCCCTTTTTTAATACTGTTTTTTTATTTTAGTCCAAAGAAATTACGTGCAAAAATTTAAAAAATTTAAAAAAAAAAAAAAAAAACGCTGAAAAAAATATTTTCCAGCAATGGGTCTATCCGCTAATATGCCTAATAAGCTCTAACTTGGCTTTAAATGATCGACAGCTTACAGACTGTCTTCGTCGGTTTAGAGTTTACATGTATACGCAAGGCGCAATGATTCTATTGGAATAGTACAAATATGCAGAAATAAAAAAGAAATGAAGTGAGCGATATGATAGTTAAATGTGATTAGTCAGTAGTGATTTGTTACATGGTGCCTTGTATGCTATGCAAAAATAACTACTACTAAAAATTTCCCGACTTTTAAAACACCAGCATTGGTGTTTGTAATGATTATAAAAATTGTTGATCGCTTGAAAAATGATGCTTCCTTTTGGTTGACTAGTCTTTTATATAATTTGTTTGGCTGCTGATGAAAGTACCTGTAGTGTTTTAACTAGGCTTATGGTGGTCTGGCAAGTCGCGATTCTTTGGCATAATTCCCCCCCCCCCAATTTAACTGTTATTTTCTTACATTTCAGATGTCTTCATAAGTCCGGAGGGTGTTTTCTACGTGCGCCAGTCAAGTGCCTAAAGGTCGTTGGACCGCATGCATGCATGAGATTACACAATATGTGCATGGAGCGAAATATGCCATGACCGGATCATGACATTATGCCTGCTGTTGGCAATATTGATATCATGTTGCAATGTTTTGGGGCAGGTCATTAAGCTAGACAAGCTATAATTAGTTTGTTTTGATTGAGATTGGTTATTACGCGGCTTGATAGTTTACATTCACATCCCCTAAGTTTCCCCCATGCGTTTATACCACAAAGTAACCTACTCGAAAGGGTACTATAAGCATTAACTATTACGAAATACATGCATTATTATTATTATTAGAAGTAGTAGTAGTAGAACCGGCGACTATATATGATACTATTTATCTTAGTCTGGTACCCGACCTTACTACACAGAGTAAAGGACCTGTACTCTGTGTAGTAAGGTCAAGTACAAGACTATTTAAGATTAGGTTTATGGTAGGAGAAGTCAGTGAAATGTGAAACTAATGGATAAGGCGCAAACTAACTTCGTTCCTCACCAAAAAAAAATATAAAAAAATGACTTAATGTAACTACTATTGTTTTATGAAAATAATACTTGTCTGTTAAGTCCCTAACAAGCAAAATTAACCTTTTAAAAATTCGTAATTGACGGTTAAGAATGGATCCCATGGGACAAGTCATTATTTATAAGAGAAAAATAAATAGCTGCTAAATCCATTTTCGTTGTAAACTAGTGCTGTGTTATAAAAATATAGTTATACGATAAAATAATATAATGAGTGTTGCACTTGCATTCTCGTATTAAAAATAGTATTATCATTATAAAATACTTCTCGGAAATGCTCACGGTAACAAATTATCTCCATTCTTTAGTGAAAATCAAGATTTTGACGCCAACGAAATATGGTTGAAATTTTCGGCAGATTCCGTAATTCGTTTCGTAGTATTGACTACACAATGTATTGAACAGGGCTGCTTTCCTGCACCGGAAAACATTTTCGGGGCTATAGTTAGACATAGATATTAAGTTATTGCCTTTTAAATTAACGATTGGCCCTTTGGTCTAGTTGTTGGTTCGATACCTAGTTGTGGCACATTTTTTTTTATATATTATCAACCCCTAAACCCTAACCCTATATATAGTTTAGAAGTTATGGTTTCACTGCATTTTCTTGTAATAAAAGTTAAATAGCTTTGGTCAAAATGGACCTAGGAGTTATGGCCCATGATGATGATGTAGCCCAATTATGTGAAGTTTGATGACATAAGGTTTAATAGTTTAGAAGAAATGACCATGGTTTAAGTTATTCACTGTATTTTTTAAGAAAGGGAGATAAATTTGGTCAAACTGGACCCAAGATGGAAATGTAGTCCTTGTGATGACACTGTCAATATTCTGATTTCATTAAAATACACCCGAAAACGAAGATTAGGAGGGTAAATATCAGTCATCCTCTTGATTGGTCCGTCTGTCTGCTGGTCGGTCCCTCTACAGTCCACATTTCAAAACTGGTCAGCATATTCACCTTGATAAATTCTAGGCCGAGTTTAATCACAGTAACTTAGATTCAAAAACTAAGTCACGAGATCAAATAATTGGAAAACGTTGTTAAACCTCTACAGGCTACATTTCTCACTTGATCTTACACACAAAAAATGGTCAGCATTTTTATCATTATCGTTTCTAGGTCAAGTTCAATGAGCTTCTAATGCATCTGCTTGTTAGGTTTTATATAGGTGATACACTTATCTGTATTAAAACGGTAACCGTCCCGACTGGTTTATATATATAATATATATTGAACATACTTCGACATTCACACATATTCAGATGGTCCGTCAAACTGTAACATAACACTGAAAATAATGACATACACACTAAACTTTTCCGGCGACTAGAATCTTTAGCATCAAATTTCTACTTGTTATAATTGGAACCCACGTAGATCTATTTTGATTTTTGTGTCAATTTGAAAAACGGCTGCGTGGTTATAAATCGAACAGTTCATCCCTCCAATAAAAAAGGACTTTGTCAGATGTTGATAGCTCACTGCCTGACCATTTATTATCTTTCTGGACTATGAACAAAATGTCCAATTCTCTGACAGTTGCGCGCGAAAATGACGTCATGACGTGCAATAACACAGTTCAAGATTTACGACGTGTATCCTAAGCTCAGAATTCTAGATTACGGTGTTATTGAGAAAATGGGTTTATGGTTATAGAAAATATTGACATAAACCGTAAGTCAAAAGTTCAATGTTGTATTAGGTCAATAAAAGGTTTAGCCCTCTAGCGCATGCGCACAATATACTAGGAAACTTCAGCCCACGACATCGAAAGACGGCCATTTTGAAAGGCAAACTTTACTGTGTACATTATAGACATATCTATATCTATGCATTAAACTTTACACATCTACGATTACATAACAATGGTGGCCTCGTGTTGGGTAAGTGGTTGTTCAAATAGGGCAAATGCCAAAGAGAAACTAGGTTTTTTTAAATTTCCCAAAATAAGGATACACGAGGGCGATCAAACGAGGAAAATATCAGAGGATCGAAGGAGGGCATGGCTGACCAACATAAACCGTAAAGAAGAGCCATCGGATAGTGCAAAGATTTGCAGCGATCATTTCATATCTGGTATGTATGACCATACACTTTTCGGGTGTATTTATATCTGATTAATTGCTCAATGTATATCTATTTTCTGTCGCTTCGGTGCCTGGTCAAGTCGACCTCAAAACCAAATCGGCCTGGTCTAAGTCGGCCTAAAATGTAGTCCATTAAATAAGCCATAACGTATTGATTTTACCAATTTAACATTTTCTTGATGGAAGTAAAAATGTAAAAAAAATCAGCCTATTGAATGTAGAAGGTGAATTATGATATTCTAGGGCTTATTTATAGGACTCGTGCTAAAATATAGGTTTAACACAAACGTGACGTCGTGAGAACTATACAATTACTGTACAGTATCATTTAAAATTCAATGTAAATGATAATAAATAATCATGGTTAAAAGCTAATGGTTGAGTCATTTTAAAAATAGATAAATAAAACAGTTAAACTTATTTTACTATGAAACAAGTTCTTACAACTTAGATAAATCTTTTTCGATGGCTCTGATGATGGCGTATGTGGTCATTATTGTGGGCAGAGCCAGGAGCACCCAGAGAAAACCCATGTGTCTGGCAAACACCGTACCTCTCACATACATCGTCTGGGATCAAACCCGGGACGCACTGGTGAGAAGCAAAGTGCATTACCACTATGCTATCCAGGCACCCGATAAATACAACACTTGTTTGCACCTCACTATTGTACTGATGCCTCAGAGTTGGCCCATTACATTAATGGAAGGAAAAGATTAAATAACAATTTTTTTTCTAAAGATCTTCACACTTGGTTAACAAATTTCCTAACAAATAGAACAATGAAAACAATAGTAGACGGTGAAAAATCAAGCGAAACAACAGTAGACTCAGGAGTACCCCAAGGCACAGTACTAGAGCCAATCCTATTCTTGTGGCACATAAATGATCTGCCAGAATGTGTAAAATCCTCTGTCAGACTATTTGCAGATGACTGCCTACTATATAGAACAATAAAATCAGAACAAGATCACCTCCAATTACAACAGGACCTAAATAGCCTAGAAACATGGGCAACAAACTGGGGCATGAAATTCAATGCTAAAAAATGCTATATCATGTCAATCAACAAAAAACTAATAGATTTTATTAACTAAATAACAACATAATGCAGGAAGTACACAATTTTCCCCTTTCTTGGACTACAAATCTCAAATAACTTAACCCTTTCCCTCATAGAGGAGACCATGAAAAGACCTATGCGAACAACATAAAACCAGATCAGCCTGCGAGTAACTCGCAGGCTGATCAGGTTTTATGCTGTTCGCTGCTCCTCAGTGGTCTGGAAATGAGGATTTTGTAATTAAATTTGATAAGGTTTAACTGTGGTTTTATGTGATACTTATTAAGTGCGTCAAAATGAGTCTATATGAGGGAAAGGGTTAAAATGGAATATACATATCCAGTGCTCCAAGAAAATTAAAATGACAGACAAGCCCAGGGCAAGTAGATTGAAAAAATCAACTTGCCCTGATTGAAAACTTACTTGCCCTGATAAAGCGCGTTATTCTGTTAAGCGCTGTCAAGATTATGTTTGTAATTCATTGAAACTATACTATAGGGAGGGGGCCTTATAAGACTAGCAATTTAAGAAATAATACAAGTCTTTCAATTTGTTTAATGTATTTTATTTATTTTTCATATAATTTTTTAATAGTTTTATTTTTTGTAACAAAGATAATTTTCAAGGTTAACTTATCTTAATATTTATTAACAACATGGTAACACAGACTGTCTGACACATAAATGAAACTTTAATCTTAGAATTATTTTTGTATTGTATAACAGTAGATAATGAGCAATTGACTATAAATTTATATATTTCAAAAAGATTTAATCAGGAATATTTATAACATAATTGTAGAGTTAGCATATTATAATTGAGGTTTATTCTTTTATTTAAAATTTTAGCAATAGACTATAAAATGTACCGATCAGTTCCTAACACAAACACATTATTTCCAGCCAAAGAAGGGAACTTTTCACAATGAACACAGAACATTTTATCAAGATCACTGCATAGGTAGCCAACGATGCACTCATTACCATATTGGATTGTAACCATACCGTTTACGTTTACTTACTACTCGTAGATTTTGTCGGGTTTTTTTACTTTCGTTTTGCCTTTATCGCGAGGCTTAAGCAAATCGTTCACATCTTTTCCGCCTTGACAGTAAATACATACTAATGATCAATTAGGTTTTTGATAGTATTTTAATTCCAGTATTTTAATCATTTTATATATTCTGGGCTTAAAAAGGCATTCTTGTGATAAAATTAGGTTTAAACAATAAGTTCGTGAGAATTCAATCGCGAGTAGTATCTTTAATTGTATTGATAATTAAATAATATGGTTTGAAAAGCTTGGTTGACTTTACAGAATAGATAATAAACAGTTAACTTATTTATATAACAAGTTCTTTACGTGCATTAAATCTTTCTTGTTTGTTTAAGACAGGGCCCAAGAAGAACCCTTGTTGAAACACTATACATAATCTCTTCAAACGACGCATGGTAGAGAAAGTTACACTAGATACACCCGAAATACATGTTTGCACTAATTAATTTATATCTCAAGTTGCCATTTTATGGCAGGACAACACGTTATACAATTTTTTTTCTAAATCAGGAAAAAAGTAGACTCGGAGTACCCAGGCATATGACAATCCTATTTTGTGTATAGCATTGTAATCCTGCGGACTATTGCGATGATGTACTAAGAACAATAATCAAACATCACCCCATTACAAAGGTCCTAAATGCCGTGGACAATTGGTGATTAAAGCGCTTTTGTCCTCAACAACGATTTTAATAAATGAGTTTGATAAATTAAATGGATTAACTTTATAGAGGGACCAAAAGCCAGCAAACATAAAAATTAGTCATAATGCGGCCCAGGTTTTTAGTGGCTGCCCGGGTGGAATGAGATTTTATAAATGGTAGGTTACTGGTATGTGAAATTAAAAGTGCCCAAATGGCGAGGGATAGGCTTTGGAAACATATCAACAAGGTATGCTAATCATGTGAATCATCTCCCTGATAATAGTGCATGCTGACTCTGTTGAGGCATTCAAAAATGCCTTAAAGAGCCACAGCCAAAAGTGCGGAGCTCTCCTTCCATTGTGTAAAACCCAGTATTGGGATCTAAAACGATTCTGATACAGATTCAGAAAGATATATATATATATATATATATTATTAGGTGATCAACATATATTAGTTGATCAGCACATGAAACACAATATCATACACATCATAAATTCATAATACATGACTTGGTTAGATCTTATGTTGTACTGTTTTAAACTTGCTGACTTAAATAAAACTTATAACATCAAAATAATAGGCCTAGTTGGACCAGGCTGACTTTGCTAATAGGCTGATTTGATAATAAGGCTTATTAAAAGGACCCTAATTAATTGCTCCTATGTCCTTACCAACTTTAAGCAATCTTGCACAGAGAAATAAATACACACAAAATAACAATGAACATTTTATTATGATGCAGTTTTCATGCAATACAGTGCACATTTTTTTATTGTTGGAAAAAATATGATATATAAACACAAGCTATTAATAGCTTTTGAACGACATATTTCAGACTTCATAAATATAGTGTTATATTATAACATCGTAGAACTAAAACTCTGAAAATTAAATATTCCAAGATCTATGACATACGTTTTATTTAGACAAGAAATTGGTGACTGTGCAATAGGCCTACATATTCATGCAGTAGATTGCAAGTTGTGCAAGTAAACAGATGTCTTTTATGTATTCTACAGACATTACTTTCTTCCAAAACAGAAGTTAATCTTTAAAAAAAAAAAATGTTTTAAATTTATTAGGTAAACCAGCATCCATGTATGACAGAGAAAACCCTGATTGGGCCCCAACGTTGAAGCTCTCCACAGAACATAAAAGAGCCAGGTTATCTGAGAAGCAAAAGATTTGTGACAGTGACATGAAAAGGTATGTGGCATGATGGCTTTTCCTATTAAATCAGTGAAAATAAAAAATCTAAGCTTTAATATTGGAACAAAAACAAATATCTTTGCTTAGCATGCAGACACTACAGACACATTTTTCCCATGGAATAAGGATCAATAAACAACTTTTATTTCATTTTACCTTAATACTGAATGTAACATTGTTCATAATTTCATATTTACCGGTCCTGGTGGTCAAGTGGTTAGAGCGTCTGCCTCAGAATCAGGAGGTCATGGGTTTGATCCCTGGCCACGACATACCGAAGTCGTAGAAAATGGTACTGGTAATGATATAGCTCTCTTGCTTGGTGCTCAGCATGTAAGGGTAGTTCCAAAACTGGTTAGCCTGGTGTCAACTAGGATAATGTGACTGGGTATGGTATCAGAACACATGTCTACGCTGTGATACTACAGTGGGCAGCACTATATCTGTCTTAAGTAGGCATAGTTTCTAAAAGACTGAAATACTGACGATGGGACGTTAAATCCAATAAACAAACAAACATAATTTCATAGTTATTGAAACCAAATTAAATGCATTTTTTTTTTATTTCATTCAGTTTCCATAGCATTGCAGCACAAACAGTGAAACCTAACACTGAGTCACATGGTGTGATCAGTGTGAAAGAAGATGACTTGGAGAGTAGTGGGCTGTCCTTGAGTGACCAGATGATGTCCTTGTTACAATACATCAGCAGTGACCATAGCTTGGATGGGATGAGTAGCAGCTCTTTGCTGCCCTTTTCTAGTGACAGTCTGTCCAACCTGCATGCTCTTGCAACAGCTAACCTTATATCCCAAACCCAAGAAGCCATCATGCAGGAATACAACATTACATTTACAGATTTACCTCTCACCGACAGCAGTGGACAAATGATGGAACATTGTCAGATGGATGTGTGTATGAAAGATAATGATTCACTGGACATGTGTATGAAAGATAATGATTCACTGGACATGTGTTTGAAAGATAATGATTCACTGGACATGTGTATGAAAGATAATGGTTCACTTGATTCTGCTTATGTGATTGAAAACATTACTACAAATGACATTACTACAAATGACAGAGACCAAAACCTTAATAATGGAAATAAATCATTTACTTTATCAGAATGTGAGAATATGGAAATAACAGGTGTTGATATTGATTCTTGCTCTGAAAAAGGTTCACGAAGAGAAACATTTGTCACTTTAAGTGGCTCAATGACTGCAAGTGTTTCATCTGAAGGAGTAACTAAAGCACCTGTAGATAGTGAATTTCACAATTCCAAAGAAAATCTACAACAAATACAAGGCATTGTAAAGACTTCATTGTTTACCCCAGAGGAATCTGAATTTGCTTGTGATAAAAGAGTAAAGGAAAATCAGGATTGTAGCCCAACAAAGACATCTGTGCCAGTGTTAACCAACATCAATGATACAAAAAGAACTATGAACAGTGACAATTATGATGAAAAATGTCAAAAATCAGGTACAGATTTTGCTATTTGGTGGTTTTTTTATGCCCAGAGATCTGTGATTGGAGGCAAAACCAGCATATTGTTTTTGCCCTGTCTGTTTGTTAGATGGTTTGTTTGTTGGTTTGTCAGCAACTTTAACATTGGCCATAACTTGAAAAGTATAAAAGGTTTTGACTTGAAACTTCATATCTGAATAGAATGCTTCTAGGAGAAGAGTGCTGTGGCTAAGAACTGTAACCCTACCTGGCCCATTTTTTTATAATTATTTCCCTTTTTTAATTTTTATTTTTCAACTTTTGTCAGGAGTATAATTCGTAA
Organism: Solen grandis; assembly: GCA_021229015.1. Taxonomy (NCBI): domain Eukaryota; kingdom Metazoa; phylum Mollusca; class Bivalvia; order Adapedonta; family Solenidae; genus Solen; species Solen grandis. Next base: position 38,895,324 of record CM037784.1, read on the forward strand.
AATGTTCAAGGTTACTTGAAATAGATGGTGATGTTGGGAAGTGCAAAAACCAAGAACCGTAACTCTACCTTGATTATTTTTTTAATTATCTCCCATTATTTAATTTTTCAATGAATTTCTGTCAAGATAATGATTTATTTACTATATACTTGAAAACTATACAAGGTATTGACTTGAAACTTCATATATAAGTAAATGACAACTAGGAAAAGTACAGTGACCAAGAACCGTAATTCTACCAAGTCTGTTTTTTTATATCATCTCCCTTTTTTGGGATCAAAACTCATAAATAAAACAAGGTATGAAGGACTTGAAACTTGAGACATAAGATGAAGCAGTGCAGTAACCAAGAACCATAACTCTTCCTAGCCAAGTTTTTAATTTTTTGTCTGGGAACTTTTACACAAAATTCAAGGTAAGGACTTGAAACTTAAATTGTAAATACAGTGAAACCTCCTTAGTCCGAGCTCCTTTGCTCTGGAAACCTCGTCATCTGGACACTTTTTCCACAACGTAAAAATGCTTTGATAAATATGGAAATTCACGTTCCAGATCCGGACATCCATTTTGGGAACCAATCTTGCTTTACAAAATGACTTGATAATCTGGGTACCAGTTCAGACTGGATTTCCCTCCTGCTATTTTCAGACATTATTCAGACTACTCTTGGCGCTGTGACTGCCATGGAAGTGTCACCTGCAAATAATTAACACATAACAACTACGAGCGACTCTCACTAATCAGTCGGGAGAAGAGGGGGCAATTAAGGGCTGGTATAGCTGCAAGCTACATATAATGTACTAAATAGCATGTGAAGAAGGTAAATTTTATTCACAACTGCAGACGTATGCTGTTAAAAGAGACATAAAAGCCAACCTTCCTTTAGATCGTTTTTTATTCATATTCTGTTTTCAGTGCCTACATTTATTATTTATTCGTTGTTGACTGTTTTGGCTGAAATAATTAAATCCAATTCATTTTGCCCACGAATGCAGGACAAGAAATGGGTTACAATTATGCTGTCACCTACTTAATGTGTCCTTTTCTTCTCCTAAAGTATGCTGATATCAAGGTTGGATTAAAATAAATTCAAACAGATGCATCACCTGTAAACATCAATTTAAATGCATAATCATATATAGGCCTAAGCATATTATTTCAAATATACTTATTATTAATGGAATACAAATGTAACAAACATACAGACACACAAAGAGTACAATGAGAAAGTTTTTGAAAGAAAGAAAGAAAAAAAAATGAAGAGAGATGAAAGGTTAATTCATTAATACGGAAAATTCATTAATCCGGAAATTTACCCGAGGACCAAAGCGTCCGGGCTAACTAGGTTTCACTGTAGATGGTGAGATTGCAAAGTGACCAAGAATTTATAACCCTACCTTGACCAATTTTCAATTTATCTTCTTCTATTTTGATTTATAACAAATTTCTGTCCAGAGTATTTGACATTACTATATACTTGAAAACTATACACGGTATTGACTTGAAAATTCATATATAAGAAGATTACAAGTAGGAATAGTTCAGTGACTGAGAACTGGAACTCTATCAAGTCTGGTTTTTGATTATCTCCCTTTATTTTTTTGTAATAAATTTTTCATGGGAGCAATACTCATAAAGAAAAGACAGCAAGGACTTGAAACTTAAAACATAAAATGATAGCTCCAGAACTATTCGAGGTATTGATTTGAAATTTAAAATATAAATAGATAATGAGTATCAGAAGTGTAATGATTATGAAAAAGATATCTGTCGGGATCTTTCTTTTTAAATTAGCTCCCTTTATTTTTTAATGATTTTTTGTCTTGAACAGTAAAGTCTGTATATTTGACATACTTACTCCATTCATGAAAGGCTTTCAGTTGACATCAGTTATTTGACATCTGACCTGCTCAGACGGGGGCTTAGTGTTTTTCGAACACATCTTGTTTGTATAAATAACACTCTTTGTCTATTCTACATTGTTGCTTATTCTCCATTTCAAGGACCTGCTTGAAATGACTAATTTTTCATATGTATTACAGATAATATGATTTCTTTGAAAACACTATTATTCATTAGTACCATATTTAGGCCTTGCTTTTAGGCATTACTTATTGATTAAAATGAACATTTTTGTGTTGCAGGCTATGTAACAAGCCATGCTGCTGTTTTCAAATGTCCATTGTGTGCAGAAAGTTTCCAGAATGAAACTGACCTGGAATTACATTGTGCAGTACACCGGCCATTCCTGTGTCCCCACAGTGGCTGTCATAGGAGATTTACCTACCCTAGTCACTACCAGTATCACCTGCAGACTCACACGTATGCATCAGTTTGTTGTAGAAGTTTGATTGAAGGGAGTCTAAAGGAAGTAATGCGTTAATTAGACTTTGTTAGCAGCCACAGATACTGTGTTGTCAATCTGTTCCAGGCAGTCAGTTGTCGGGAACAAAGTACATTTGACACTCTTGATGAAGCCACCTTGCCTAGTCAGCCACTTTCTCATGGTCTGTTGATTGGACACTTTCAAGTATAAATGTATATTTCTTGAAAATATAAAATATTTTAATATCTTAAAGTATTTAGAAATTGGGGTTTTAAATTTGATAATCACATAGCTTACAAAGATGCCTTCCGAAGAAATCAAGGGCTCACTGGAAAAATGCTATATCTCCTCCCATTTCTATATGCATTTAGAATAGTTTGGTGGTCAGCCCATACATTTATACCTGAGAAGTTGAGAAATATTGATGTCAATACATAATGTCTATTCATACTCAAAAGGGGTGTAAAATTGAATGTGCCCTGACAAGTGAAATCAGAACATTTCTTTGTAATTTTCAGCTCACCAGAGCACAACATGCTGAAGATGAGTATATGTGATCACCCTGTGTCTGTCGTTGTCCGTTGTCAACAAATAAAATCAAACATCTTTAAAGTCATTGGATAGAAATTGATGAAATTTGGCATGAATGATTCTCGGGTGGTACTTCACAAAAACTTTTAAAATAAACTTGATCCATGTGGAACCCTGGTCGTCATGGCAACCAACATAATTTTTGTTTAGCCCCAATGCAGGAATTAGACAAAGGCGCCATAATGTCCTCACAGTGTATGTGTGTTTGTTGGTTAGTATGTTAGGTTGTCCTGACTTATTGTCCAGCTGTAACTTAGACATAGATTACAGAATTTTCAAATAACTAAGCATTTAATTTTAACCTCACTGAGACACAGTGTCATGTGCAAGAGTTGGGTCCCAAGCTCAAAGGTCAAGGTTACACCTAGTGGTCAAAGATTATGGAGCTGATTTTTTTGTCTAGGCTGTAACTTTGACATGGATACCAGGATTTTAAAATAACTTGGCAGTTATGTTAACCCCAATGAGATGAAGTGTCATGAGCAAGAGTTGGGTCTGCAGCTCCAAAGTCAAGGTTACTCTTTCCGGTAGAGGTCAGAGGTCATTTACTTGTCCGGGTGTAACTTAGACATTCATAGCAGATTTTCAATTGACATGGCAATATTTTTGAAGTGTCAAAAAGTTGGCTCCACTGCCTAGCGGTCAAAGGTCATTGAGCTTGATTTGCTTGTCCAGGTTATTACTTGACACAGGTCTCAGGATTTTCAAATAATTTGACAATTATGTTAACCTCAGACAGTGTCACGCAAAAGAATTGGGTCCCTAGCTCTAAGGTCAAGGTCACATTGCCTAGATTTGCATGTACGTGCTGTAGATTATCTCTGGATCAAAGGATTCTCAAATGATTTGACAGTAAGATTTGCCTCAATAAGACCATGTGCCGCACTAAAATTTTGGGTCACAATCGAATGAAAGGTGCATCTTAGGCCACAGGCTCAACATGTTGCCCTGGGGCATCTTGTTTTTTTAAAAACTTTATAAAAATCTTCTACTGAAACCAATGGTACAAATTTGTTTCACAAATGGTCACTTATGACCCTCTACCATATTTGTTAAATTAAGTTGCTCCCTTGAAAAATGAGGTCCCTTTGAGGTTTGACTAGTTTCCTAATACTCTTTAGATAGAAAAAAATCAGAAATTGTCTTCTCTAAGACCATTTTGACCCATTTAATATCAGTTTGCACAAATAGTCACCTCATGGCTCATACCATACCTCATCCTCTACCATAATTGCCAAAAAAAAAGCCTCCAAGGGATTGGCTAGTTTGCTTATTCATTTTGTATATATACTTCAGAATTTTTGTCATGTATATGAAATTTGAATCTGGTTTCTTTTGACAGTAACCAGATAAACTCAAGTGACCTGCATGGTTTTATTTTAGTTCTAAGGTTAATGGTACTGTGGTGAGCCTTCTTGGGCCATGATAGCCTTCTTGTCTTGAATCTACTATCTCTTATTTTTTGAAGCTTATGTTTTAGGAATTGTACAACCCTACTCAGAAACAATTGTTTGTATGTGGTCACCTTTACATTTGAACATTTAACATTGCAGGGGTGTTAAAAAGAAGAGTTGCCACTGTGGCAAGAAGTTTGTCACAGACCAGCAGTTGGCGGTTCATCAGCGTGTACACACAGGGAGTCGGCCTTTCATCTGTAAATACTGTCAGAAATCCTTCTCTACTGTTGGCAATCTTATAAATCACTCCAGGATACACACAGGTTTGGGGTTGTTTTTACTATCTACAATTGCGTTTACCCCAGCATCAGCATCTTGAGACCTGTTAAGGATTTGTTAAAGATTACCATCATCTACACTATTACTCAAATTTATGTCCCTCATATTTCACATTTGTGTTAAACATCATCTGTCCAACCAGTAGAAATAGAATCAGATACTACATATTTAAAGCCTCGTTAGAATTAGAAAAATGTTAAAGTTTTGTTAAACATTGCTAATATCTCCACTAACCATTTCTCAGTGGATGTCCAACAACCTCACAAATGTATTCATCATCATGATTTCAGCAACAGAAATAATAACAATACCTTTGTTGTGCTTTGAAATGTAATGTTTGAATAGTCAGGCATGCTGTCAGACAGCTTTTGTTGTAGTAGCATATAAAGGTTTATGGGGACATATAGTAATCAAACTGCTGTCCATACATCAGTCTGTCCCACTCTGTAACTCCTACATGCATACATGGATTTTGAGGTTACCTGGTGAAAATGTTTACCAAATGAAGATGATGTGTTGCGATTAAGACTCAGATCGGTATCTCAATGGTCAAGGTCACAATCTGGGGTCAAGGGTCAAACAGGGGAACATTTTGACATGTCCAGGCTCTAACTCCATTATGCGTGAATAGATCTTGAAATAACATGGCACAAATGTTTTTCTAGAGCAGACAATGTGTCACAATGAAGACTGCACTGATGGATTTTAAAATAACTTGGTACAAATGTTTTCCAGAGAAGACAATATGTTGTGCCCAAGACCTATGTCTGTTGTTCAAAGGTCAAGGTCACATTCTAGGGTCAGCGGTAAAAAAGGAGAATATTTTGTTCATATTCTGGCTAGAAATCATTATGCATGAATGGATTTTGAAATAACTCTGTATGAATATTCTTCTAGAGGAGAGAATGTGTCCTGCGCAAGACCCAGGTCTGTAGCTCAAAAGTCAAGGTCTCAATCACAGGTCAAATGTTGAAAAGTGGCGACAGTCAAAAAGAGAAGATGGTCCTGTCATACACATTACCTAAGTTTTAATGTTGGTGATTTCCTTTGGGGGTATTTGTCAAAGTGACTGTGACAGATCTTGTCTTTTGGATGGTTTTTTCAAGCATTATTTTGAGAGTATTAAGTAAAGGCTTGTGCATAAATTTGCACAATTTATAAATGGAGTATTCTTTTATTCTTTTTTTTTTTGTCTTACAGGAGAGAGACCCTTTGTTTGTGACGTTACAGACTGTGGTAAAGGTTTTGCTGAGGCTTCAACCCTAAAGAAACATAAATTGACTCATAAAGGTAACTTTTGGATGTTTAATCCTTTAAGGTAAGATATCTTTAATGGTTCTGCTACATTTTGGACCACTTAACCTATACCAAAATAACAAAGGTACCCTATTGAAACATTAGGAAACCTTGGTTATCTCAGTGAAAGGCCATGAGGTCCGAAATGTAGCAGAACCATTACAGGTATCTTACCTTAACACATGATAAAGCTGTTTGATGCCATGTAGTTGTACATGCTCCCATGACCAAGTCAAGATGAAACAGGGGTGTGCATAAAACCTTGACCAAGGTTTTGGGTGTGCATTATTTACCATCATGCACTGTAGTTCAGGATTATAGTATACTCTCCATTCCTGCAAAGTAAGTAAAACGGAACTATTCTAAGTGAAAATAGAAGTAGACAAAAAAGGAAGAGTTTTGCAGTCATTCCTCGATATAGGATTCACCTTGTCTCAGTGTCTGTCCCTCCATATGTCTGTGAGCTGAACATTTTCACAAAGTTCAAGGAAACCTTATATAGAAGTTTATCATTATTACTGAAATTTGTCTGATTCAAGATTATTTCCATTCAAAGTTTCCAAAGGAAGATGGTTAAACTTTAATCATTAAATTCATTGTCAGTATCGTTTTAAATAAGGCTTTTTTTGTGTGTCAAAGTGCTTGATGGGGAGTATTCATCATCCAGCTCCTGTATGGGTTTTTGTAGTATTCATTTCAGGCATACTGCATCAAATTATATTCTGTTTTCTTGTGTGTCTAAGTGGTGATCTGCAAAACCACAGTAACTACTAATTTATTACAAATCCCATTCCAGACACTGAGGAGCAGCGAACAGCATAAACCTGATCACTGCGAGTTACTCGCAGGCGATGGTTTAGTGTTCGCATAGGTCTTTTCATGATGTCCTCTATGAGGGAAAGGGATATAGAATCAAGTTAGCGATATGATTCACATTTGGTGAGAGCTGTAGCACAGGTAGGATCAGTTGATGATTGAATTAAAAGTATGAATCTATCAGTCAGGCATTTGTTTCAAGAAACCTAACAACTGAGATATTTTTTCAACTCAAAATATTAAATCTCACATATTTTTTCACGTAGGGAATAGAATTTTGTTGTTGCCTCTGAAAGAAAATGATCTCAAATTTATTATACTTTCAATGTTGTGGCAGTATAGAATTTGAGAATTTTGAGTGTAGGAAACTCTAAAATTGAAATTGCATGAAATACAGTCTGATAGACCATTTCACCAGAGGATTCGCAATTCCTGGAATAATTTGCTGATTTAAATTGACCAGTCAGTGACTACAGAAAATTCTCAAATGTCTGTTTATTTCCCATGAACAATATGTGGAATTGTACTATTTCCCATGAACAATTTGTGTGGAATGTAGATTAGGTGTTAGGGAAGTGCTCATTGATTTACGTAGGTTTAGGTCTCATTATGGAGTGAAATGGTCTATTGCTGAATGTTTAACATCTCCCTTACTATAGGACAAAAGGCGTACAAGTGCAGTGTGTGTGGTAAGGGTTTTGCCCAGACCAGCAGTCGCAGGGTTCATATGAAGCGTCACAGTGCCAAGTCCGAAGTAACTTCCCACCCCTCCTCAACACACCAGGAGAGCCTAGCACACGTTACTATCATTAATGAGCATACTAACCAGCGTGATGTGTATCTCAGGGGAAATGTATGAAAGCAAAAGGTGACACTGCAGTAAGTTGTTTTTCATTCTTATGTTCATGTGAGAAACAGATCTTGATTATGGTACCTTTGGAGAAAACCAAAAGTTCTTTCCTTCCCTTACAACTCATTCAGTAACTGTCATTTTTAATAAGCACAACAGCACTGGGACAGAATACTTGATTTGAAATTATATGTAAATGATTCATAACTATCAAATCATACAACTTATTAATTTATATTTTCATATTTCACATTTAAAAATGTTAACTAAAATACTTTTACAATATCATTTCTTTCAGCTTCAGTAAAGATCGGAACTTATCAGAACTTCAGAATAGCTTAAGCATAGTACTTTGTACAAAAATAAATATTTTTTTAAATAACACAATGAATGACTGGCTTTCAATATATTATATCAGACTTGGGAGGTTATGGCTTCAATGCCTGGCTGTGACAACCAAAGTCCTAGACAAAAAAATGATTCTGGTATAGCTCCCTTGCTTGGTGCTCAGCAAATAAGGGTAGTTCTAGGACTGGTTTGCCTGGAGTCAGGATAATGGGACTGGATGTGGTATAGTGCCATTTTTCTGCGGCGTGATATTGTAGTGTGGCTGCACTATATAACTAAAACATTTACAAACACAAACATTCATCCTTTTTTTTTTGAAATTTTATTTATGAAAACATAATGTTCTGTCTTAATATGTTTTTAGGTACCAGTAGCTTGATGACCCAGAGTTTGTATGACAGTGGCAGATTGTTGCTTGGTGCATCTGTACTTACGATGAAGGTGTGTGTACCAGGATCAGAAGATAGACATTCATTAAGTGCAAGGACATTTGTATTGTTGCATAGTGAAGAAAAAGAAAAGCAAAGTGTTTCTTCATACATAGGTCTTTCTGTTTATACGATCTACATTCATTTAACTGCCCCCTCCCCCCATCTGTATTAACTTTGGACTGTTATCTTCAGGACCCACTATAAGCAATGAAATTATTATAAATACAGGAAACTTTTTTATGTATCTGTGATAAATATATGGATACATGATAGAAAGATACATATGCTACTGTTGAACATGTATTTGCAGTCACCTGTATTAAGCAGCCAACTTATTAGTGTTCAGCTTTAATATTCTGTAACTACCATGCATTTTACGGTCATCTAGTGTCTGGGTTAAGAGGCCATCCAGTTATCTTGATTGAAATCAAGTATGGCAAGTGACTTGACTGTTTGAGTTTACCGTCACCTCAACAGTATTTCAGTCATATAGCAACGTCCAGCTAATTACAGATGGAGGAAGACCCAGAATGCACGGAGGCATCCGGGTAGAACCACCGACCTACCGCAAGCCAGCTGGAAGGCTTCCTCACATGAAAATCTGAAAGACCTGCCGGGATTCGAACTCGCGCAGTGAGGGGCTGAGTGAGTGTTAAAGTCAGCAACTTTACCCTCTCGGTCACGGAGGCCCCGGCAGCGGTACTGTATATCATGATATAGTTCAGAATTCTGTGATGAAACAGTTGATGGCTTTGTTGATAAATGTCAGGAAAATAATAATAAATCAAGAAAGGTGTATGCATATATTGTTTTTCTTTATTTCTCACGGCAACATAACAATTTTCTGTGACAGGTCTGTATCCAATGTGTATCATCTTTTTTCATCTGTTGCTTGCAAACACTCTACTGGCCACATTTATAGTTCACCAGAGCACAATATGTCATGGTGGGCTACTGCAATCAGCCTGTGTCTGTTGTGTGTTTGCTTTTAAAGACATCTCCTTGTAACCACTGTGTAGAATTGATGAAACTAGGCATGAATTACCCTTTGGTCTTTGGTTGCCCTTCACCAAAGTTGCTTGACTAAACTTTATCCATTCAACACTGGCTGCAATGGCAAAAAATCAGAATTTTATTTATAAATTGTTACCTCCTTAGATTTATGGCGCTTGAATAAGTCAAAATAGGGCATTTAAGATTTGTCTGCTCTCAAACTCAGATTGTTTTAATTGGATATTCACAAAACTTGCTGAGGATTGTGTAAATGTAAAATCTAGGACAATTTCGATATCCAAATCGCTTCTGGCACTTCAGAGTTATTGCCCTTTGATTTGTCAGAATTGGACATTTTAGATTTGTCCACCTAAGTGAAAACCATTTTTTAAAATTTTTTCTCTAAACTTGTTGAAAAATGTATGAAGGTATAAAATATAGGTTAAGTTCAATAAATAGCACAATTGTCCTAGACATCTTAGAGTTTAGAGTCATGGCCCTTGAAATAGTCAAAATTGCCTATTTAGGTACCATTAGTCCACCCAAAATCCCTATCTTCTAATATCCCTTCTCTTCCTTCCTCGAAACTAACCTAGACTAACTTCACTCTTTATCTGGTCGTTGGCCTGTATTGAGGGGTGAGAGCAAGACTAGACTAAGTGCTAATACATCTACAGTCTACATTGTATTAAGAGACCACTCAAGGGACTGCCAAAAAGTGGTCGCTAAATGAAATGGTCTCTTAATAGATATTTTTGGAAATCAAGGCAAACAAGTCATATATATCGTCGTAGGTCCTAACTGCGCCCCTGTCCTAACTCCGCCACCTTCCTTTTTTAGCTCACCTGAGCACAACGTGCTCATGGTGAGCTATTGTGATCGCCTTTTGTCCGTCGTCCGTCGTCCGTCGTCCGTGCGTGCGTGCGTGCGTGCGTGCGTCCGTCCGTCGTCAACAATTTGCTTTAAACAACATCTCCTCATGAACCGCTGAAGGGATTTTGACCAAACTTCACAGGAATCATCCTTATGATGCCCTCTATCAAAGTTGTACAAATTATTCAGATTGGTTAAAAAAGTAGGTCACAGGAGCTAAAAATAGATTTTAAAAATGCAAACTTTGAAAATCTTCTTCTGCAAAACTGCAAGGCCTAGAGCTTAGATATTTGGTATGTAGCATCATCTTATGGGCCATTACCAAGATTGTACAAATCATAGCCCTACGGTGATAAATGACCCCGCACCAGGGGTCACTTGTTTTACATAGAGTTATATAGGAAAATCTTTAAAAATCTTCTTCTATGAATCCATTAGGCCTAGAGCTTAGATATTTGGTATGTAGCATCATCTTATGGGCCATTACCAAGATTGTACAAATCATAGCCCTACGGTGATAAATGACCCCGCACCAGGGGTCACTTGTTTTACATAGAGTTTTATAGGAAAATGTTTAAAAATCTTCTTCTATGAATCCATAAGGCCTAGAGATTAGATATTTGGTATGAAGCATCATCTTATGGTTCATTACCAAGATTGTACAAATCATGACCCTATGGTGATAAATGACCCCACACTATGGGTCACTTGTTTTACATAGAGTTATATAGGAAAAACTTTAAAAATCTTCTTCTATGAATCCATTAGGCCTAGAGCTTAGATATTTGGTATGAAGCATCATCTTATGGTTCATTACCAAGATTTCAAATCATACCCTATGGTGATAAATGACCCCCACCAGGGGTCACTTGTTTACATAGATTATATAGGAAAAACTTTAAAAATCTTCTTCTATGAATCCATAAGGCCTAGAGATTAGATATTTGTATGTAGCATCATCTATGGTTCATTACCAAGATTGTACAAATCATAGCCCAACGGTGATAAATGCCCCCGCACACAGGGGTCACTTGTTTTACATAGAATTATATAGGAAAATGTTTAAAAATCTTCTTCTATGAATCCATAAGGCCTAGAGATTAGATATTTGGTATGAAGCATCATCTTATGGTTCATTACCAAGATTGTACAAATCATGACCCTATGGTGATAAATGACCCCGCACCAGGGGTCACTTGTTTAACATAGAGTTATATAGGAAAATTTTAAAAATCTTCTTCTATGAATCCATAAGGCCTAGAGATTAGATATTTGGTATGAAGCATCATCTTATGGTTCATTACCAAGATTGTACAAATCATGACCCTATGGTGATAAATGACCCCGCACCATGGGTCACTTGTTTTACATAGAGTTATATAGGAAAATCTTTAAAAATCTTCTTCTATGAATCCATAAGGCCTAGAGATAAGATATTTGGTATGAAGCATCATCTTATGGTTTATTACCAAGATTGTACAAATCATGACCCTATGGTGATAAATGCCCCCGCACCAGGGGTCACTTGTTTAACATAGAGTTATATAGGAAAATCTTTAAAAATCTTCTTCTATGAATCCATTAGGCCTAGAGCTTAGATATTTGGTATGTAGCATCATCTAATGGTTCATTATCAAGCTTTTTAAAATGGTGGCCCTTTGGAGATAAATGACCCCACCATAAGGCCCAGTGCTTATATATTTGGTGTGTAGTATTGTCAGGGCTAAAATGTTTAAGATTGAGTTATATCAGAATTCTTGTCTGTTTAAAAACCTTGTAATCAGTTGTAGCAATGGTACTCAGGTGAGCGATCCAGGGCCATCATGGCCCTCTTGTTTATTGTAGTCTCGCTAGATTTTATCACACGCGCAAGCGACTGTGATTTTTTTTTTTATGATGTTTCTGTAAATAAACTCAGATGATTTTTGTATGAAATTTTTAATTCAAACTGATAAATATTGCAAATTTTATCTCGCACCACTCTTTTTATATGTTTTTTCTTAATACAAAATGATTTCCATGCAGAATGGCCCTTTTACACTCAAATTTTTAAAATAAAAGTATCTCGGAAATTCCATCTGCTGTGTTTACATATTTATAAATGGAAGTCATATGTGTACAATTCGCAACTGCTATGACGTCACCTAGGGGGTGGAGTTAGGACCACACAAAATGATGGCATAATATTTGACTCGTAATGTATTTAATGTTATTTTCGAGTGAATAGTTATTTATAAAAGACTTATTTTAGGGGGTATCAATGTGAATTTGATAGAATTAATTGGTAGGTGAACAGTTTTATTCTATCTATTTTATTTATGTTGCACCCGATACCGAACTATATTTAGAATTTAGTTTCACATGGTGCAGTCATGCGTGGTCAAAACAGATTGGTTTCAGGTGAGCACTTATTGGGATAGTTGTTTGTTTGTTCGGATGTGTTAAAGATGAATATACACATGCTCCAGCAAGTTTTGTGAATACCCAATGAAAACTTGGCATGTATGATCCTTGGGTGGGCCTCTACAAAAATTGCTCAAATAAAGTTGATCCATGAAGAACTCTGGTTGCCATGGCAACAAATAGAAAAAATAATTGAAAACTTTGAAAATCATCTCCTGAAACCGCTGGACAGAATTTGATAAGACTTGGCATGTATTATCCTTGGGTGGGCCTCTACAAAAATTGCTCAAATAAAGTTGATCCATGAAGAACTCTGGTTGCCATGGCAACAAATAGAAAAAATAATTGAAAACTTTGAAAATCATCTCCTCTGAAACCGCTGGACAGAATATGATAAAACTTGGCATGTATGATCCTTGGGTGGGCCTCTACAAAAATTGCTCAAATAAAGTTGATCCATGAAGAACTCTGGTTGCCATGGCAACAATTAGAAAAAATAGTTATACTCTATATATACTGTATATAGAAAACATCAAAATACTTTTTGTATGAAGCCAGCTGTGAGAATTTAATTTCCTTTGGCCCAAATGGTTACCTCATGATTGTATACCAATATGGCTAAAATAAAGTTAATTCCTAAAAAAATGAGGCCCCTAGGGGGTTGGCTAATTCCCTTATATACTCTATATAGAAAGCATCAAAATTCTTCTGTGCAAAGGCCAATTTGGGGCCGAAATTTGGCCCCATTCCCATCCGTAAAAGTATATATTTTTCCTCAACTGTAGGTTAAAATTCCCCCCCCCCCCCCCCCCCCCCCAAAGAAAATAATGATAAAAAAATAAAATAAAAAGACCGTTAAATGATCCGCATTTTTGGCTTTTCTCCGCATTTTACACACTTCTCCTTCTCAATTTCTGAATCTGAATCTGTTTTTTCTCATGTAACTGGTAATCTAAAGAGAACTAAAATTTTAAGAGAGAGGAAAAAACTTGAAATGAGCTTATCTGTTTAACTTTTTTTTCATTTTTTCCCACTTTTTCTATTTTGCATAAAATTCTGCCAGATTCATGGCGATGTCCCGTACGCAAATTGCCGATTTTGTTACGAAAATATTTTAATGTAGAGATGCATTGTTTTGTGGATAAAAGCTAAAAAGACACACTGTAGGTAATTTGGAGAGTACTTTTAGTATTTTGCAAAATAAATTCACAACTTTCTCTGACCATGTAAATAAAATTAATAACCAAAAAAGCTTTGCATTTCTAAATGTCATCAGTTTTCGCGGATTTACTTTCTCTTTTGACAACTTGTAAATAAAAGGAATCTGAAACGATATTAAAGAATTTTCGAAATATTTTGTTACAGATTGTTATTTAAAAGTTTGATCATGTTATGTAAAAGTTAAATCAACCATTTTAACGCACTGCTTTCATTTTCTTCCCATACAAAAAGCCCTGTGTCTTTCAAACTATCATGATAAATTCTGCTAGTTTATTTTTCGAACACCATTCACATCGTGTAACTGCAACTGATAATACAATATATTATATTATCTTCAATTAATAAATTTCAGAATTTTACTTCCATGAAATTAATGGTCAGGATTGATTTCATGAATGTCTGCCATGATTGCTAAAATGAAGTTGATCTCTGGTTTGTCATTTGATTTCCTTATAACAAAAAATCATCTTGAATATGCTGATTTACACTGGTGAGCGTTTATGGCCCTTGGACATCTGGTTTGCTTAGAAATTTTGGTTCAAGTTTTGCATGCAATAGAAAATATGATTAACATTTTGCATGCAAGCTACTATCCAGTTTGTATCTCAATAACCATTCATGGTATTGACTTGAAAGTTTATGAATATGTTTAGGGGCATCAGACAACCAAGGTAGATAACTCTTGATAAAATATATTACAAATTATGTCCCCTTTTTAACTTAGAAATTTTGGTTAAAGTTTTGCATGCAAGATACTCTCATGCTTATATCTCAGTATCCAGGCATGCGATTGATTTGAAACATCTTTAATATGCTTAGGGGTATCATAATTTCATGGTAGATAACTCTTGATAGAATATGTTACAAAGTATGGCCCCTTTTTAACTTAAAAATTTTGCTTACAGTTTTGCATGCACGGTACTTTCATGCTAATATCTCAGTATCCAGGCATGCGATTTATTTTAAACATCTTTAATATGTTTAGGGGTATCATACTATCAAGGTAGACAACTTTTGATGGAATATATTACAAGTTATGGCCCCTCTTTTAACTTAAATATTTTGGTTAAAGTTTTGCATGCAAGGTACTCTCATGCTTATATCTCAGAGTCCAGGTATGGGATTGATTTGAAACATCTTTAATATGTTTAGGGGTATCATACTATAAATGAAGATAACACTTGATAGAATATATTAAAAATTATGGCCCCGTTTTAACTTAGAATTTTGGTTAAATTTTTGCATTCAAGCTACTATCCAGCTTATATCTAAGAAATTGCTTGTGGAATTGACTAGAAAGTTCAGGAGTGTCTTCAGGGGCATCAATAAACCAAGGAGGATAACCTTTGGACTGAATTTTATGCAAATTATGGCCCTTTTCTAAATTGGATTTTTGGTTAAAGTTTTGCATGCACAGTGTTATTATGCTTATGTTTCAGTAACTAGGCATTGGATAAATTTTAGACTTCATAAAAATATTAAGGGGTATCAGACTATCAAGGTATATCCTTTTTGACTATTATTATATACAGGGTTATATAAAGGGCAAGAATTGAAATATATTTCATTTGATTTACCAAAAAGCATTTTGAATAGTCGAGTGGCTGTCCTCTGACAGCTCTTGTTGAGTTTATCTTGAACATTAAGTTAACAAATGATAAAACAGAGTGAACCAGACAAGTGGCATGATTTTCCTTGACAAGGCCTTGGCTACATACATTTAATTCTACTTCAGTCTTCTTTGTTGTATTCTGCTCTTTAGCACGATTTTTTGCAACAATGAGGTTCTACAAACTGCGCATTCTCTGAAACGACTCCCTTAAAGCATGTATATGTATATATATGTATGAGCTGTTTTTTTTTTATACAATTGTTTAAATTACTCGCTGAAATAGCCAGTGTCGAACAAAACTATTAACATCTAAATATAAAACATTGAACAGTCACACCGCATGATTGAAAGGGCAAAATGGTAAAGTAAACGTATAATCGCTTATATTATTGTAGCACCTGCGTATTGCCACTCCTGGACTATTTTCTTGGACCACCCCTGAGATGAAATAGGACCATCGATATTCATCTATTATCATACAATGAAGAAAATTTGAAGTACATGTACTGTAATTTTATTGTTACAACTAGTATTCACAAAGTGTCCCCTAGACAGTGAAAATGGGAAATACCGACATGTACGAATCAACTCGTTATCTCTAAATCAGTGGACTGAAACTAGGCTATGAAGCGATAAAACTTTTATCCGAAATAGCTGCGGATCTAAGTGCATGCCTGTATCAAGGACAGTCTGATAAGGGCAGTCAAGTGTGATTTCTTGTAAAAGTATATGAAAAAGTTCAGTACATTTGTATAGAAAAAAAAATACCCTGCTTTCGAATCATGGATGATCGAGCATTTTTATTATATGGATTAGCGAGTGGTTTTGTGATCAAGGCCGCCTCGCTAGCCTGGCTTGGGTCAAAGTCACGACGGGAATATGTAGGGACTGTATCAAGGATCTGCATTCATCCACTTAAGTCCGGGGGAGCACTTCCAGACGTCCAATCAGCAGCTCTGACAAGGCATGGACTGAAAATAGGCGGTATTGCCGACAGGTAAGAAAGTTGTCTCAGTGTTGTTTTGTCGTCTGCAATATTTTAGTCACAATATTTTAGTCGCATATCAGTGATCTCATTTCACACCAATTAATGCTTTTCCCATCAGACATCTTGTGGTGATCAAACAAAATGGCACATTTTCATCCCGAATGTCCAATGGCCGCTTCACCCGGATAGAGCCCAATCTGAAAGAAGGACGTCTCTTCCTGACGTCACCGGATCGAGACATGATTGAAATCAACCTTAATGACGTCATCAAGGAAAACAAATTAATCAACCTAAAGTATGGAAAATTTACGTATATATTATACAAGTATACTACTCAAAGTTTGCTAAGCACCACCCGCTATTTTCCCATAGAGTCACATGAAAACACATGCTGAATGTAATGCTATGTACCTGAAAGGAAAGCGTTAGCTGACAATCAGTTTTACGCATAGTTTTTGTCAAAATGATAGAAAAGAGACACAAAAATGAGTTACAACGATATAGCCAAATCCTGTCATTATTTGCAAAATTCACAAAAAATGTGTTTTTTTTTGTTGCAAGAAATGGCATTTTATAAATGAAAGTTAAATCTTGTGATCAATACAGAAAAAAATGACCATGAACAGGCCAACATCGTCACAAATATCCTTAAAAGTATTTATTTTAGAAAACAGAAATATTTGAAGATCAAAGTTCTGAATTTAGCTGACTTTAAATTTTAAGGTGTTTTTTTTCAAAATTCGCACTTTCTAATTATGATTAATTCCCAGTATTTAGGATCCGAAAGGCTTATTTCTTGTAACTGGTAGTAAGTTTGGTACATAAACAATACTTCTGCATAAAAGCAAGATTTGTTTTAATGTAAAATTTAATGTAGCATGCCTTTAATGTCGCTTGTCTAAGCATGCAACGCTACGGGAAAATAGCTGATGGTGCTTAGCAAACTTTGAGTAGTATATTATTTACGTACACGTTTCAAACTCTAATTTATATGTGATGTTTTGTTTTGTGAGGCCGAGGAGTTGAAAAATACAGAAAAAATAAGTAAGGGTTTAAAGTTGAAAACAAAAATACAAAACATTAAGCATAGTAATATTTTGTCATGTCGGCACCAATTTTCTGGCAACCTACCCGACTGAAAACACACTATCTTGCTAACCAACGAAAAAAAGTCTATAATAGTTATTTTACATTTTTTTTATTTATCTTTTTTCTTTTGCGGAAGAAACGTCACCAAATGTTTTCGTTTCCACACCTTTAACAAAACGGTCAAACAGTTTATTCATTCATCTTTTTCAAATCTGGTATGTAGTGTTTGGTTTTAACGTGTCACTTGTCCACATTGATATATACTCGTATGTACTTTTTGCATCAGTTATTATCAGTCATCCGATGTAGATTTCATGTAAACCTTTCATTTTTTAATTGAAGTTAAAAGCTTCCTTACTTTTTCTTAATGAACCATTTTCGTCCAGTATCCGGCTCGTACCTACAGTTGCGCTGGACTGCGGGGACAAAGCTGCAGCCTGGATAAGTCACGTGTTACAGGAGGATGGGGTCCGGCTCGGTTTCTCTGCACCATCTCTTGCTAAAAGACAAGGGACTACTGTAAAGAAAGACTGGCCTACTTTGATTAAAGAAGGAGATGAGTTAAGTCAGTTAAGAGTCGACCACTTCTAAATTAAAAAAAAAAAATGTAATACGTGTTCAGAGTTTCTCACGGTTCGTTTGTACAATAAGTTACCGAAGAATAATCAGAAAAGTTGCCATTGGACTAGTATGTTGTGATATTGTACCATTTTGTTCTGGCAAGTCATTATTACTGAATTGCTAAAATGAGACTGGCGTCCTTCACGCAAGGCTTAATGTACACAGTTCATCCTATAACCTAAAAAATGGACGATGGAAATGGAATTTATACAATAATATGCAACGACAGTCACAAAATGAAATAAAATAATAAAAACTAAACCCTATACTGCTTTTAAAACAAGTCCTTTACTATCTACTATCACATTGTCAATTACAGGTCGCATTCCAGGACTTTGTTCAGTGTAACATTCTGGGCAACTCCTCTCTGGAGGCCCTCAACGCCCGCCTCCAAAAGCCTGTGTCCGTCCACAACTTCCGCCCTAACATCATGATCCAGGGATCCCGTCCCTTTGATGAGGTAAAGATCACGTGATTGTGTATATAACTGTCTGTAGTAGCATGATTATGAATATGTGTGACCGAAAACAACGTTTTTATCCCAAAAACTTGTGACGCGAACTACTTCTACATTTCTTAACCGATTCGGTTTAAATTTTGTGTGTGCATTGATAATCAGATGGAGAGGCGTTTCATTAATTTCACTTGAGTTGTCTAAAGGATGACAGAGTTATTGCCCTGGTCCCATTTTTGAATTATCTCCCTTCGGTTTATTTTGTTTTTCTTGTCTGGAACATTACTCGAATATTATACAAGGTATTGACTTGAAACTTGAAATATAGACAGATGGCGATTAGGAGAAGTGCAGTGTCCAAGAACTGTAACTCTACCGGTTCCATTTCTTATTATCTTCCTTTGTTTAATTCTTTTTTTCTTGTTCGGAACATAACTCGAATATTATACATGGTATTTACCTGAACTTAAAATGTAAATAGATGGCGACTAGGAGAAGTGCAGTATCCAAGAAATGTAACTCTACACTTTTAAACTACTGTGCCAAACAACCATAACTGACTCTGTATCCAATTTAAATACTTTACTTACATATTACTATCATAACCTATATACTAGGTTCTTATCTTTGCTCCGCCTGGAGTCTAGCTTCTCCTGTATCAAAGCATTTTGCGGGGGTATTAATCACCTTCAGTGATAACTCTAGTTCATCCTGGTACATACATTCTATTGTTAATAGAAAGTAATTACATTGCAATTTAAATAAAAGTTTTTTTTATTTATATTTTAGGATAATTGGCAGGCCGTCTTCATAGGAGACAAAGCGCATATACGATACGTCGATTTGTGCCCGAGGTAAGTACGCCATACGCACGGGAAGCACGTGTTCAGGTCCATACGCTGTCTAAATTATATTTTGTCCTCTAGGATGCTTTTTAAACGCAGTCTGGAAAGGATGTATTCTGTGATTTTATAATCTGTACAGACGTGGGTAGATCAGCTTGCTAAGAATTAAAGAAAAAAATGTACGAGTACTTTAAAATCACCGTTTATACTTCAGATGTCTGATCACCACCGTTGACCCGGAGACAGGGGTCAAGGACAAAGATCAACAGCCTCTATCCGAATTGAAGAAGTAAGT
>CM037784.1:38915211-38963393 GCA_021229015.1 Solen grandis
TTTTGACGCAAAACACGTCAAGGCAAATGAAAATATTGAAATGCAAAATGTTCTATCTGAAGCATATGCTATTAAATTTTCAAGGTGCTCCGACGTTTTTAACATATAGAAGTTAACACGTAGAAATTAGAAATTACTTTTCACTCATGACGTCATATGACATTCTTCTTCTGAGAATCTAAAGAAATCCTAGAGACTTATACTGTATTCAAATATTAGCTTTTTAGTTCTTCTGGAAGCGATTTTATACGCATTTGAAAATTGACGTCAATGGTACGAATCTTGGACTCGCCATAGAACCATTACCTTTTCGAATTTTGAAAAACAGACACCGGGATGCACAACTTGAGCCTAATATACACATTCTGTGAAATTTTGATAAAAATCGGTCCAGAAATAAAGGCTGTAGACCGCATACAAACTTTTGTAGGCAACGTCAAGTGTGACGTCATATGGCGTCATAAACATAGGAAAATCATTGAAATCAAAATTTCAGTATATGAAGTATATGCCATTAATTTTTATCGTTCTAAGACCATTGCAACATATAGAAATTAACGCGTAGAAAAGGAGAAAAAAAAAAGAATAACTAGATTTCGTTTGCACGGCAAACGATAGGACTTTCTGCAAACCTTTAAAAACTCAATCAAACTGAAAATTATAGGTACGGAATACTCAGAAAATATTAGGTTTCTAGTGTGTATCCTATACATTCTTTGAAAGTTTTAGAAGAATTCATCAATTCATAATGTCTGTAGAGCGCTTACAAACTTATAATCCCATTACGTCAAATGACGTCTGGCCTATGGAAATCTAAAGGAAACGTTTTGAATTACAACATGTGTGAATTTCAGCTTTTTACCTCGAATGGGGTCTCTGAAATACTAAACTTATTTTCGAGGTCATGTTTTCGAAACTTTGTTTCACCACAGAACCTTGGTCTTTTCAATATTTTGAAAACGAAAGTAAGGATGCACAAGAAAAGCCTAACTTAAACCTTCTGTGAAATGTACTAGAAAATCGATTCAAAAATAAATTCTGCAGAGCGTATACGAACTTTTAAACTGACGTCAAATCTAGGGTCTGATAACGTCCAATGAATTTGAAAATCATTGCATTCGAAAATATTTGCCATACAATTTTCATTGTTCTTGGCCTTTGCCAATAACATTTTCCGAAAATGTTTAAAATTACGTTAAAGTGAAAGTAGGGTATTTTCCGAAAGTGCTTAATTTACATTGTAGCAATACCACGTGACCGTAACGTCGCTAAAGATATCAAAACCAAGACAAATCTACCAACTTTTTTAAAATCCTTTAGACCTTCTTCATATGACGTCAAATGACGTTCGACTTCACATAATAGGAAGTGGTCTTGGAGACTAATATTTAGTCCAAATATCAGCTTTCTAACTCACTTGGAAGCGATTTTATACGTATTTGAAATTTGACGTCAATAGTTCGAATCTTGGATTCGCCATAGAACCACTCTGGAAAATCGGACACAGCGATACAAAACTAGAGCATTACATATATATTCTATGAAATTCTAGAAAAAAATAGGTCCAGAAAAAATGGCTGTAAAACGCGTAAAACCTTTTTGTCTTGACGTTAAATGTGATGTTATATGACGCCACAAAAGAAATCATTGCATTAAAAAGGACATAAAATTTGGGAAACATGCCTTTAAAAATTTCCATGTCCGGGGAATTAAAACAATTAAAATTAACACTAGTTTTCAAAATTTAAAATAATAGCCTAAAATCAACACAAACCTTTGGGAAAGCGTTTTTTAATCATCAAAAATGCAAAATTTCTATCGAAGTAAATGCTTTGAATTTTAAAGGGGGTTTTGACTTTTGCAAAAAATAAAATTTAAAACACCGAAAAAAAAAATTTTTTTTCCCTTTATGACGTCATATACGTCAAATGACTTTTCATCTTCACAGAATTAAGCCCCTTTTGGGAGGATTTTTTCTTTCAAAAATAGCTCCTCAATTCCTGGAAGCGATTTAAAACTACAATGTATTTGAAATTTGACGTCAAGGTTCAAATTTTGGGTTTCGCCATAAAACCTTTGCCTTTTCAAATTTTGGCAAAAGGGACCCCGTGTGCACAACTAAGCCTAACTTTATTATTCTGTCAAAACAGAGAAAATGGGCCCCGGAAAAAAGGGCGTAGACCAACAAACTTTTGTAAAAAACGTAACATGGGCATAAAAAATATTGAAATAAAAATTTTCAACATTTGATGTGTAACCCATTAAATTTTCATGATCCTGTGATTTTTTTAAACATATGAAACTAGAAGTCGTTTTTTTTAAGATAAAAAACAAGGGGTTTCCGTTTGCTTTTTTTAAAAAGTTTTGAATATATAATTTAAAAAAAAGAAAGGAATAATGATGCTAATGATGTAAGATTTAATCGTAAATCATCATTATATAAATATAAATTTATGTTAAAAAATAACTTTAAACTTTTTTTTTTTTTTATCTTTTTAAAAAAATTTTCGAAAAAGCATATTATGGATCTATGGTTTACGCAACCATTTACTTCATGCGAAAAAAAAAACGGAAATTTTTAAAAGATAATACATCCCAAGAATTTTCTTACTTATTCAATCGTTTTTTTAATTCTTTTTTTAATACTTTTTTCTTCGTAAGCAATGATTTCCAAATATTCTTGCAATTTGTTTCCACAATTAAAATTTTGAAAAAAAAAAAAATTTTGAAATCCAGACTTTAAACCTTTTTAAATTGATTGAGTTTTACGTTTGCAAAAATAAAGGGAAACAAAGGAAGAGGTGTAAGCAAAATCTGAAAATAATTTCTTATTTCTTTTAAATTAACGTTAACACGTCTTGAAACTTTAAAAAATTCTTTTGTTTTATATATTTGCTTATTTTACAGATTAAAAAAAGAAACTGTTAAACATTAAAAAAACATAAAAAAATCTATGGGTTTAGATAACTGTATTGTCATTTTCTTTAAGGTTTGCAGAAACCGTGAAGCAAATGCAATAATTTATCCGATAGGT
This sequence comes from Solen grandis, assembly GCA_021229015.1. Taxonomy (NCBI): domain Eukaryota; kingdom Metazoa; phylum Mollusca; class Bivalvia; order Adapedonta; family Solenidae; genus Solen; species Solen grandis. The sequence continues at coordinate 38,918,246 of CM037784.1, forward strand.
TTTGGCTCTAGTATATTTTTACTAATTCACGTAAATGGGGCTCTTTTAGTAAAAAATGTACCAAAATTACTTTCAACGGGGCATCATTCCTGCAACAGAACAATGGGATTTTCCCAAACCCAACCCAATACCGTTTTCATTTCTTTGTTCAAATTAATTTTTTTTTCATGAATTAGCCCTATAAGAAAAACATGAATAAGTATGTTTGAAACGTAATAACTTTTTTTTTTGCGCATGTCAAGGCACAGAAATTTTTACTTATTAAATTTATATGCCCAATCTTTGTTTTTTTTAAATGTATTTTGCTTACAAATCAATGTCAAAAAAAAATGACACAAAAAACCCTTTAAAATATGCTTTAGTTGCCACAATACCATGACGCTGAAGGCAAATCAAATCGAAATGAAATGATTTTAATATTTAAAACCACGGAAAAATAAAGTGCAAAAAAAAAGATCTTTTTGGAAGGACAATTAGCTAACGTTCTATAATCCAGAAAAAATATCTTCGAGAATGGAACAGGTTTGTTTTTACATTTTCAGTAAGTTTTTCCATAAAACATGAAAATGCCATGTTTGATGACGTAATAAATAAAAACTTTCAAACCTATGAACGTACTAATTTTCGCATTCTTGAAAATTTAAAAGTTCATTGATATAATTGGCGTTTTTTAAAAATGTTTTTTAAAATAATTCTTGCTTTAGTATTCATACGCCCAAAACCCAAACGTGACAAATAAAAAATTTTTCTTGCAGATGCATCACTTCTATTTTAAAACCTTATCAACTCTAAAGATTTAAATTAAGTTTGATTCAAATTCAGTATCAGAGCGGGAAAATGTTAAAAATCCTTTTTGCTTTTTAATGACGTCATAACCACGTGACGTTAAAGAAAATCATTCAGAAAAAGAATAAAACCTCTATGCCATTGCTGTCCAATGTTCTGCTTCTAACGCATCGGGGGGGCTTTGTAACATTAAAAGAAATTTTAAAGGACCTAAGTTTCGAATCTCGGTTTTCCCATGATATTTTTTAATTTTAAAATTTTTGGAAAATTTTAAAAATCCCAAAGGTGAAAAATTACACCCGGAAATCATCTTCTGTGAAAAATCAAGATAAGGGACCAAATTGAAGGCTCAAGACGCGAAAAAATTTTTTTAAACGCTGACGCAATCTGACGTCTTTGACGTCATTGAAAACTAAAAATAAATAATTTAAAATTTAAACATTTTAATCGCGCAATAAATTTTCAAAAAATTGGTAAAAAGTCATGATACCGGGCCATATACATTTTTTTAAAAAATTGTTTTTTTTCGTTTTTATGACTAAAAAACCAAAAAATAATTTAAGAAAAAAATTTTTAAGAAAATAGAAAGAAACCTCATCCCGATTTGCTGCCCCAAGTTTTAATTTCTAACCCATGGGTGGCCTTGTAACTTTAAAAAATGTATTTAGGCCTAATTTTCGAATCTCGTTTTGCCATAAATCTTTTTTTTTTTGGGAATTTGGAAATTTGAACCCCAAAAGTGCAAACTACATCCAAAAAAATTCTTCTGAGAAAATACCCAAGAAAAATCGGACCAGAATTAAAGGGCTCTAGTTTTGCGAAAAACCTTTTAAAGCGCGTCAAATCTGCGTCATTTGACGTCATTGAAAATTAAAATAAAAATTTATAAATTAAACTTTTAACCTGCAATAAAAATTTTCAAAAAGTTTGAGTCAAAAGTTATAATACCAGAGCAAAAAAATTTGTTTTAAAAAATATGTTTTTTGTCATGGTTACGTCATAAACCAGTGACTTGAGAAAAAGTCCTTCAGGAAATTTAAAAAAGCAGCCATTTGGGCCGAATCTGTCTTCATGCTTCTAACGTTTTGGGCCCTTGTAACATTAAACTATAATTTTAGGGCCCCAATTCGAAACTCGTTTTGCCAAAAAAATCTCAATCTTTTCAAATTTGGAAATTTGAATGCAAGGTGCACATTACATTTTAAAATACTTTTACTGTAAAATATAAGAAATGGGACAGAATTAAAGGGCTCTAAGCGCAAACAAACTTTTGAAGCTGAGTCAAATCTGACGTCATTTGACGTCATTGAAAATTAAAAACATTGTTTTTAAAAAATTTATACCTTTTTTCAAACATTTAAATTTTCATGTTCTTGGCCTTGGCAAATATATAAATTAAATCTAATTAGGTTGGAAAAGAAGAATAAAAAACTAGTTTTCATTCGTTGAACGAAGATGGGTTTCTGCTTACATTAAAAAATATAAAGATTAAAACCGTTAGAAGAAAAATATAAAATTTCCCCAACCTTTTCTTTTTTAGCTCCCCTACACAACGGCTCAGGGTGGTTTTTGTGACGCCTTTTGTCCGCGTCCGTGCTGCGCCCGCGTCAAAAATTTCTTAAAAACAACATCCCCTTCTAAATACTCAGGTTTTAAATAAAACTTCACGGGAATGTTTAAGGGGGGGCCCTTTACCAAAAATTGTCAAATTTTTTGATTGGTCAAAACTGGGTCACAGGAGCAAAAAATATTTTTTAAAAATTAAAATTTAAAAACCCCCCTTTTTCCCAAAACCACAAATCCAGTTTTTTGAATTTTGTTTGCATGATCTTAGACCTCCCAAGATTGTTCAAATTAGGGCCCGGGGGTAAAAATTGCCCCCGCCCCGGGTTTTCACTTGTTTTAAACAAAGGCAAATTAGAAAAATTTAAAAAAATCTTTTTCCCCCCCAAAAACCACAAGGCCTACCCTTTTGTTTTTTGGTATGTAGCAGATCTTAACTCTCTATCAAGTTTGTTCAAATTATGACCCCTGGGTCAAAATTGGCCCCGCCCCGGGGGGTCACTTGATTTAACATAGGCTAAATAGGAAACACTTGAAAAATCTTTTTCTCAAAACCAAAAGGGCTGAGTTAAGATTTTGGTATTTTGCATGATTTTATACTCTCTACCAATTTTGTTCAAATTATGACCCTGGGGTCAAAATTGCCCCGCCCCGGGGTCCTGATTTAACAAAGGCTAAAAAGGGAAAAAATTTGAAAAATTTCTTCTCAGAAACCACAAGGAGGCCTGGGGTTTAGATTTTTGGTGTCACCCTTTTTGTCTTGTAGATCCCCCAAGTTTGTTCAAATGGGGCCCCTGGGTAAAAATTTGGCCCGCCCCGGGTCACCTTTTTTACTGGCAATATAGGAAAAATTTGAAAAAATTTCTTCTCAAAAATCAAAAGGCCTGGAGTTAGATTTTTGGGTGTGCAGCATTGTCTATAGATCAAACCAATTTTGTTCAAATCATCCCCCGGGGGTCAAATTTGGCCCCCCCAGGGTCACCTGATTTCACATAGGCAAATTAGGAAAAAATTAAAAAAAATTCTTTTTTCCCAGAAACCAAAAGCATGAGTTAAGATTTTTGGGGTGTTCAGCATTGTCAGTGATCATTTCCCAAGTTGTTAAAAATCAGGGCCCTGGGGTAAAGTTTGGCCCCCCCAGGGGTCACCTGTTTTTTCATAGGCTTTATAGGAAAACTAAAAAAAACCCTTTTCTCAAAAACCAAAAAACCCGGGATTTAGAATTTGGATGTAGCATGATTTTATGACTCTCTCCCAAGTTTGTAAAAATTATGCCCCGGGTCAAATTTGGGCCCCCCCCCGGGGGTCACTTGTTTTAACAAAGGTGATATAAAAAAAAAAACTTAAAAAATCTTCTTCCAAAACCACAAGGCCGGGAGTTTAGTATTTGGTAGTACTTGCTAGGGTTCTCCCAAAAGTTTGTTCAAATCATACCCTAATATAAAAAACTTAAAAAAAATCTTTTCAGAAACCACAAAGCCGGGTTTAATTTGGTATGAGATTGTCTACTGGGTATTACAAGTTTTTAAAAATCATGCCCTTGGGGTCAAATTTAGCCCCACCAAAGGGGCCCCTGTTTTACAAGGGCTAACATAGGAAAAAAACTGGAAAAATCTTCCAGAAACCAACAAGGCCGGTGTTTAGATTTTTTAGTTTTAGCATTGTCAGTGGATCTTTCTACGTTTGTTCAAAATCATGACCCTGGGGTCAAATTCCCCCCCACCCAGGGTCACCTTGATTTAACAAGACTAAAAAGGGAAAAACCCTGAAAAATTTTCTCAAAATCAAAAAGCCGGGAGTTTAGATTTTTGGGATTGTGACATGGGCTAATAGCCCCTTCCAATTGTTTAAAAAAAAGGAATCTTGCATTTTTTTTTATTTTAGTTTGTTCAAATCATCCCCCTGGGGTCAAATTTGGCCCCGCAATTGTTTTCACCTTTTTTTCATAGGCTAATTAGAAATAACTTGAAAAATCTTCTTTTTGGGAAAATAGAAAACACTGGCCGGGCGTTTGATTTTTTGGGGAAAATGGCCCCCCCCCGGGGGATCACTTGAGTTTACATAGACTTTTTTGGGAAAAAAGCTAGAAAAATTTCTTCTCAAAAACCAAAGGTCTGGAGTTTAATATTTGGTATGTAAAGGGGCAATAGCCCACCCATTTGTTCAAACATACCTGGGGTCAAATTGGGCTCGCCCCAGGGGTCACATGTTTTTACATAGCCTAATGAATCAGGTAGCGCCCAGGTCATAGGCCCCTCTTGTTTTCTTGGACTTTCATGAAGAACTTGTAAATTTAAGCCTAGGGCAAAAAATAATAAATCTTTTTACAGTTTTCCCGCAAATGCAAAACGTATAGATTTTTGATGTTTTTTTTTCTTATTATTATTGGTTTTCTGCCTCTAGCAGAAAGACCATTTTTTTTTGTACTGTTATTATTATTACAGGCTTTCTGCCCAAGCAAAAAGCCCTATTGTGTTTTTTATTTTCTTCTTTTATTGGGACTTTCTGCCTACTGGCAGAAAGCCCTATGGTTTTTGTACTGTTTTATTAGGACTTTCGGGCCCCTTTCGCAGAAAGTCCTTTTGGGTTTTTTGTTCGTTTTTTATTAGGCTTTCTGTCCTTTGGGCAAAAAGTCCTTTTGGGTTGTTCTGTTTTTATTATTAGGACATTCTCCCCTTTGGGAAAAAAAGTCCTTTTGGGTTTGTTCTTTTTTTTTATTGGGAAATTTTTCCCTTTGGGCAAAAAAGTCCTTTTGGGGTTATTTATGTTTTTTATTTTTGGGGACTTTCTCCCCTACGGGCAGAAAGTCCTTTTGGTTTGTACTGTTTTTTTTCTTTTTAGGTTTCTGCCATTTGGGCAAAAAGCCCCTTTTGGGGGTTTTGTACTTTTTTTTTTTTTTATTAGGATTTTCTCCCCTTTCGACAAAAAAGTTTTTGGGGTTTGTACTTTTTTTTTTTTTTATTTTTGGGACTTTCTCCCTTTCGGCAAAAGCCCATTGGGTTTGTACTGTTTTTAGGACTTTCGCCCTTGGGCAGAAAAGCCCTTTTGGGGGTTGTACTTTTTATTGGGACTTTCGCCTACGGGTTTGTTATTTTTTTATTCTTCTTTTTCTTTTTTTTTTCCAAAAACTGAGCGTTAATTTAGCATGTTGCAATTCCCAGGGCAAAAAAAATTTTATGGCTATACTTGAGCGATAAAATTTTGATTTCTTATTTTCAATGCCTAGACGTCATATGATCACATTTGAAATAGCTACAAAAGTTTGTACGCGGTCTACAGCCTTTGTTTGTAAAACCGATTTTCATAAAATTTTTCACAGTTTTTTTATTTAATTTTATTTGTGCACCCTGGTGTTTTAAAAATTCAAAAAAGTCAGGGTTCATACAAACCCAAATTCGAACCAAGGTCGTAAATTTTCAAATTCTTATAAAATCGGTCCTATTTGAGATAGAAAGATGATATTGGGTCAGTATATAGGTCTCTGGGAGTCTTAAACATTTTGTGAAAATAAATGTCATATGACGTCACGTGACGTCATTATATGATAATGAATTTCTAATCTAACAAGATTATTTCTATATGTTGAAATTTTTGAAGGGCAATGAAAATTTAATGCCGCATGCTTCAGATGCTGAAATTTCGATTTCAATGATTTTCAGAAGCCTATGACGTCATATGACGTCACATTTGAAATTGACTACGAAAGTTTGTACACGGTCCAGAGCCATTATTAATGGGCCGATTTTCATCAAATTTTCAGAGAATGTGTATATTAAGTTCTAGTTGTGCATCTCGGTGTCCGTTTTTCAAAACTCGAAAAGTCCAAGGTTCTATAACGAATTCAAAATTCGAACCATGGTCGTAAATTTTTAAATGCTTATAAAATCGGTCCTATTTGAGATAGAAAAGTGTTATTTGGTCAGTATATAGGTCTCTGGGAGTCTTAGACATTTTGTAAAAAGAAACGTCATATGACGTCACGTGTCTTTATAAGTTTTAAATTTAATTTTAACCTTTAATTAAATTTGGCCCCATTATTAATGGGCCGATTTTCATCAAATTTTCACAGAATGTGTATATTACGTTGTTATTGTGTATACCGGTGTCCGTTTTTCAAAATTCGAAAAGTCCAAGCATCTATGACGGATCCAAGATTCGAACCAAGGACGTCAATTTTTAAATGCTTATAAAAACTGTCCTATTTGAGATAGAAAGTTGAAATTTTGTCAGTTAGTATGTCCTTGGGTGTCTTAACAATAATGTGAAAATTAACGTCATATGACGTCACGTGACGTCATTTTTTTATTATTTTTTTTTCTTCGCCCTAACTAAACGCTTATTTTAATATGTTGCAATAGTCCTAGGACGATGAAATTTTTATGGGTAATTAGTCACGTGAGGAAATTTTGATTTCAATGATTGTCAGCACCCTATGGCGTCACATGACGTCACAGCTAAAAATAGTGAAAAATGGTGTTCGCGCTCTACAGCCGTCATTTATGGTCGGATTTTCTTCAAATTTTCACAGATGGTACATCTTCAAACTAAGGTGTGCATATCCTGTCAGCTAACCGAAATTCCGAAAGACCGAAGTTCTGTGGCTGAAATAAGATTCGAACATAGGACCAAAAATTTCATTTTAGGGTTAAAGAGCTTCAGGATGAGATAGAAAGTTGAAACTTACACAGTTTGCAGTTCTGCAGAATTTCTACAAATATTTTGAGTCGTGACGTCAAATGACGTTATGTGACGTCATAAGCATACTTCTTAATTTTCATTTTAGGGCAATGATTTAGACATAAGGCCAGTTGTTCAGAATAATGAAAATTTCAGAGTTATGACAGTAAAGTATGCGCTTTTGAGCAACAGCATCTTCAGCACCCTATGACTTCATATGACGTCAGAGCTAAAAATAGTGAAAAATGGTGTTCACGATCTATAGCCGTTATTTATGGTCGGATTTTCTTCAAATTTTCACAGATGGTACATCTTGAAACTAAAGTTTGCATGTCCTGTCAACTAACCGAAATTCCGAAAGACCGAAGTTCTGTGGCTTAAATAAGATTCGAACATAGGACCGAAAATTTCATTTTATAATTAAAGAGCTTCAGGATGAGATAGAAAGTTAAAACTTACACAGTATGCAGTTCTGCAGAATTTCTTAATATATTTTGAGTCGTGACGTCAAATGTCGTCATGTGACGTCATTAGCAAACTTCTTAATTTTCATTTTAGGGCAATGATTTCGACATGATGCCAGTTGTTCAGAATAATGAAAATTTTAGAGTTATGACAGTAATGTATGCGCTTTTGAACAAAAGCATCTCCAGCACCCTATGACGTCATGTGACGTAAGAGCTAAAAATATTGAAAAATGGTGTTCCCGCTCTACAGCCGCCATTTATGGTCGGATTTTCTTCTAATTTTCACAGATGGTACATCTTGAAACTAAGGTGTACATATCCTGCCAGCTTACCGAAATTCCGAAAAACCGAAGTTCTGTGGCTGAAGTAATATTCGAACATAGGACCAAAAATTTCATTTTAGGATTGAAGAGCTTCAGGTTGAGATAGAAAGTTGAAACTTACACAGTTTGCAGTTCTGCAGAATTTCTACAAATATTTGAATCGTGACGTCAGAGGACGTCATAAGCATACCACTTAATTTTAATTTGGGGCAATGATTTCGACATGATGCCAGTTGTTCAGAATAATGAAAATTTCAGAGTTATTGCAGTAAAGTATGCGCTTTTGAGCAACAGCATTTTCAGCACCCTATGACGTCACGTGACGTCAGAGCTAAAAATAGTGAAAAATGGTGTTCGCGCTCTACAGCCGCCATTTATGATCAGATTTTCTTCAAATTTTTACAGATGGTACATCTTGAAACTAAGGTGTGCATATCCTGTCAGCTAACCTTAATTCCGAGAAACCGAAGTATTGTGACTGAAGTAAGATTCGAACATAGGACCAAAAATTTCATTTTAGGGTTAAAGAACTTCGGGATGAGATAGAAAGTTGAAACTTACACTGTTTGCAGTTCTGCATAATTTCTTAATATATTTTGAGTCGTGACGTCATATGACGTCATAAGCATACTACTACTACTGCTACTTATTTTTTTTTTCTTCGTAACTAAATGCTTATTTTTCGCAGAATATAATGTCAATTGTTCAGCATGAACATGAAATACTACCAGAGGTGAGTCATTACATGAAACTTCTATCTTCTGCTTTTTGCATTAACACAGGTTGCAGAAAGTCCTATCATTCGTTTAGACGAATGACATCTAGTTATTATTATTATTATTCCTTTTTTTCCAACCAAATCTAAGAGTTAATTTCGGTAACTTGTCAGTGTCTGAGCAACATGAAAATTAAATTGCCTCGACAAAATAGTATAAATTTTTAAATTCAATAATTTTTAATTTTCAATGACGTCAATTGACGTCAGATTTGACGTCAGCTTCAAAAGTTTGTTCGCGCTCTGTAGCCTTTATTTTTTGATAATTTTCTTGATATTTTCACAGAAGATGTATGTTATGATGTAGATGTGTACCTTGTCTTTCAAATTTTTAAATTCGAAAAATTTAAGAATTTATGGCAAAACCGAGTTTCGAACTTTGGTCCTAAAACTATTATTTAATGTTACAAAGGCTACTGATGAGATAGAAGCATGAAAATTGGACAGCTTATTGGCCCAGACGTCTACTTTCTTTCCTCTGAAAGATTTCCTTTTAAGTCACGTGGTTATGACGTCATTTAAGGACAAAATCCTATTTTTTCAAAGATTTCCCTCCCTCTGGCATCATACATTTTGAGTCAATTTTAATGAAATTGAAACTGCAGCGATAAAAATGTATCTTTTTATACATTCAATCATTTTCAATTTTCATTGGCGTCATATAACGTCAGATTTGACGTCAGCTTCAAAATGTTGTTCGCACTCTAGAGCCTTCAATATTTGTCCGATAATCTTGATATTTTTACAAAAGATGTATTTTAGGATGTAGATGTCCACCTTGGCATTCAAATTTGCAAATTCGAAAAGATTAAGAGTTCATGGCAATACCGAGTTTCGAACATTGGTCAAAAATTAAATTTAAATGTTACAAAGGCCCCTGATGCTTTACAAACATGAAAATTGGACAGCATATCGGCATAGAGGTTTACATTCTATTTTCTGAATGATTTTCTCTTTAGTCACGTGGTTATGACGTCATCAAAAAGACAAAAAAAATCTTTTTAAAGATTTCTTTCACTCTGGTATCATGAATTTAAAGTCAATCTTAATTATATCTTCAGAATTGATAGAGTTTAAATTGAAGTGATGCATACTGCAAGAAATGTTTGTTTCGTCACGTGATTATGGCGTCATGCATACTTAAGCAAGACTTATTTTGAAAAATCATATGAAATCGCCAATTAGACCAATGAACTTAAACTTTTCAAAAATGTCGAAACTTAGTACGTTCTTAAGGTCTTGAAAATGTGAAAACAAACCTGTTCGCATTCTCGAAGATACTTTCTTTCTTGATTAATAGAACGTTAGCTGAACATGTCCTTGCAAAAAAGATATTTTTCTTTGGTCACTTGATTTTGACGTCGATAAAATATAAAAACCATTCATTTCAATACGTATTCGTGCTCCAGCGTCATGAGTAATGATGCCAATCTTAAGCATACCTTAAAGAATTTATGTTGTGTAACTTGTTTATGACAACATTTATGTGTAAGCAAAATATATTAAAAAGATCAAAAGATTGTATATATTAACTTTAAATAAGTAATAATACCGTACCTCAACATGCGCAAAAAGTCCAGAAAATTTCAAGTGATTACGTTATCAAACATGACTTATTCATGTTTTTCGTAAAAGGGCTAATTAATGGAAATCTATTAATTTGCAGAAAGAAATGTAAATGGTCATTGGGTTGATTGATCAAGATCCGATTGTTCTTTTGCAGGAATGAATGTCTGCGTTGAATAGTGAATTGTGATACGTTTTTTGAGTAAATGAGTCGCATTTACGATGAATTAGTATAATTATACTAGAGCCAGAAAACCTTTTCGGATATCTTATTGCATTTGCTATCACGGCTTTCTGCAAACCTGAAGAAAATGACAAATACATGTATATCTTCCTATCGATTTTTTATTTTTTCTAAATGTTTAACGGTTTCTTTCTCTAAATCTGTAAAAATAAGCAAATATACAAAGCAAATGAATAGTTGAAAGTTTCAAGACTTTTATAATGTTAATTACATAGAAATAAGAAATTATTTTACTTACACCTCTGCATTTGTTTCCATCTAATTTTGCAAATGTAAAACTCAATCAATTTAAAGGTTGAAAGTAATCGATTTTAAAGTGTTTTTTTTTCTTTTTTACAATTTCAATTGTGGATCAAATTGCAATGAATACATGTTAAGTCATATGATTACAAAGAAAAAGATTTAAATAAATTTAAAAAATTTTTAAAACGGGTGCATAAAAAAAGATCCTATTTATGCTTTTATCTTCTAAGAAATGAAAATAAAAAAAAAAATTTAAAGCTTATTTTTAACATAATCGTAAGTATATATTTAAGATAATGATGATTTACATATTAAATCATACATTATTATGCATCATTATTCCATTTTTTTTTGTATTAACTTATATATTTAATACCTTTGAAATAAGCAAACGGAAAGCCGCTTCGTTTGTATCTTAAACAAACGACTTCTAGTTTTTTGTTTTGTCTTAAAACATTATACATGTTTCAACCATTTTTTTTGTCATCCGCATGAAATGTTTTACACAGATTTTGGAAATATGCTCCTGTACGAAACTTCACTACACAAATCACAAGTCACTTATTTCTCTCTCTCTCGCTTGCTCTCTCTCTTTCTCTCTCTCTCCCTCTCTCTCTGTTTTCTAATTAAATATGATCTTAGTTTCTTTTTTAGGTTTATGGATGTGGCTTGGTGTTACATTGTTTGGTGCACGAGATGGGGAACGCCATGGTGGACTTCAGGTTATCAGGTATCTGACTCATCTGTAACTTGATGGGAAATAACATTTTTGCCTGGTGATCTGCCATAGGTTTGTTTAATGGTAGACTTGCACTGGTACATAAGAGTGTTAATGTTAAAGTTTCAATTAATGTTTTTGATCTTACTTTGAGTCTTATTCATTTTCTTACTCAATCATTGCTTACTTTAAATGAACATTTCAAAACTTATTTTAGCAATAACATTGGAATAGTAATTACTTTACTGTTACTGCAATCTGGTGATGTTGAACTTAATCCAGGCCCAGAATCCTTATATGAAAACAGTTTTTCTTTGATGCACTGCAATATTAGGAGTATAAGAAATAAATTTGATTTCATAAATGACTGTTTGAGTGATAAAGACATTTTATGTTTTACTGAGACACACTTAGATAACATGGTCATAACTGATAGTCTTCTTTTCAGTGATAATTTTGATTCACCATATCGAAAAGATAGAACTAATCATGGTGGTGGAAAAACAGATCAGAAAATATATTAATAGGTGTTTTTTACAGCCCAAGGACTGCAGACAGAAATTTCTTTGAAATGCTGAATCAAAACATTGAAGCAGCATATAATATTAGTAAAAATATAATTATTGTTGGCGACTTAAATGAAGATCTTTTCAATCAGTTTTACTGTAATTTGAAAAATATAATGGTCTTTAACTCTATGCAAAATGTAATAAAGGAACCTGCACGTCAGAATGCTCTTCTTGATCCTATATTGGTACCTTTTGATTTACATTATCTTAATTCTGTGTTAAATATATTCCTTCAAATAATAGTGATCATCTGGCCACTTACATTATTATTCCATTTTCTTATGAGATTAATCCATCATTTGAAAGAAACATCTGGCTTTATGATAAAGCTAATTATGAACTATTAAATGAAAAAGATACAGAATCAAAATTGGCAGTTTCTGTATGAAATGAGTATTAATGAGGCTTGTATTCAGTTTACTAAAATTTATATTAATTTTGTTAAACAATGTATACCGCAGAAAACAGTTTTAATAAGACCTGATGACAAGCCATGGTTTGATGCAGGATTAAGAAAATTTTGTAGGATTAGAGACCGCTTAAAAAAGAAGGCAATTAAAAGTAAAAGAGAAAATGATTGGCAAAGATATAGATCAGTTAGGAATAAAGTTAATAATATGAAGAAGAGAGCAAAAGAAAATTTCAATGTTAACTTAGAAATTACATTAGAGGACCTGCACACTAATGATAAAAAGAACTTTTGGAAATGTATCCGTCACTTGGTTAAAAATAACAAATCTACTTCTATTCCACCACTTCATAAACATTTCAATGGACAAGATGATTTTTTTATTACTAACCAAGAGAAGGCAGAGTACTTAAATGATTTCTTTGTATGTATATCTACATTAAATGATGAATATGTTCAGTTACCTCCACTCAATACATATACAGATAACAGGTTGTCGAAAATCAATATAACAGAATCGGAGATAAGAGATATTATTGGTACACTTAATATAAATAAAGTTTGTGGACATGATCTTATTAGCCATAAAATGTTAAAGAATACAGCACAAACAGTGTCAAAACCTCTATCTATTCTCTTTAATCGTTCAATTAATGAAGGTATGTATCCTGATGATTGGAAGATTGCTAATGTAACACCACTGTTTAAAAAGGGTGACAAATCTGATGTTTCTAATTATCGACCAGTTTCATTACTTAGCTGTTGTTGCAAACTTTTTGAAAGGATTGTTTTTAAATATATGTATAATTTCATGTTGGATAATAACTTACTATATAAATACCAGTCAGGTTTTTTACCAAACCATTCCACTAGTTTCCAGTTTGTAGATATATATCATCATATATGTCAGACTTTTGATAATAAACAATTTTCTTGTATGGTCTTCTGTGACATTTCTAAAGCATTTGATAGAGTCTGGCATAAAGGTCTTTTGCATAAGCTTTCTGCTAATGGTATTGGTGGGAATCTGTTGAAGTGGTTTAATAATTATCTTGAAAATAGGTCTCAAAGTGTTGTCCTCCAAAATTCTCTTTCAAGTCTCAAGTCAACTAATGCCGGCGTTCCTCAAGGATCAGTGCTTGGGCCGCTCCTTTTTCTCATTTATGTTAATGATATTGCAGATAATTTACTTAGTTTAACAAGATTGTATGCAGATGACAGCTCCCTATATTATTCTGCTTCATCCATCCAAGATATAAAAGGTATAATTAATCATGACTTAGCAGTTATATCAAAGTGGGCTAAGTCTTGGTTAGTAACTTTTAACCCTAGGAAAACAGAAGTTCTCTTCTTTAATCCAAGACAACAAGAAATATTACCAAAACTATTCTTTAATGATACAGAACTACAGTATGTTGATGATCATAAACATTTAGGAGTCACTATTAGTAATAATGGCCAATGGAACTCTTATGTTGACAGCATAGTATCTTCAGCTTCAAAAGTTATTGGATTAATGAGTAAGTTAAAATTTACTATTGGTAGAAAAGCTCTTTATCAGATTTATATTTCATATGTTCGTCCATTGCTGGAATATGCTTCAATTGTATGGTTAGGATGTAGGGATCAAGATTGTGTTTTATTGGAAAGACTTCAAAATGAGGCAGCTAGGATAGTTACAGGGCTAACAAGATCAGTATCTATTGAAAATCTTTACAAGGAATGTGTATGGGAAAGGTTAAAATATAGGAGAGAACTACAGAAATATTTGTTTATGTATAAAGTGAATAATAATATGGTTCCATCTTATATCCTTGATCTATTTCCACCTATTGTAAATGAAAGAACAGATTATTTTTTTAAGAAATCAAATGAAATTTTCTCAAATGTACTGTAGAACAGAACTTCTTAATTAATCATGTATTCCCTCTTCAATTGAATTGTGTTGAATAAATTACCTGTAAATGTAAAATCAGCTGGATCTTTCAGTTCCTTTAAACATTGTTTACAAAATTCTAATATTTACAATATTTACAAAGTTCCTAACTACTTTCTCTATGGTAAGAGACATTTATCAATCCTACATGCTCGACTTAGAAATAAATGTAGTAATCTGAATTGTGATCTGTTCAATAATCATTTATCAATGAATCCCAATTGTATATATTGTAATGTTTTGGAGGATGCAGAACATTTTCTCTTCAACTGTAGGCTTTACGATAGGATACGTTTTGATTTATTCAGGCGGACCAGAGCATTTCATCCTCTCAATACTGAATTACTATTGGCATGAAGTGAAATATTATCAGTTGAAGAGAATATTCAAATTTTTGAAGCTGTCCACCAATTTATTTCAAAATCAAACAGATTTAATTGATGCATTTCTATATAAATAATTGTATCCGTATTTTTATTATTTTATGCTAGTACCTGTGCAAGACTGCTGATATTCTTGGGGCAAAAACTTCCTTTTGCGTGCACCAACCACCAAGCTTTTGTCTGCTATATGTACGTGTTTATGTGGTGATGTATATGGGTTTATATATGTGTGTGTCTATATGCATGTGTGTGTATGTATATATGAATGAATATATATATATATATATATATATATATATATATATATATATAACAAACATAACTGCTTCTTTCTTTCTTTCCTCTCTCTTCTCCTCCCCCCCCCCTTTTTAAATTTCTCAATCCTTTTTAATTTTATTTTTTTTTATATATTTTATATATATATATATATTTTTTTTATATATAATATGTGTGTGTGTGTGTGTGTGTGTGTGTGTTTGGCTATCTATGTAGTAGATTTTTTATTATTTTTTTTCATAATTTATATTAACATCAAAATGCCCTAATCCTGCACCTAGCTTCTAATTTTCCTAATTGCTCAGTCTCAGCAAACACCATTTAATTTATTTAAAATAGATTCTAATAGGCATTAATTTATTTATTTATTATTATTATTATTATTTTATTTTTATCATTATATTTTATTTTCCTTCATGACTATGATTCAAATATGACGAGCTGTTTAAATTTGAATGTGTGTGTTGTTTTTTTTTTAATGTGCAGGATTTGAGTACCATACAAATTATGTAACATGTGACCTTGTTTATTGTTAAATAAATTTATAGGGGAAGGGCCCTAACTAATGTTGCTAGAACTTGTGGCCCGACCACATTTCAATGTTTAATTTGAAATAAAATATGTTTAAACTAAACTAATTCAGAAATGCATTTTAATTTTCCCGAAAAGTTTAGGCCATTTTTACCACATAGTGAACATAGTCCTTTCTGGTCTTTAAAGAACTAAATAAAAAGAAAAAAAAGGTTTGTTTTGGTGTATGATTGATTAATAATTTCTCTGAGTGAACATAAAAAGTGACATTTTCACGAGTGGCGAAGCATATTCAAAAGCATGCACTGCTTTTATACGAATATTAGCGCAACACTTAACTAGGATTTGCATGAATGCGCAAGACTAAATGCATCCTTGAAACATTGGAACTGTGCACATTTTACTGTTTCACGTGAGTCTAAAGCTGTTGCATGAAAATTTAAATTAAATTCGGATAAATGCACGTGAGCTGATAAAAACTTCTAGATACCTATGCATGTAACTGTTTACTGTTGTATTAGTATCAAATATTTGGTCATTTACTTGCATTCTTACATCCATGCATCTGTTTCCTTGATATACATTAATCGAATATCCATTGGCTTTGTATACGAACGAACATGAGTCTTCTAGTGTAAAAAATGTACAGTGTTTATAGCTACAATTGAACGAATTAGCTAATCAGCGTAAAACAAAATACAGTTTATATAGGTACACTATGAGAAGACATGAAATAAAAACTGTTGTATAATATTGAGTGATATTCTTTTACATTGTACGTGAAATATTTGTTATATCTGATATTGGAATTGAGTACATAATCTAATGATAATCAAACATTACATAGGTAATTATACCGAATTAAGGGGTGAAATGTATATGCGCAGTAAATAAATCTTTTATTCTGAAAACTTTTACTAATCACGCAGTCATTTCAATAATGGCTTGTTAAACTATCATACTATATTTATTCTCACGGAACATCGTTCACGTCTTTTAATAAGCGGTGTATTTATAAATCCTTGTATCCATGGGGATTTACTTGACCCCAGATGACTTTTAGCGGTCGATATAATCCAGTCGATATAAAGGAAGATCATTGCTACGAGCGCATATATATGGTTTCCATGTGAAACCTACATATTTCAATTTTGTACTTGATAGATTGTAAACTGTAAATAGAGCATGAAAATCGGGTCGAGAAAATGTGGGGTAACAATGTGACAAGAGGCCTCATACGGATATAAACATTTAAATGTCAACCTCGCAACTTCGGCGAAATCGGTAAAATAAAATATAATATCATGAAATATTATCCATTAAATGTCAACATTTAATGGATAAACACTGTCATTTTAATATGTTTATATCCGTATGAGGCCTCTTGTCACATTGAATTCACATTGAGTCTCATCCACGAACCATGATAATATTCTTTACGTCCTGATTTGTAGTCCCCCTGTCAAGCTTGAATCTTAAGTTTTGCCTGAAATGAACTATATATGTAGTGTATATCCGTCTCACTCCGGGTAGAAATGAATGGGTAAGCATCATAAAACCGGTATATTATACATAGTACATATAAAGATATCTCTCTTGCTTGAGGCTCGGCATAGTGGCAGTGCCAGGACTGGTTGACCCAGTGTCAGGATAATGTGACTGGGTATGGTCACTTGTGTGGTATTCACTTGTCTACTGCGTCATATATATGTAGATAATGTTCACAAATGACTGAAATACTGTCGGTGGTGGGCCGTTTAACCTAGGGTTACAAAAAAAAAGATAAACGTCATAGAGATGTCGGAAGTTGTTGAATGGACCGACAGGGGTGGGTTTTGGAGACGATGTCTCTTACCCATGTAAGAATGGGTCTAGGGCGTTCCTCTGAGGTTTTTATATTTCTGAATATTTGTTTAAAAGCTAATTTAAAAAGTTTGGGAGATTCAATAATGACTTTTAAAAATACTAGATAATACTTTGCTGGCCTTATAGCATTACCACACATAAAAGCATTTTCGTTTGTTTAATATTATCATATTAATGAATATATCAGAAAGAAGAAAAGGCAAGAATAGATTAATATAAATTCTAAACATGATATTGTACGTCAATCTGAAATGGAATTTGTTTAATTGCGATGCAAGAAAGAAATAGAGAATAAGACAGAGAGTGACAGGGAAAAATCACAGGAGAAGGAAGAGGACAAAAGAGAGAAATATTGACAGATGAAAACAGACGAACGAAAAGATAGAGAGAAAAGAAAGGGGGGACACATCAGCATAAATACAGCGTAGTCTAAGAATGACTGCGTTGTATGTTGTCACATGTATACGCCAGTGAGCTACTACTTTTCCTGTCTCATGGAGACAAAATCACCAAATGATTGCAATACATGTACTGTCGTTGGGACGTAAAACCTAACATACATGTTTTATTACCAACATAGGTAGATGTATGTCTCATACGTCTTTAGGGAACACGTATTACAACGACCACTACTTTGCGCCATAGAGGGTCTTGAAATATTTTCGACACATTCCGACTTATCTTCAGAAAACACCAAAGGGCCACGTAGCCCGTGTAATGAAGTCGTTCCGATGCCGCAATCAAACACGGATTGCGTAGGTGAAAACCAGTAATCCTAGTTACTAGAATACATGATAATACTATACACTAGATGTCTTACTATATACATTATTGTGAGAGACATACAAGGACGTAGGTAGGACGTTAGGATGTTTAACACTTTCTGGCCGGGGGTCCAGGTGCCACCTGGGACTCTTTTGAGTACAGGGTGTTTAATCTAGGTATATTATCCAGCTGTCGATCAATCTTGTTTTCCCAAATAAATATTGATCTTGCTCCGTATATAACAGGATATAAACGTCCCTTATTTGAATTTGAATTAAATCGGGTTTTGCTAATTAGAATCCACAGATCTTAAACCGATATAGACAACAATATACTGCCTACTTGTTTGTGTAGGTTGTCATGCCTCGATGTTTTCGAAGCCAGGGATATAAATCGTAACCTTGGGAAAATACAGCCTCGTGCATTCTATTTCGGGCAAATCGTACAATAAAATTATGAATATGTACATTGTATATGAAAAAGGGTTTAACTTAAGACAAGGTTAGAATTCTGATTTCTTTTAAAAATCAATGATTTCTACAACATTCAGAATCAAATTGTATCGATAGATCGGGGTCATATTGTTTATGTCAATTGTTTCCCAATCGACGTAAAATAAATAAGTTTATCATCTAAATATCATCTGAAATGTCTTTCATAGCACTACAAATTGTCCTCATAGTGTCTCGATAGAATATTTATCGTTTTTGAGATACCTATGGCCGAAGGAAAAGACCGATAACTGACATATGACTTTGACCTTGTCCTTTGCGAGTTTCAGGAAACGGAAGTTAGTTACTTTGTACAATGAGATGGTATGTTGCAATTTCAGTGGTAATTTGGATGAATTTCGGTGATAGACAAATGCTTAACATACAATCTCCTTAAACTAGCAGTGGAAAGCCGTAAGATGAAGAAAAGAGATTGAATGATATCGGAACTAACGACATTGTTGTTTCCATATGGAAACTATTAGTTGGTATTGTGAAGGAAGTGCAATCATCAAACTTTCTTGCAGACTGTTTGCTTGTGACATGCAAAAGAAACAACATTTTTTTCTGTTGGCACATGTGGTATTTTTATCAGGCTAACAATGTCAATTTGACTGCCTGTACATGTATTCTCAAAATTCTAAAGGAAACAAGTATATGCTAGATGACAATCCTGAAATGTTTACGACAAAGCTTCCTTGATGTAACACCTTAACATGATCAGAGATTTAATATGTTCAAAAAGTCAAACCTGTTCTTATTTGCTTTTAATAAAGTTCATATGCAATTAAGTCTTATATAACACGGTTTGTATCGTTTATACTCATTGCTTTTCATTTATCTTGCTGAAGATTCTTTGCCATAACAAAGCATTGTCTTGATGTTGCAATTACCTCTTAAAATTTAAGAAACATTTGATATTATCATAGTAAACAAGGTTAGTACTTTTGAAATATGTATAAATCATTAATATTCGTTTTATTCTTTGTTGATGGTTTAGATTATTTAAAAGTTTCAAGCCAGTGAAGTATTGTTTATTCCTTCCTGTAACAAAACTGTTCTCTCATGTAAACATAAAATCCCTGATATAACACATTACTATTTTGGATGTTTTTTCTTATAAAGCAATCTATAACTATCATTTTTCACTATTTTGTTAATATGAATATGCTTTATCATTCATATAAAAGACACTATAATCCTGACCACATGTTACACACTAATAAAAGTAGATTTCATTTTATGACTTTTTTCTAATTCCCATAACGTACACTATCACCTTAAGTTAAAACAACATTGATTTCCAATAAAAGTGATTTGATATATTAGAATGTATCCTGTTGGAAGTGCCAAGTGGCAAAACGTACTAAATTATTTGATTATAGGGATAAAATATATGCATAATTGATTCGTTACATGAAGGAAATTCAATTAGCCATGATCACACTTAAAATCATTTTCAAAGCCATATATTGCAAAATGTTGGTCTTTCTAGCTTTCTACATCTAGGAGAAGCTTCTATTAAGTGGTTTAGTGGGTTCATTAACCTCTGAAGGTATTTCGAACAAAAATATTTTTTCCTCTCCATTTTGTTGCAAAAATATATTTTGACTCATATAATAAAATAAATCGATTCAAGCTAGTTAACACGACAATATGTCATTTGATTGTTCGTTTATTGGGTTTAACGTCCCACCGACAGTATGTCAGTCATTTGGAGAAGATGTCTACTCGAGACAGATATGGTGCTGCCACACTGCAGTATCACACCGTTGATATGTGGTATGATACCACACCCAGTCACATTATCTTGACATTGAGCCAGCCAGTCATGGAACTGCCCTTAATTGCTGAGCGCCAAGCAAGGGAGCTATACCAGTACCGCTTATATACAACTCTGGTATGTAGCGGCCGGGGATCGAACCCACTAACCCATTAATGGAGAAAATATGTCAAATATCAAGTACTTATCCCATATAGTAAATGAGTAATACTCTGGGATTTTTTTTTTTATTAAAGTAGGATGGTAATAAAAAAAATATGACCAAGTAGAATCATAGTTTTTGTCTCTGCACTTCTCCTACTCCCTATCTACTAGCATTCAAAAAGGAGATCGTTAAAAAATTGGACCAGGTAGAAATATGGTACCCTGAATAGTTTACGAGTTATGTTGAAGAAAAAAATTATAAAGGGGATAATTCTAATGGGACCAAGTAAAGTTCTGGTTCTTGATTGTTGCACCTTTTCTAGCTATCATTTATGTAAATTTAAAGTTTCAAGCCAATACCTTGTATAGTTTTAAGTTGTGGCCAAAGTAACAGTTGTGGTAAAAATTCGGGTGCATAAAAGTAAGGATTCTGAATATTGTAAAATTGGTGATGTTCAAAATAATTAAGATATCTAACTTTCTTATAAGTTAAAACTGTTTTCAAATACATGAATCGCCCGAAATATATTGCATGAGGAGGAAGTATTTTTCCCAAGGTTGCGATTAATATGTACGTCAGTTTTCTATGAAATAGCATATCCTTGGTTTCTTTTCAATGACGACCCTTAATTTTGAAGATCATTCATTATTATGTTCTGAAAAGATTGCATATCAAAAGCCACAAACAGAGAGAATAAACTTTGTCGGCAGTATGTTGAATATGTCAGATTATGAATTTCATTAATATTTGCAATTCAAATGAGGACGTTACTATGATCAGTTAATACACCCTGTTACATACGAAGCGAGGCCGATATTATTTGAGTAAACAAGAGTAAACAAGATGAAATTGTAAATAAGTCGGATCGACAGCTGTACGAGTATAATTTGCCTAATTCAAACACCCTGTACCCACCGGGGACGCTAGCGGGACCTGGACCCCCAGCCAGAGAGTGCGTAACATCCAAAAACGACCTAGCTACGCCCTGAAATAGCTTTGGGTCACAATTATAATGAGAGTGATAAATTAAATGAAACGTAACCATATTATAAAACAATTATTTTTAATAGATTGGCATCAATTACTTTAGAATTCGCGACCTCTGAATAAAAAATCATCTGATGCATATGACCATAATGTGAATGTAATATTGTAGTATTCTTTGGTCGTTATCATTACATTTGTGTGACCGTCCCCGTAGGCCGAATGGTTAGAGCGTCCGCCTCGGGTGCTGGAAGTCGTGAGTATACCAAAGTCGTAAAACAATGGTTCTGTTATGGCTCCCCTGCTTGGCGCTCAGTATATAAGAGTAGTTACGGGACTGGTTGGCCCGGTGTCAGGATAATGTGACTGGATGTGGTATCATGCCACATGTCTACGGCGTGATACTGCAGTGTGGCAGCACTTTATCTTAGACATCGGCTTCAAAATGACTGGAAATACTGTCGATGGGACGTTTAACCAAACAAACAAACATACATACATTTGTGTGAATAAAGAGGACAGGTAGGAACATTCTCGAATATTTATTTAAAAGTATGTATCAGAGCTATTTTTGTTTCTACTTTCACATTCGTTTCAAATGTCTATTTTATTGTAAATAATTTCCGGGTTTGTTTGTTGTTGTTTTTTTGCTGTTGTTGTTTTGTGTTGTTGTTTTTAGGTGTACGAACTAAGTATTTTGACTAGTAAGAACATTGTTTAGAGAAAATAGCGAGTAGCTTGAATACGATAGCATGCCATTTTGACAACGCGTCGCTTTCACAAAACAGCATGTCATTTGGACAAGACGCCATGTTGTTTTGAAAAGTCCTTTTAAGCAAGCCAGTATGACAAAACCCCGGAATAACAAGATATCATTTCATTATGACAAGACATCATGCCGTTTGGACATGATATCATGACGTTTAGACAAGACAGCATCTTGATATGACAAGCCATGATAACACGCTATATGGTCAAGATACCATGACACTTTGACACACAAAAAAACACGCATGTCCGACATAAAGTTATACGAACACGATACCACTAAACTTTAACATAATATTACGCAAGTCTGACATGATAACACGCTGTTCGAACATAATAATATGTTTATTGGACAAGATTACACATTCATCAGGCAAGATACCATATAAATTGCCACAATAGTGCAACACTTTGAGAAAACATGATACGATTTTAACAAGATATGATATTAAATGAACAAATTAACTTGAAAAAAGACAGTTACGGCGTTCCATACTATGAACCTTGCTCTTTTCTAATCTTGCAAAACGTATATGGAGAATGTAATAAAAATATCTTGCTATTTCGCCCAGAATTGACGGCTGTAGAGCGCGTAAAACATCGGTAGTTATTCTCAACCCCGACGTGACGTGACGTCACATGAAAACAAATTCTACTGGAATCAAAGGCGCCAAAGTCACTGTGATTACTGTTAAAATGTCATGCTGCTTGCTCATCGGCAACCTATTTTAATTTAAACTTCATAAGGAAGAAGAAATGAGAATAATAATAAGAAACTGGAATTCGTTTGCACGGAAAACGATAGGACTTTCTGCAACCAGTTTAAAACTTGATCAAACTGAAAATAATTTATACAGAATACGAAGATACATTAGGATACTGGAGTGTAACCTTTAAATACTGTGGGAAAATTCATCCATTTATAATGTCTGCAGAGCGAATACAAACTTTTTGATCTGACGTCAATTATACGAATATGACTATCATTGCATTTATCCATTTATTTAATTCAGCATCTAAAACATATGCAATACAAATTTCATCATTTTGGACCATTGCCATAACATCGAATTTATTGGACGAGAAATGAAAACATATAACAACGCAATGACGTCAAATGACGACGGGCCTATGACAATCTAAAGAAAACATTTAAAATTAGAACATGTGCAAATTTCAGCTTCCTATCGCATCTGGGGGCTCTGTAATACTTAAATTAATTTTGGGGTCATAGTTTCACCACAGAACCCCGATCTATATTTGGAAAACGAAGGTAAGGATGCACAACTTAAGCGTAACTTACACCTTCTGTGAAAATCAATTCACAAATAAATTCTGCAGAGCGCGTAAAAACGTTTTACCTGACGTCAAATTTGGCGTCATACGAATTTGAAAATGACATTCGAAAAGACATGGTCTGAAATATTTGCCATACAATTTTCATTATCCTGGGCCATTGGCAATTACATTTTCCGAAAATGCTTAAAATTAAGTAAAAGTGAAAGTAGGTTATTTTCCGAAAATGTTTTAACTTACAGTGTAGCAATTCCACTTGACCGTGAGTCACTAAAGGCATCAAAACGAAGACAAAACTATGACTTCCTCGGGTGTCGCTTTGACACAGAGATGCTGGTAATTATACACAATGGCCCATTAAATATAATGTGCCTGTGGTTATCTCAATGTAATGCCTGCTGCTCATTCTCAGATATCAAGCTAATATTGGCTTTTTATATTGTACTTCCTTTATATTATGTCTCCTCCCATATTTATGTTGGGGGATATATTTTTTTCAGAGTTGTCTGCTCGTTTGTCTGTCCCAATTTATGTCCGGAACATAAATCAGTACGAATTCTAATTTTAAATTTATGCAGAAGCATAAGATTCACACAAGACAAAAACACACGATTTCATTTTTTTTCCAGATTGATAAAAAGAGTGATGCAAATTCATTGTTACACTCAGGAGGTCGTGGTTTCAATCCCTGGTCCGAAATAAAGGAAGTCGCAAAATATGATACCAGTGTAGCTCCCTTGCTTGGCGCTAAGCATATAATTGTCTTTCCAGGTCTGGTTTGCCCGGTGTCAGGATAATGTTACTTGATGTGACATCATGCTACATGTCTACGGCGTGATACTGCAGTGTGGTAACACACTTAAGGGGTCGCTGTCAACCTAAAGTGGGTGTGTGTGTGTGTGTGGGGGGGGGGGGGGTTAAAAACATAAGTTTTGTTTTCAAGTAAATCATGTTGTTTTTTTCTCTCAGTAATACTCAGCATACAAATTCATTTCATGTAAAAGAATACAGTTTGCAAAGGGCTTTCAGATTTGGCCTCGCATTCAAAGAAAATATTACTTGTCACATCTTCATCTTCCATGCACTCAATCAAAACTGTTTGGCTGAAAAATAAACACACTGCTACATAGTCCATAGTCCATTTAACAATGTGTGAAGAAATTCAATGACTTATTCAAGGGAAAAATGTATGTTTCTAAATGTCCCAAAAATGTCAATAACATGTGTAAAAGGAAGTAGGTATGGTGGACAAAAAGTGCCACAATACATGAAAATTGTGAAATATTTGGATTAAGCATCAACTTTTACGTAATAATTACGCAACTATTTCTGCATTGAATAAAGATAAATATGAAATAAAGGATAACATAATAAGGCTTGGAAATATAAAAAAATGCTGAAAAATATTTAGTAGGTATATCGGCAAAAGTGATAGTTTCACGAGTGGCGAAGCATATTCCAAAGCATGCACTGGTTTTATACGAATATTAGTGCAACACTTAACTAGATTTTGCATGAATGCGCAAGACTGAATGTATCCTTGAAACATTGAAACTCTACATAAATTACTGTTTAACGTGAGTCTAAAGCAAATTCGGATAGATGCACATGAGCTGATAAAAACTTCTAGATACCTATGCATGTAATTGTTTACTGTTGTTGTATAAGTATCAGATTTTTGGTCATTTACTTGCATTCTTACACCCATGTATCTGTCTCCTTGATATATACATTTGACTTTGTATACGAATGAACATATATATCTCCTAGTGTAAAAAGAGAACAGTGTTTATAGCCACAATTGAACGAATTAACTAATCAGCGTAAAACAAAATACAGTTTATATAGGTACACTATGAGAAGACATGAAATAAACACTGTTGTATAATATTGTAAAATATTGAGTGATATTCATTTTCATTGGGAAATAGGGAAATATTTGTCCTATCTGATATTGGAATTGAATACATAATCTAATGATAATCAAACATTACATGGGTAATTATATTATGTTAAGGGGTGAAATGCATATGCGCAGTAAATAAATCTTTTTTTATTCTAAAAACATTTTACTAATCACGCAGTCATTTTAATAATGGCGTGTTAAATATATTTATATTCTCACGGAACATCGTTGACGTTATTTGATAAGTGGTGTAGTTATATATCCTTGTATCCATGGCGATGTACGTGACAATAGATGACTTTTACGATAACATAGTTATTCACGCAAAATGGGGGTGTTATATATTTACAGGTAAAAATTACGGGGCGATATATATTCAGCGCGCAAGTATAAACTGGACTGTCAGTAGTCAAGTTGTACTTGACGAATTGTATACTGTAAATACTGCATGAAAATCGGGTCGAGAAAAAGTGGGTTGATATAACCACCCCATATTTTTTCACCACCCAACGGAAAGGGTTTCATATTGGAAAACATCCCACATCTGGGTAATCTCTTAGTGTATATATATATATTGATATTCACGACAATGTGGGGTGATCGTACAAAACCTAATTAAGTGGCGCAAATATCAAACCAATATATGTGCTGATATATATATTTTATATATACGCCACATAAATAGGTCTTATTTAGTACTGCATGTAAATCGGGGTTTCTTAAGATATTATACTCAATTCATTTACCAAAATCTTTTATCTATCATATTTTGCATTGTATTTAATGGAAATCATATGCTTGCAATGTCAACACAACAGTAAATGTTTTCCGAGATGTTAACCGAAAAAACAACGCAAGCATCCAATTTAATCTTAAATGTAAAACTAAGGACAATACAATGTACACTAATCCATTGTTTCACAGTTGCTATATTGAATGATGCAAACTCAACTTTCTTTTAGTAATGTACAATTTATCTCTAAAATTAAAAACATTTGTGATTGGAAAATGTGGGGTGTGTATATATATATTCAGCTCACATTCGTATATACACATTTAATTTCAGTTTTTATACAAATATTAATAACTCACTAAACACTAAAATATGACAAATTTATTTGGTTTAGGATTTTATTATAAGCGATGTAATTCAGTCTTGCAAGATTGCACAAAACCTAAAAATGTGGTGGGCTTATTTCAAACCAATTTATGTGGTGTTACATATTTAATATACATTTTTGTATATATACGCCACATAAATAGGTCTTATTTAGTATTGCATTTAAATCGATTTTCTTATTAAATTATGCTCAAATCATTTTCCAAAAAAAATATTTGTCTTAATAAGTATTGTATTTAAAAGAAACCATATTCTTGCAAAGTCAACACAATAATAAATATTTTCCGAGTTGTTTACCGAAAGAAAAACATGCAATCTTCCAATTTAATATTAAATTTCTGTAAAAACGCAAGACCATAAAATGTACACTATTCCATTTTTTTCACGGTTGCTATATTGAATGATGCACACTCAACTTGCACAAAGTGATGTACAAGTATCTCTAATATTAAAACATTTGTGAGGTGAAAATGTGGGGCGTATACATATTTTTAGCTCACATTCGTATATCCAAATTTAATTTCAGTATTTAGACAAACATAAACATTTCACACTAAACATTAAAATGTGAACAAATTTATTTGGTGTAAGGAATTTATTATGAGCGATGAAATTCAGTCTTGTAAGATTGCACAATTCCTAAAAATGGGGTGGACTTATATCAAACCAGTTTATGTGGTGTTATATATTTAATATATTTACGCCACATGAATAGGTCTTATTTAGTATTGCATTTAAATCGGTTTTCTTAAGAAATAATGCTCAAATCATTTTCGGAAAAATCTTTATCTATCTTATTTAGTATTGTATTTAAAAGAAACTTTTTTCTTGAAAAGTCAACACAACAATAAATATTTTCCGAGTTGTATACCGAAAGAAAAACATGCAATCATCCAATTTGATCTTAAATTTCTGCAAAAACGCAAGACAATAAAATGTACACTAATTCCATTTTTTTCACGGTTGCAATATTGAATGATGCACCCTCAACTTGCAGTAAGTAATGTACGGGGCCGCCGTGGCCGAGCGGTTACAGTCGTGGACTATAAATCTCTCAGCCCCTCACTGCTGTGGGTTCGAATCCCGGTAGGGACTTCGGATTTTTCATGTGAGGAATATATATATGATTTAAATACTATTGCAGCGACAGTAAACCTAAATACAACAACAACATAAGTAATGTACAATTATCTCTAATATGAAAAACATTTGTGACCTGAAAATGTGGGGCGTATACAGTGGTGCTATCGTATCAGTTGTCAAAAAATACGATTGATATACGATTGAAATACGAACGATATACGATCTACGATTCACCTGTGCAATTCAATACGTTACACTGCGATGCGTTCTTAATTTGATACCATACGATATGCGATCCACGATCTGCGATTCACGTTATGCGATATACGGTAAGCACGGTTTACATGACATTATTATAATATCTGTAATCTTAATTTGACTACAGGTTCAGCAATATGCAAAACCATTATGTTGTTAACAATATTTACCGTCACGTATAACTGGTTAACCGTGTGTTCATCTGAAATAAACGACCAAAATAAACATAGCGAGCTACAGGACTGACTCTGTCGTCACACTTTGTAGAGAAGACCATCGTTTAGCACATGTAATGAGAGAGCGATTTTTTTTAAAATGAAAATGATTTATAAATATATTTTTGTTTAGTTTATTATCATAATGACAGCAATCGCAATAAAAACAAGAGCACCGCATGCGGGTGCCAACGCACGTCTGCTTTTGCCAACGTTACACATTTTTGTTAAACACTTAAAAAAATTGACCTTGAAAATCACAACTAAATGTGTAAGCTTTTAAATGCAAAATCGAAGTACCATATCCTTTAAATTTGACCTTTGAACTTGAAGGATGACCTTGTCCTATGCATGGAATAGAATGTATACAACACAAAGATGTAAAATATGTAAACAAAAATTCACAATTGCTAATCCACTGAGTTTTTGATAATCAACACAAAACTGTAAAAAATGTTCTTTTTTATCTGCCTAAAGATCATGACCAAATCACACCTGCACAGGTAAATATGATGACAAACCAGTATAGAAAGTTAAAAAAAAATGAAAAATAACAAAAAAATATCTATTATGAAACTTGTCCAAAGTTATGGAAAAATAAGGTCAAAGGTCAAGTTCGATAGATAAAATATTGAGGTATATCTGGAAAAAACATTGTCATGATGAATATGCATACCAAATACAAAAGATGTACGTCAAAAAGTAAAAAACAATTGCCCAACGTTATAGTTGTTTGTTAAACATTTAAAAAATAGGTCAAAGTTCAAAGGTCAAGGTCAAAGTCCAAAAGTGTAACATTGATGGAAAGGTCTTGCCACAAGGAATTCACAAGTGAAATATCAGTGCCCTGTTGGTAACTGTTCTGAAATGACAGGCATCTTAAAGTTTTTAGAAGTTACAGCAAAAATAGGTTAAAGGTCAAGGTCAAAAGATGAAATATTGAGGTATATCTGAAACGACCTTGCAAAGATGATAATGCATATCAAAAATAAAAGTTGTATGCCAATAGTAAAGAAGTAATGGCCAACGTTAAAGTTTTTTTGTTTTTTTTTAACATTTAAAAAATTGATCAAAGATCAAAGGTCAAGGTCAAAAGTGTAACATTGATGGAAAGGTCTTGCCACAAGGAAATTACATGTGAAATATCAGTGCCCTATTGGTAACGGTTCTGAAATGACAGGCATTTTGAAGTTTTCAAAAGTTACTGTAAAATAGGTCAAAGGTCAATGTCAAGGTCGATAAATGAATTGTTGATGTTTATCTGAATAGCCCTTGCAAAGATGAGTATGCATACCGAAGATAAAAAGTTGTATGTAAAATAGTAAAGAAATTATGACAAACAATATTTTTTTGCTAAATATTTCAAAAATAGGTCAAAAGTCCAAAAGTGTAACATTGGTGGAAAGGTCTTGCCACAAGAAATTCACATGGGAAATATCAGTGCCCTGTTGGTAACGTTTCTGAAATGACAGGCATTTTAAAGTTTTCAAAATGTATAGCAAAAATAGGTCAAAGGTCAAGGTCGATAGATGAAATGTTGAGGTATATCTGAAAAGACCTTGCAAAGATGAATATGCATACCAAAAATAAAAATTGTATGTCAAAAAGTAAAGAAATTACGGCCAACGTTATAGTTGTTTGTTAAACATTTCAAAAAAAGGTCAAAAGTTCAAAGGTCAAGGTCAAATTCCAAAAGTGTAACATTGATGGAAAGGTCTTGCCACAAGGAATTCACATGTGAACTATCAGTGCCCTATTTGGTAACGGTTCTGAAATGACAGGCATTTTAATGTTTTCAAAAAATACAGCAAAAATAGGTCAACGGTCAAGTTCGATAGATAAAATATTGAGGTATATCTGAAAAGCCCTTGCAAAGATGAATATGCATACCAAATATAAAAGTTGAATGTCAAATAGTAGAGAAATTTTGGCCAACGTTAATTTTTTTGTTAAATATTTCGAAAACAGGTCAAAGGTCAAGGTCGTAAGTCCAAAAGTTTAACATTGATGGAAAGGTCTTGCCGCAAGGAATTCACATGTGAATTATGAAAGCCCTGTTGGTAACGGTTCTGAAATGACGGGCATTTTAATGTTTAAAAAAATACAGCAAATATAGGTCAAAGGTCAAGGTCAATAGGTAAAAAATTTGCATATGACTGGATAGGCCTGGTCCAGATGAATATGCAGACCAAAAATGAAAGTTGTATGTGGAATAGTAGAGGAGTTATGGCCAACATTAAGATTCCGGACGACGACGACGGACGGACGCTGGAGTTACGACAATAGCTCGTATTTTTTTCTTCGAAAAACAGACGAGCTAAAAATGATAACAGTAGTTTACTGATACCTAGTTCTTTACAAATGTACCACGTGTTCGCGAGAATTGTTTACACAAAATCATCAGGAAAGTATGTATATTTCGTAAGTTTTGAAAAATGCACAGGCTTTTTATATTGTCGTCCCAATAAATATTAAGTAACTGTCTAAGTGATTAAAATATATGTATAAATTAATCTTTTAATTTTAATCAGGAACTCGGATAATCTGAGCTTTTATTTTTAAAATTAACAACATTGTTTGTTAGTTCTTTTTTTGTTGTTGTTTTTTTGTTTGTTTCTTATTAGCGCCAAGTTGACGCTGATTTGCATGCATATCAAACAATATAAACGGCTAAATTAAATGGCTGTTATGAATTATTATTATTAATAATCTTATCCATATTGGACCATATTCAAAGTATTTTGGTTCAAGTTTTGTGGGTGTGATTTTGTCCTGTCCCCTTTATTGAACAGGTCCTTGAAAAAATTATGAACTTCAATTCCGAGCAGGAAATCATTAAGTAATGCAAACTTACGGACATCGTCTAGCGCTCGCGCAAATCTATGTGCTGATTTGTCCATGCCCATAAAGTCTGACATAAAATTTAAATTACTAGATTAACATATATACAGGGGAAGAACATGAGAGAAATAAAACAGCAGCTAAGCAACTGTTAACTTACTTATAAAACATATTCGTTTCTATTTCTTGTGTGACGTTTAACCTCCAATCCATTTTCTCCGAAGAATATAGCAGAATATCTAATTAATCTGCAAACTTTTAAAGTGGTCCCATGCTTTCAACAGACTTTTTTTTTACTATTAATATCATTATCAACGAGATTCGGTATGGAAATATACTGATAGAATGTCTTCCTCTACGGAATATAATATTTATATGATGAATATTTAATTTAAAAAAAAAAATTAAAGTGGTATTATGTGTATAAAATAATAAAAAATATATATGAAATTAATTAATGGCAGAAAATTGTAGTCATGTTGTTGTCTGGTACACTCCTCCGTTGTCTTCAGAGCACTCCTTGGTAGAATGAAGAATTTTGAGTTTTCTGTCCCTATGTACACTCGCAATGTTGTGAATATATACACTTAAAACGCGTAGGCGGCAGTGTCAGGTGGTTTTAATATAGTCGGTACAGTGTATCTATAGTGAATGTATGTATTCAAGTTACTTGTAATTGTAATTTATTGTATAATATTAATTATAATAGAGGACCAATTTCTGACTAAGCTACCTAATGACACTATTTAACACCCTGGTTCTTTCTGTGATAATGTTTTTACAATAGGTCTGCGACCATCTTTTATGTTTTCTGTCATGTTGAGAACCTCATCGCGGAGGTTCGAATCCCGGCATGGGTCATTCGGATTTTCATGTGAGGAAGCCTTCCTGCTGGCTTGCGGTAGGTCGGTGGTTCTACCCGGATGCCTTTGTGCATTCGGGGTCTTCCTCCACCTGTAATTAGCTGGACGTTGCTATATGACTGAAATACTGTCGAAGCGACGGTAAACTCAAATAGTCAAGTCAAGTCTGTTATTTTAATTAATACCGGTAATAAAATTCATGTTGTGTACACGTCAATTGTCCCACCCTCGCCTCGGGGTGGGGTTGGGGGTGGGGGTGAGTGACGGTATACCGGTACCGGCGATACATAAAGGTGACATATCCGGTCAAAATAAACATGTGCTGAGCCCGCTGATAAAAGGGTATGGCACGCGTCTGGTGTTATGAAATACAATTGCGTTGATTAAATATACACATACATGCATAAATGTACAGAGACATGGAAAAAAATCAGTCAGGAATATATTTTAAGCGAACTATACACATGTAACAATATGGAATTAAGAGATTTTTTCCATTTAACTTTTATCATGTAGTGAACTTGTGTTTTCACACGGATAAGGATAGATCGAAAATTTGAATACTAACGCATGCCTCTATTTTCAAATGCAGTATTGTAATGGCTAGCAATCACTTTCTGATTATAATGGCAACATGAATGAGGTCCTGTTTTTTGTTTGTTTGTTGTTTTCTTTGAAAAGACAGCATCGGAAAGACAGTGGTTGGATATACGGGTGCGTTCGCGAAAGGCTCCTTGGTTCTTTTACGTGTCCGGGGAATAGCACCGATGCACGGGGGAACCAGTACTGAGTTCTCCGAGCTCCCATAGCAACCCCAATTTGCTGAGTGCAAGACAAGGACGAATGTTGTACAAATTGTATACGTCTTTGGTTTGACGCGATCACCGGAGGAATGTGCCATGGTTGGGATTCGAATCCAAGACATCCCGAAATCATAGAGAGAGAGAGAAATTGTGTTATGATGTGCAAATTAGGACTTAGAATTTTATTGTTTGCATGAGTGGAGAGAGAGAGAGAGAGAGAGGCATCATAATCGCATGTACGTTTATATTGGTCATATAGATCTAGTTACTTCCTATATCAGACAATACTAAGTATTACATATATCAACGAAAATAAGAGTTGATGTATATTTTCTCCTTCTATCTATCTATCTATCTATCTATCTATCTATCTATCTATCTATCTCCTTTTATTATCATCTGCAATCTATCTATCCGCCTGTCTGTTATATTTTGTTAACATATTTCATTTATGTTGAACATATATCTTATTTGCACAGGTATCCGGTAGACCCGACATACGTAATTTTCAGTCGGGTATTTCAGATATCTTTGTATGTCAGTAACACGCTTCCCACGTTTTGAAAAGCATATGACACATTGGAACCACATATTGTCACAATTTATGGCTTTTCTGCACAATGATATCAACACATTTACTCATGGAAGAAAATATCAAGTCTAAGTACCTCTCACGCCACTCAGTGTAAAAGGACGTAGTTAATATACATACCTTTCAAACAGATTTATTTCTACCCAAGGTTTAAATGTACACGGTTTGTAAATATCAAAAGACGGAAAGAGTCATAAAGTTACATGGGCATGCACTTAAAATTTGAATATCTTTACAATTAGGGGATGAAATGCAGCAGTATCCGAGAATAGCCGATATCCGAAATGTGAGTGTGCCGAAACTTAAACTGCACAAAATCTTAGAGTGATTCGATACGATACACGTTATGTGATGTGCGATATACGATTTACGATATACCATTGCTACACGGCGATGCGATACGATCCCGTTCATTATGCCTGATATGATTGGATGCGATAGGATACGATTCGATACGATGCGATTGAGTATACGATGCGATACGAACGATATACGCTATTTTTGACAACTGATACAAAGCATCACTGTATATATATTTTCAGCTCACATTCGTTTATCCAAATTTAATTTCAGTTTTTACACAAATACAAACAATTTACACTAAGCATTAAAATGTGAACAAATTTATTTGGTTTAAGGACGTTTTTATGAGCGATGTAATTCAGTCCTGCAAGATCGAAGAAAACTTATGTATTAGTTCAAGGTCAAGGTCTCACTTGAAGGTCACATGTCATACTGTTATAATGTTAGAACATTTTGTGTCCGCTCTATATCTTTAGAACATCTAGATGGAAATTAAAATTTATTTGACAGAATGTTAACCATACAATGAGGATGTGGAGAGCGTTGGTTTCGGATGTATTGGTTCAAGGTCAAGGTTGCACTTAAAGATTGTTAGCAATTTGTTGTCCACGTATATTTGTCATACTGTTATAATGTTAGAATAGTTTGTGTCCGCTCTGTATCTCTTGAATCTCGTATGCAGATTTAAACTTTTTGCCAGAAATGGCAACCATACTGAAATGAATTGCAGATCAAGTGCAAGTTTCAGCTTTATTGGGTCAAGGTCACAGTATGAAGTAACATGTCATATTTATATAATGCGAAAATATTTCATGTTTGTTTATTAGTCCCCTACAGATGTTTACACAAGAGGGAACTGTAAGTTTGCCCTCCTTCCTTCTGTCTATCCGTTCATCCAACTGTCAGATCAAATTCTGGTGGAGATAGTAATCAAAGTCAAAATGTGCATAACCGTTAGATGTCTTGTGTTTTGCAAGCAACAACAGACTTGTTTAATTTTAAAAAGTGCTTATCCAATTGTCTAAAGTAGTTCAATTTCATTACTTTTCTTCGGGCGTATATTGCCCGCTCTCAACGAAGCTCTTGTTTCACGGTTGATTTAATGAATGATACAAATTCAATCTCGCTCTTAGTGATGTACAATTATCTCTAATATTACACAC
Source organism: Solen grandis (assembly GCA_021229015.1). Classification (NCBI taxonomy): domain Eukaryota; kingdom Metazoa; phylum Mollusca; class Bivalvia; order Adapedonta; family Solenidae; genus Solen; species Solen grandis. The sequence continues at coordinate 38,952,957 of CM037784.1, forward strand.
ATTTATGTTTTGAAAATGTTGGGCGTATATATATTTTCTGCAAATACATATTTTTCACCCCGCAATCCCGGTTACTCTTTTTACCGGAATCCCCCTATTTACCGGAATCTACCGGAATCCACTTAGATTTAACCGGAATCCACCTTATTTTCATGTCAAATAAAGCATATTTTGACTTATGTTATTGAAAGTACCTAAGAAAATGTGATCACATAAATGCCAACTGCATTTAGCATTTTTGTTCTTTTCCTAACGGACATTTGATGTTTTTGACTTACCGGTACCGACTAAATGGATTCTGGCATGAAGTCATCCTTGTGGTTTTGAATGAATATTTCATCTGATCTTCGTAATAATACTAATAAAAATTGTCATATCCTTTTCATTGCGGGGTGCAATTAAAATCCGCTACTAAATACTACCTTAACGATGACCGTAGGAGGTTAGTAGTTGATACAATTCATACGTATGCTGTGATAAAAATAGATACTTTCATTTTTTTCGTCGTTTTTGAATTATAGATTTATATTAAAAAATGTGTATGGACAGAAAGATAAATGTTAATGCATGGATATTGTATATTCCTCAACAACATTAAGGAAATAATAAAATCCATCTTTTACTCCATAAAATGTTTATGTTGTGCAAGATGCACGTTACGCTGAATTCATAGCAATTAAATAAATCAATCCAATTAGTTGTTCAAATACTGTTTCACTAATTTAATATTCACATTTCAACAGACTTAACTTAGTAATAATTTAACCAATTACAACTCTTTTTTTTTAAATACACAATAGTTATGAATGAACCCACCTTGAATCTATAATCTGTTTCAATCTCTGTAAATACTGTATGGTTTGATACATGATACATATTAATTATAGTAATATATCCAATTACATGGAGTTCCCAATCAATACCAATATAGATATACGTAACTATATACAGTGAAATTGAAAATGAACTAAACATTCTTTACACTGTATAAATTACATGTTGATACCTTTTCTTTGCTCTCAAATGTGTTTATAACGTGACTGTTTAAACTTTCTTATTGTAAATGACACTTCTTTATTTTCCTACTCTCTCTCTCTCTCTCTCCTTACATGTTATTAAAATGTCAATGTTATAATCCAGAAAAAAAGGAAGAGAGAGGGGACGGGGGAGGCTAGATTTCAGTTTTTCTCTTTTCTCCTTACATGTTTGTATGCTCTTGTATCGTTTGTTTGTACGATTTGAGCAATTTTTAAAAAAAAATTAAACCTTGTTATGGATTAGTTGATTTTTCTATTAAAGATTTGTTCTGTTCTGTTCTGTTCTCACAATGTTTCAGCAAAAAGACATATATATGTACTGTGTTTTTCTTGAAAAAAAAAAAATTATTTCTATATATTCACGTATGCGACTATAGTATAAAATCTGTTGCATAGAATTACTACAACTTTCACACAGTATCAGGGAACATAGTACCAAATATCAAGTTGAAAAAATGAGGTGTTTAGCGCATAATACTGAGTCATCTGCCCTTGAAAATGACAGAAAAAAAATGTAAAAGCTCACATTACAAGACACATTGAACATATTATCACCGGTCCAGGTGAACGACTGGTTAGAGTGTCCATCCCGGAAACAAGCAGTTTTGGTCCAACATTGAAGTCGCAAAATATGATACTAGTATAGCTCCCTTGCTTGGCGCTCAGAAGAATATAATTGTGCCCAGGTTTGGTTGGCCCGCAGGCCCGGTGTCAGAATAATGTGACTTGATGTGACATGCTATTAATTGTCTACGGTGTGATACTGCAGTGTGGTAACACACTTAAATATCACCAAAATTATCAGCACTTTAATATGTTATGGCGGTATAACTTCGTCAAAGTTAACAACCACAATATTTAGATAGTTGATACATAAATGAAGCACATTTTTTTTTCTCAGAATGGTCATATCATCGCGGAAATTTGTGTCTTCATTATTTTAAATCATATAGTAGGACTCTGAAATAGAGAAGGTCTATGATGGATGGGCATATTTAATTTTTTTTAAATTACAGCCATTGATTACTCTTGGTTTTAACATGAGCATTTTATGAACATTTGTCAGAAAAATGTACAGCCGTAAAATTGAGAATCAAAGAATACAATCATACTCGTAACGATGGCTTTCTACAAAATCATCCCAGTTTTTCTTATACAGTTACAAGCACCAACTGTTTACTGACCATGAAACTATGCAAACACCTCTCACAGCAAGATCAATTTAGTATCCCCACAAATTGCAGATCAGTCCTGATACGCCAAATTACTCTCATATGTTCTTGGGCAGCATTAAGTATTTCTGCGATGAAAATGAATAGACATTTTATTAACTTGAAGTTAAGCTAGTAATCACACTGTTTATACCGAAATGCGGAGTGAAATATATGCTTAGGAAATGTATATACTTGTATACACCGTACAATTGCAAAACACAAAATTTGGTAATTTAGGATAAATTGAATATCGTTAGATGTCAGGTTAAATTGGCATCGTTATATAAACCATAAAAATGTGTATATATTATATACTAGTATATATTTATTTACTTGTATGAGATGTTGTGTTTATTTTCTTGTTTTTTTGTTTTTTTTTATAATTTAAATTAAAAATATGATATGTGCATAGTCTCGCTTTCTAGGTCATACCTTTTACATATACAACTGAATAAATTTACACATTGTAAATGTATGATGTCATTAAATTGCAATTATAAAGAAGACCTATATATTATATTCAATTTTATTAGACATAACATCTAAACAAAAACAATATTGAAAGAAATTATTTAATATATACGATATAAATTGAATGTAATACTAAAGATGACCTATTTATGTGGAGTATACACTTAAGCTGATAAGAACTTCCTTAACACCAATGCATGTAATGAAGACTGCTGTTATATAATTATCAGATTTTTGCTCATTTACTTGTTCAAATATGTTTGCTTCTGGTGTACCGTGACCATTGGCTACACCCATGTTTCTGTCTCCTGAATACACATTAATCAAATATCAATTGGTATTGTATACGATCGAACGTATAGGTCTATTGGTGTTTAAAAGTACAAGGTTTATAGCCACAATTAAACGAATTAGATTTTCAGAGTAAAACAAAATACAGTGTATATAGGCACAATATGAGACAACATGAAATTAACACTTTTGTATAATATTTAGTGACATTGTACGTGATATATTTGTCATATCTGATATTGGAATTGAGCATAATCTAATGATAATCAAACATTACACGGATAATTAAGCCAGAAATCATGTACCGCATTACGGGGTGATATATATATATATATATGCGCAGAAAATATATCTTTAGATAGGAAAGGATTTTAAATACCAATCATGCAGTCATTTCAATTATGAAATGTTAAACTGTCATAAGATATTCCAGCAGAACCTCGTTCATAGCGTTTAATAAGCGCTGTACTTAAAAATCCTTGTGTCCATGGGGGATTTACTTGACCCCAAATGACTTGTAAGATAACATTGCCATTCACGTTATACGTAGAAAAAATGGGGTGTTATATATTTACAGGTAAAAAATACGGGGTGATATATATACATCGCTCAGTTATAAACCGGATTGGGAGTGGTCAGTATAAAGGGAGATCTATGCTACGAGCGCGTATATATGGTTTCCATGTGAAACATAAATGTTTCGATTTTGTATTTAATGGGTTGTATACTGTAAATACTGTATGAAAATAGGGTTCAGAAAAAGTGGGGTGTTATAAACGCCCCACTTTATTTTTCCACCCCACAAAAAAGGTTTCATATCGGAAAACATCCCACATCTAATTAATCTCTTAGTATATAATATATATACATGTATATATGTCTGGTACATTGTATTTTTGACGCTGATGTTTGATCGTTTTCCTTAGCAGAGAGAGAGAGAGAGAGAGAGAGGATGGTAAAATGATTTCTGAGTTGCATGCATTGTGTTTAAGATCTTATATTCTAAAATACTCGAATCGAAACCTTCTTTGCAGTATTTATAATAAAAATCTGAATTACAAAATATTATAAAAACATACCTTATATCCGCAATATCAGTTCACTCTGCTACCTAACACCGTACAATGATTCAGTAAATTGCAGTGCAAGCTGTCATGTTAAAATAATTTCTAACGGTGGGCCGTCTTGAATAGTAAGGTAATCTACGTCATCGCTTGGTTTATTATACAGTCGAAATACAGAGATGTAATTTACTGCGCGCGCGTATATGTGTGTGTGATTGTGCTGTGGGTGATAGTTGGGAACAAAATCATTAGCGAAATCGGTGTAAATTAGTACCAAACGATAATCAATGATTGTTCACAAATCTTTTAGTATAGCAAGTATTTCCGTCTATATACGTTGGGCTCTACACCCAATTTAACGTTCATCATAAGTTAAACCATGAAACTTGTGTCGAAGTTGCTTATTCAGCGATGTGCGTACGTACTTGTGTGTGTGAATTCTGTAGTCGATTTAAGTCTTCAACACGTCACAGATACCTATATTTCATTAAATATGGATATACAACCAGTAATAGATGCACTGGGAGTGCCGACTATCGTGTAGAAACAATCAATAAACTTTTTTTTTGTTGGTTAAATAATGAGCAATAGATTCGATTTGCTTTAGTTTCTGTAATTGTTGTTTCCAACTTGTCCAAGCTTGTCTTACATTGTTACTGTTAATTTGAATTGTTTAAATAAACATTTTCCAAGTTCGCTGGAGTAAATGGATGTACATATCGAAATATAAATGAACAGCAAAAATTGATCCGCAAATGTATAACCAGAATCATAATATCCCATTAACAGGAGGGCCGAGATGGCCCTGTGTCGCTCACCTGAGTAAGATTGCTGTGTTAGGCATGATGACAAAAATGTGGCATCTAACATTTGACTAAGTGACCTGGATTTTGATCCTACCTGAATTTGCACTCAACTGGGAATTCATGCAGTCATTATTCTTATTAAATTTAATGAAGACTGGTACAAAAAAGTAGGCTCCTAGAGTGTTCACAAGATTTTCTAAAATTTGCGCTGGTGACCTACTTTTTGACCCCATGTGGTTCAGTTTTGAATTCATCCGAGATTTGATGTAAACAAACATTCTGATCAAGTTACATTAAGGTTAGGCTGTAACTGAGGCCTCTAGAGTGTTCACCAGGATTTCTAAGATTTGATCTGGTGACTATTTTTGACCCCAGGACCCAATTAACATCCAAGAATCATGTAACAAAATCCTACCAAATCTAATAAGTTGGGAACTGTGCCCTCTAGAGTATTCACAAGGTTTTTGTAAGATTTGACCTGGTGACCTAGTTTTTGAACCCATGTGACCAATTTTCGAACTCCTCCAAGACATCATGTACACAAACATCCTGACCAAATCTCATGAAGCTTTGGCTAAAACTGTTGCCTCTAGGGTTTTCACAAGGATCTTCTAAGATTTGACCCGCTGACCTAGATTTTGACCCCACGTGACCCAATTTCAAACTCATCCGAGATATCATGTAGACAAACATTCTGACCAACTTACATGAAGATTGGACCAAAGCTGTGGCATCCTGAGTGTTCACAAGCAATTGTTGACGACAGACGACGCACGACGGACAAAAAGCGGTCACAAAAGCTCACCCTGAGCACAAGTGCTCAGGTGAGCTAAAAATAGAAATTCATCTGAATTTCACGTGAAAATATTTCATGGTAATACTATGGTATCCACAATTGTTTTATCACCTTATGCATTAACTACTAAATAGATCAGTATCAGTATTGTACTTTGTTATTCTTCTAAAAGAAAAACATACTCCATATATAATGTAAGTGAAGAAATAGTGAATGCGAAAAGAAACAAAATTATATCCATTAAAAAACTTTAAAAAAAAATCTTAAAATATATACAATTTGATACCCTCAAGTAAGACATATAATGTTTGAATGCTTGAGCATCTTTAAGGCATATGCGCACATTGCAGTTATTTTCTATATAGACAAAGAAGGAAAATTAAAACTAGTCATAAGAATTTTCTGAAACTTTCCATGATTAAAGAGTATTACATTAGAAACTAATTTATGAAAAAAAAAAGAAAAAAAAAGGAAGCCACCGCTATACGTTTTGAGTTATCTGCCCCTGAAAGTGATTTTTTTGCTCTTTTATGTCATTTTCAATCGCAGATAACTCAATATCATGGGCTAGCAACACTAGTAAAAGTTTTAGAAATTCTATGTAACATATTTTCTACTTTAGTCGCATTCACGAAAAATAGAATTGTTTTTCCAAGAAAAACGCAGTATGTTTATTTGCTGAAGAATAGTGAAAAATATTTTTGAACAGAATTGTTTTAAACTTTGCATAATGTATGGAGATGGGGTTGATTTTGAATTATCTGCCCTTGATAAAAAAAACACTCTTTCAAAGAGAGACAATATTGTGAATGTTGTGAAATATATATAACAGAGAACAGAGAAACTAAAGAAAAGACAAAATATAAGTAGTGTGCTTACTGTGCATGAGAGCTCACGACCAAGATTGTAGACCTACACTGAACCTTTGCGAACGTTTTGGGAACGCGTAAAGCATATTTTGCATCGATTCGAAAAAGAAAACTGCTCTAAGTATTTTATTCTTCACCAATTTTAATGGATATAGCGCATACAAGAGTCCTAATGGTCTTTTGTCAGATGCTTAGTTATTTCCAAACATTCGGGAAAACATTATTAGCGATGTGCTTTACATGATTTTCACGAACTCGGAAGGTTTTCCCAATTGTTAGGAAAAACTGTACATCTGACAAGAGAAACACTGGAACCTACGTGTAAGACACAATTTTCCGCTTCGCATGAGCTATATATTTTTAAAATTGATAAAGAAATAAAATACTTACAACAGTTTTTTTTCTTTGGAATCGATGCAAAATATATCAAACCTAACCACCTTCCCCCTACGTTACTGCAAAGCGCACTAACTTCACGCATGTGCTAGTCTTCCTTGAGAAATTAGTGCACTGTGAATGTGGAGACATCAAAATTTTCAGATAAAGCTCGAACTGTTAACCGTGTTTCTGCATTAGGCATGTCTAACTTTAGTCACGAATGTTGGCCGTAGCGATGGTGAGCATCCACATCGTTCATAGTCTTCAGTTGTAGTCCGTCCTTCCCGAAATCGTCCATGCCATTTAAACACTAATGTATGACTGCACTTTTGCTTTTCACTTGAACTCCTGATCATATTAAATGTTTCTGTTGGCGTTTTTCATAAGAATTTATCACGACTCTTGCTTCGACGTCCTCCGTCTGTTGACGCTATTTTTCTTTCAAAGAAGAGCGATTCATGATGCAATTTTATTATGTAACAAGCTTCTTGGTCGAATTCCACCAACAGTTCTTAGCGCTAAATAACGTTAAATTCCTCTCTTGAATAACTCTCGTTTCTCTAATAAAAATACCCAAAATGTTTCATTTCTTATCAATTATTTTTAGTTTTACGTAACGAATCATGTTTCAACTTAGTTGGTACTTGCATATTTCATAAAATAGTAAGGTGGAATGTGTGTCTACCTTGTTTAAGAATTAAGTATTACTCAGCGCTAAGTATTGTTGGTGGAATTCGAGCGAGACAAGTTTTTTAAGGGGAATCATACCTTTGATATAACGTCGTTTTCGACGTCAAAACCGACGTTTTTGTGTTTTTTAGGGGTGTTCACAAACAAATGGGTTCGTCTCATATCTTCTTTCGATTTATATTGAAATAAATTTCTTGTAAACTTAAAGAGGATGGGTTTGCCTTAAATGTAAAATTCGTAAATAAATGCACTGAAAAGAGCCTTTGACTGGCTAAATCTTGTTTAATATCATTGTTGGTTTAAACATTTTTTACAAACTATAGTTTTGCTTCCTGTGCACAGGACATACATTAAGGCATGCATAAAAAAAACGGCTTTACACTCAATATTTATTGGACCTGTATAGTTTGATATATAAGAATGCAAATTATATTGTAAGAACTGAAAACTTTTGTCAATTTTAAGGGCACACTAAATTTTTTTAATCGTTTCAACTAATATTCGACAAACTCCTATTTATACCTACATGTAATCATATTGTACAGACAATATCACATTTTAAATTATAAACAACAGTTTTATTTTCATTTCTTTTTTAAATTAAATCATGGGACTATTATTTGTACTAGATTTACAAAATAATTACGGTTTGTTCAGAGTTTGTTTCTTTGTTTATTGGGTTTAACGTCCCACAGTATTTCAGTTATTTGGAGTACATCTTTCATAGTTTGCAATTATACATATATGGATCAACCAATCAGATGCGTCGAAACAAATGAAACAAAATACATAGACGACAACAATTTTTTCAATATCACTGGGACTTGGCACGTTGTATTTGGGGAAAAAAATCGGCCTGGTTCGTTAAATTGCGAAATATATGTGTAAATTGCTATTTACACGTGACTAATCGTGTTACGAGGTTGTGTCCGACCAACGAAACCTGGCAGTGTTTTGAGACAATATGACACAATGGTGAGAAAAGGAGATATCAGAGTGGGACTTTCTTGTGTTTTTCTTGGAGGTGGATGCCTTGACTTGTGTCAGGACCTGAAAAATTTCCCAGTCACTGTTGTTTTTTTTTGTTATGATCAGATCGTCGGAAGATCACCGGTATCGAAATTCGCCCTCGCAGAGTTGCATCCCATGTTAATATATATATAGACACTACCTGAATTTTTTTCCCAAATACTACGTGCCAAATCCATGTGTTCAATATACGATGTAACGTTTGTACTGAAGAAGAAAACCAAACGGTGTATGATAGCAGTTCAGGGAGGACGATTACAGTACTCTGACGTCATCAGTGATTCTCTCCCGGAAATCGAATGATTCCGGAGATTGACGAAGAAACGTAAATGACTATCACAGCTCATCGTCCTTAACCTTGCTGTACCAGTCCGGTTGGACGGCCCTCACATGGCTAGTTTGGAAGCTACTGGATCCCATCGTGGGCCCGTCGGGAGTTCTGAAACATGAAAATGGGAGATAACCTTGCGGGGTTTCCGCCAAACAACTTGATACTTTTTTATGAGGGCGCGTGGTTCAGTGGAAATACCCAATTGCTGAAACTGAAGCATCGTCGAAAAACCCACCGTTTTATTCCTCATCATTTCTGTTTATACCGCGGGATTTTTAGCTGGCAAAACTTTATTTTTTATGAATATTAATCAACTACCCTTTCTGGCCAATGGAAAAATTTTGCATAGTATTTTGAATAATCTTTTGTTTTTAAAATTTTTAAAAACAAACGGGCTTTTTGTTCCCGCAAGATAAAACTGTACGCTAAGGCGGAAAAGGGGGTGACGTCAAAGGGTTTTTTTGGGAAAAGAAGCTTAAAATTTCCAAAAAAACCCCCGCCCTTTCATTGGTCAAATGATCCCTGTTGGGCGCCCTGTTGTTTTTTGGGGCCAAATTTAAATCCCCCAAACAATAATTTTATGAGTTCGAATTTGCCCAACTGAAAATCCCCCGGGGCGATTAAAAAGCCAAGCATACTGACCAACGGGGATTTTTGCCCCTTATCCCAATTTTGGGGTTTTTTAAAAATTTTAGGACTTTTTGTTTTTCCATTTGCTTTTAAAAAAAAAGTAAAATTAATCTTTCTTTTAGACCCCAATAAGGGGAAAATTTTTAAACGCTCCACACTTCAATTTTAAAGCCCTTTTCATGTGCATGATACCACACTCAGATACATTAAACCCGCCCCCGGGCCAAAACCCGTCCTAGAAAACCCCTTTTTGCTGAGCGCCCCCAAACAAGGGGTTTAATTTTTTTTCTTTACTTTGGTTTGTTTCCCGGCCCGGGGGATCTTTTTTGTTTCAAAAATAATCAACTAAATAACCCAACCATACTTAGGTTTTCAGGGGGGATTTTAAACCCTTTTTGGGGTTTCCCAAATTTAAAAAAAACCCAAATTATTTAAAAATTTTTAAAATAAGGTGATAAAAGTATGTCAACTTAGTCATGTAATTTTTAAATTTTGTTTAAACGGGGGAAATTTTGGAAAGGACTGCAACCTTATTTAAAGCACTTTTTTCTAAAAAAGTGTCATTGACTTAGAATTTTTAAAATTTTTCTCTGTGTGTTTTCTTAATCCCCATTTACAAAACTATGCATATAATTTTTTAAAAAAAAAAATGTATCATGAAAACCAGTAATTTTTTTTCTTTTCAATTTTTGTAAATGAGTATATTTTTTAAAATTTTTTTCATATTCCATTATTAAAATTGTTTTGTTTGGTTTTGTCAAGTTGTATTCCAGTGTCCTTAAAAGCAGTGGTAAAAAAAAAAAAAAAAAAAAAAAAAAAAAAAACTTTCTC
>CM037784.1:38963493-39013493 GCA_021229015.1 Solen grandis
CACTTTTTGACTTAAACTTTTTGGTTTAAGTTTTGACAGCAAGCTTCTACCCGGCTTATATCTCAAAAATCATGTATGGTATTGACTTGAAAGTTAATGAGTGTGTAAAGAAGCATCTGAAAACCAAAGAGGATAACTCTTTGACTAAATTTAATACAAAATATGGTACTCCTCTAACTTGGATATTTTTGGTTAAAGTTTTGCATCACAGTGTTATTATAACTAGCTATGAGACTGATTTACGAGTTTTGTATGCAAGGTACTTTCATGCTTATATCTCAGAGTCCTAGCATGGGATTGATTTGAAACATCTTTGATATATTTAGTGATATCATACTTTAAAGGAAGATAACACTTGATGGAATATATTAAAAATTATGGGCCCCCTTTTTACTTAGAATTTGTGGTTAAATTTTTGCACTCCAGCTACAATGCAGCTTATATCTCAGAAATTGTTTATGGAATTGACTATAAAGTTAAGGAGTGTATTCAAAGGCATCTTAAAACCAAGGAGGATAACTTTTGGACTGAATTTTATGCAAATTATGGCCCTTTTCTAACTTGGATTTTTAGCTCGACTATTCGAAGAATATGAGAGCTATTGTAGTCGCCCTTGCGTCGGCGTTGGCGTTGCAGCTTTTGGTTAAAGTTTTGCGTGCAAGTTATTATCAACCTTATATCTTAATAACCATTTATGGTATTGACCTTAAAGTTTATGATATGTTCAGGGGCATCAAACAACCAAAGTAAATAACTCTTGACTGAATTTAATATGAATTATGGCCCCTTCTTAACTTAGAAGTTTTGGTTAAAGTTTTGCATGCAATAGAAAATTTGGTTAAATGTTTGCGTACAAGCTACTATCTAGTTTGTATCTTAATAACCACTCCTGGTATGGACTTGAAAGTTTATGAATATGTTTAGGGGCAATCAGACAACCAAGGTAGATAACTCTTGATGGAATATATTACAAATTATGGGGGCCGCCGTGGCCGAGCGTTACAGTCGTGGACTAAAATCTCTCAGCCCCTCACCGCTGTGGGTTCGAATCCCGGTAGGGACTTTGGATTTTTCATGTGAGGAAGCCTTCCAGCTGGCTTGCGGTAGGTCGGTGGTTCTACCCGGGTACCTCTGTGTACTCAGGGTCTTCCTCCACCTGCAATTAGCTGACGTCGCTATATGATTGAAATACTATCACAGCGACGGTAAACCCCAATACAACAACAACAACAAATTATGGCCCTTTTTTAACTTAGAAATTTTGGTTAAAGTTTTGCATGCAAGATACTCTCATGTACTTAATACATCATGTTACTCTAATTAGGCATGCACATAGATATCTTGAGAACATTTACAATATGTTTAGGGATTTCATACTTTTCATGGTAGATAACTCTTGATGGAACTCACTGTTTATACAATATTGTTTAGGGGTCATCATACCTCATTCAGTGTATGATAACATCTATAGAGGTAATAACGTACAAACAATTATTGCCCTTTTTAACTTAGAAATTTTGGTTTAAGTTTTGCATGCAAGGTACTTCATGCTAATATCTCAGTATCCAGGCATGGAATTGATTTAAACATCTTATAATATGTTTAGGGCTATCATACTATAAAGGAAGATAACACTTGATGGAATATATTAAAAATTATGTCCCCCTTTTAACTTAAAATTTTGGTTAAATTTTTGCATTCAAGCTACTATCCAGCTTATTTCTAGGAAATTGTTTGTGGAATTGACTAGAAAGTTAAGGAGTGTCTACAGGGGCATCAGAAAGCAGGAGGATAACATTTTGACTGATGCAAATTATGGCCCTTATCTAACTTGGATTTTTGGTTAAAGTTTTGCATGCACAGTGTTATTGTGCTTATGTCTCAGCAACTAGGCATTGGATTGATTTTAGAATAAAAAATATTAAGGGGTATCAGACTATTATGTACAGGGTATGTGAAGGGCAAGAATTGAAATAGATTTCATTTGATTTACTAACAAGCATTTTGAATAGTGGAGCGTGCTGTCCTCTGACAGCTCTTGTTGATTAAAGTTATTATTATATACAGGGTATGTGAAGGGCAAGAATTTAAATAGATTTCATTTGATTTACCAACAAGCATTTTGACTAGTCGAGCTTGCTGTCCTCTGACAGCTCTGGTTGATTATTATTTTTAACAAACACAGAGCCTTCCAGCTGGCTTGCAGTAGGTCGGTGGTTCTACCCAGGTACCTCTGTGTACTCGGGGTCTTCCTCCACCTGTTACTAGCTGGACGTCGCTATATCATTGAAATACTATTGCAGCAACGGTAAACTCCAATACAACAACAACAACAAACACAGAGTAAGTGAAGGGCTAAAATTGAAATAATTTCATTTACCAACAATCATTTCGAATAATTGAATGTGCTGTCTCATGGGAATCTCTTGTAAATAATTATTGTACAAATTTCATGAAAGCAATCAAAGTTGTAAACAATAAGGTTGAAATAAAGTCCTCCTATGCCTATTCATTATTTGCACTGTCCTTCCTGTTTTTGGTATTTTTCATGTTTCAGTCAGGGACTGGCAACATTTTTCACAAAAAAAAAAAAATAATCTGCAACAGGGGCCCGTTTCACTAAACTTTGTACGATTAAATTTGTTCTACAATTTACATCTGTGAATTTACGCTTACGAAATTTTTTTTCGTAAGAAGTTTAGTGAAACAGGCCCTGTCTCTTGCATTATACTTAAATTTGATACATGTATTGATACACAGTATGCAGTTACACTTAAACCTCACATTTCAGTTTATCCATCCATCATTACATTGTGTTAATGGTCTCATTATGTGATCATGGGTATTATATAGTAAATGCAAGCCTTTATAAACTTTTAGCAAAAGAAGCCGTAACTCCCAAGTCAGTGGATGCATTCATCTGCACTGAAGTCTTTTTAAGCATCTAAAGGACCATGCTTATAATTCAGTGATGGGTGGATTACCTTAATGCCACACTCAGATGTCAGGGAAAAGTCATAATAGTGAAGTGGTCTTAATAGTAAATTTTACTAATATAGTCAGAACAGGACTTCTAACTAAAATGTATTTGTTTATTTTTTCAGGTGGTTTTTACTGTTTTCTGTTTAACTATCTGAGATTCCTTGTGCATAGTATCTCTTTCAAAAGGTAGCTATTTTGCATATTTTCTTAGGTGTATCATTATATTAGCAGTTTAGTTAAAGGATTCTACAAATCTTAAAGTGTGCAAGCCAGTCCTTTATTTTTGAAAAGTTCCAAGCAAGGTATATTTGATTGACCATGGAAAGAAAAGAGTATTCAGATTGGCCATTGAAATTAGCCAATGTTTTTAGTATTATTGTTTTGCTGGGTCATTAAACATTATGCATACATTATACTGATATTGTTTGAGCTCCTTTTTAGCTAGACTATAAAAACAATAAGGATAATTATTTAGCTGTTTTCTGTGTTGACATTACTTCTGATTCAACATATATCTTTGCAACTTGGAATCCAGTCAAATGAAACGTGACATAAGAACAGTATACCAGGATAGGGAACCCATATACGGATGCTGAACACAATGCCACAATAGCTTGTGACTGAGGATTCATTGGGTGAAAGTATAGGGATACAGATGCAGCTAGTAATGTTCATCAAAATTTGACATTTAACTTGACCTTTATTTTCTACTGAATGAATTTGACTGTTCAATAACAATAAAAGTTTAGTAACTAATGTTTTGTATACCTAATTAATCCCAGCTTATAGGCCATCAATGGCCCAAGACGAAAATATGTGTTTATTCATCCCTTTAATGTATGAAAACAGAGGTCAAGTTGAATGTCAAATTTGACAAGCAGTACCCAAGGTCAATACTCCATCCCTCACCGCATGGGTTAAATCCCAGTAGGGTCATTAGGATTTTCATGTGGGGAAGCCTTCCAGCTTGCAGTAAGTAGGTGGTTTACCTGAATGCCTCAGATCATTTGGGGTCTTCCTCCACCTGTAATTAGCTGGATGTCGCTATATGACTGAAATACAGTCACAGCGACAGTAAAGTAAAAAAATCTAACATCTTAAGCGGACACTTCTGCTGTGGTATTGTTCAAGTTATGTTGTGCGAGTAGTTTTTCATGCTTATTTCTCCAATACAATTGGCAATGTATTGAATTCAAACTTTTTTAGGCTGTGTAAATGTACCAGATAGTCCAATAAAGTGTCTCATTTATATTATCATTAATCTGTTTCTTTGAATAGTCAATTTTGATGTCTGATGGACAGCTCCTGTTTTCATTAATTTTGAATGGATTTTTCTATTTATTGAATTTGTAAAGCTCACCAGGTCATGTGAACTGTCGTCATCGCTTGCCATTTGTTTTCTGTTAGGTCTTACTACACTCTTAGAGGATGATTGATTCCATATAATGTACATATGAAGTTTGTTATGTTTTTGTTAAGAAACAGGAATGGCTATAATGGCCTGTTTTGATAATTTCTATTCAAAAACTGCTGAAACAATATAAACCAAACTTCATTGGAATACAAATTCCTTAACAAAATTTGTTTTTATACCTTTTTAGCTCGACTATTCGAAGAAAATGAGAGCTATTGTAGTCGCCCTGGCGTTGGCGTTGCAGCTTTTGGTTAAGTTTTGCATGCAAGTTACTATCAACCTTATACCTCAATAACCATTAATGGTATTGACTTGAAAGTTTATATATATGTTCAGGGGGATCAGACAACCAAGGTAGATAACTTTTGACTGAATTTAATATGAATTTAGGGCCCTTTTTAACTTAGAAATTTTGGTTAAAGTTTTGCATGCAAGATACTCTCATGCTTATATCTCAGTATCCAGGCATGAGATTGATTTGAAACATCTTTAATATGTTTAGGAATATCATACTTTCATGGTAGATAACACTTGATAGAACAGTTACAAATTATGGCCCCTTTTTAACTTTGAAATTTTGGTCAGTTTTGCATGCAAGGTACTTTCATGCTAATATCTCAGTATCCAGGCATGGAATTGATTTGAAACATCTTTAATATGTTTAGGGGTATCAAACTTTCATGGTAGATAACTCTTGATGGAATATGTTACAAATTATGGCCCCTTTTTAACTTAGAAATTTTGGTCAAAGTTTTGCATGAAATGTACTTTCTTGCTAATATCTCAGTATCCAGGCATGGAATTGATTTGAAACATCTTAAATACATTAAGGGGTATCATACTATCAAGTTAGATAACTTTTGATGGAATATATTACAGGTTACGGCCCCTTTTTTAACTTAGAAAATTTGGTTAAAATTTTGCATGCAATTTACTTTCATGCTTATATCTCAGAGTCCAGGCATGGGATTGATTTGAAACATCTTTAATATGTTTAGGGGTATCATACTATAAAGGAAGATAACACTTGATGGAATATATTGAAAATTATGGCCCCCTTTTAACTTAGAATTTTGGTTAAATTTTTGCATTCCAGCTACAATCCAGCTTATATCTCAGAAATTGCTTGTGGAATTGATTAGAAAGTTAAGGAGTGTCTTCGGGGGCATCAGAAAACCAAGGAGGATAACTTTTGGACTGAATTTTATGCAAATTATGGCCCTTCTCTAACTTGGATTTTTGGTTAAAGTTTTGCATGCACAGTGTTATTTTACTTAAGTCTCAGTAACTAGTCATGGGATTGATTTTAGATTTCATAAAAATATTTGGGGTTAACAGACTATCAAGGTATATCATTTTTGACTATTATCATGTACAGGGTATGTGAAGGGCAAGAATTGAAATAGATTTCATTTGATTTATCAACAAACATTTTGAATAGTCGAGCGTGTCCTTTGACAGCTCTTGTTTTTATATCAAATATGCCAGAAAGTACTGTTTCCAGTGATGATCATAGGCTAATTTATTGTTGTTTTCTCACCTAATATTTGGCATAATATTCAAATGAGATGAGGGCACTAACCATCTGTTATTGCTCTGAGGCCATACAGCAATTTACATGAAGCATCTTTGATGATGTATAAGGCACACAGTTACGTCCATGGGTCTGGATCAATCTCAGTTTCTTTGATTCTGACTCAAGTGGGCTGTCACTTTTGATCAGAGAGTTTGAAGGGTGCTAAATGACCATAGATGTTGAAAAACAGTGCAGAAATCTGACACAAGAACAAGTAACTGTTGATGTTGTGTTAATGGAAGACTTATGAATAACTCAAAAGAAATCAATTGTCATAACATGAAAAAATGAAAAACAAATGACCACAATGAAACCAAAATCATATTCTCTTGATAGCTGGCGCATTGGGGAGCTAGGATGTTCATTGTATTGTTGAGGAAATAAGTAGACATTTTTCTGAAGAACCAGATTGAAATCCAATTAACTTGATGCCAAAATAGGTATATCCTTTACCAGAATGTTTGTTGTGGGTTGTTGAACAAAGGAAACTATGGAAAGCAAGATTAATGTGCATGTTTGTCTGAGGTTTGTACAGCTTTTCAACAGTTAAACTGATATGCATATTCATTTCAGGGCGTTCCGGCGTCATGTTGATTCCTATGTCTTGATGATAAGTTTGAAGGGGTATTAAGAAATTGTTTGATAATTCTTGCAAGAAATTTAGTTATAAGCTATTTAATTAATGGAACATTCTCCATTTTAAAGATGGGTATTTCAGGATCCCAGTAATCTGGGCCTTATTATTATACATTCATTTGTATTTATGGAAAGGATTTTAACCTTTATTTTCTTGATCCTTTGATTATGCCTAAATTTATATATAAAAAAAATGATTTCATAATGACCTATATAGCAGTAAAGTCTATAAAATCTATTTCCATTGTTTGCATTTGGATATGTTTGCAGCAATTTTACATGTATAAAGAGATTAACAATGAGCAATCCTGAGCCACCGTTATTTTTTAAGTGGCGGCCATTTTTTGTCATTAAATGATATCACTTTGAAAGTTTAAGAATAAAGTATATTTACACATGTCGGTCTTTCTTGTTATTTTTTAACATCCCGCTACCTGACAAAACTCCCAACACTCAGTTGTTGGAAGTGGATGAAATGTTAAGGACACACATAGGGGCTGTTCAAAGAGAGTGTAGGCCAAAAAGTTTATACAACCAATGAATCCTCATAATTTGCTATTCAATCCAAATATTTACCTTGAATTTTCTTCACCAGAGTGGGAACAAAAGAAATAGAATGTTTAGTTGATATGTTTCAAACAATTCTGTGTCAGTTGTCGCTAATGATTGAACAGCTGGCTGAAATTGCAATAACCACACAGACACTAAAGGCAAAACCGTGGCTGAGTGGTAAGAACGTCCACCTCAGGAGTTGGAGTCTTAAAAAAATGCTGGTATAGCTCCTTTGCTTAGCATATAATGGTAATTCCAGGACTGGTTGACGTGGTGCCACGTGTCTCTGGTCTGATACTGCAGTGTGGCAGCACTATATCTGTCTGAAGTAGACATAGTCTCCAAATAACTGAAATCTCTCAATGGGACATTAAAACATTTCCATATTAATGTTGATATTTGGATGTTACAAATGTTTTGTCTTCCTAAATGTTTATAAAGCTTTGTATTGAATTGGAAGAAATTCCAAGCAGAACAACTAATTACAGAAGAAAGATAAATTGCAATAATATTGTTATCACACTTACTAGAAATTTATATGTGAATATTTTACCAAAATTTGTTAACAGTTTTACAAAACATTGATTTTATGTCCATTCTTTGTAAGGACGATAAATGCTGTTTTGCAACAGCCGATAATCTTGTCTGAGTTACCCCTCTTGCATACGAGTATTTAACTTCGTACACTCTTTTTTTCCGCATTTGGAGATTGGCCAAGACTGTTGATATTTTTTCTTCGTTATTTTACCCAATACAGCTTACACTACAAATATACAATACTACATGTATATGTACTCTCTGTGGTCCGTGTGCCCGACTGATTAACTGGCCACCTATGGCAAAGGCAAATTAAACAGAGACTAATGTAAAAGCCAGTGAAAAACATAGTTTAAGCACACAGCAGGTCATTGAATATTGCAAAAAAAATATATATAAAATTATAAAACCATAGTACAAAAAAGATCGTTTTATTTACTTCAAGGAATTATTTTCAGTTTGATTATTTTTAATGTTATTTTAAATCATGGTCTAAATTCAACCAGTGTAGTAGAAAAACAACACCTTTTACATAGTTACATCATCATGCAGTTACTTTTCTCTTTTACATGAAACTTTTTTTACTTCATGACTTATTTTTTTACATATCATTTTGATGGTGATGAGTGTATTATCGTAAGAAAAAATCTTCATCAGAAAAGGGAGATTTTGAAAACGTGACTTTAGGACAATATGTGAGTGCTTTTGCGAGATTTACACTAGTTGCCAATCATTGTGTAATGGGTATTTGCCTGAAGTAACATCAATGTTGTACAAATGATTAGTTCATAAATATATCTTAAAATAATGTGTCACTCAAATAATCACAAGCTTCTTTAAGTCGGGATTTTACAACAATCAAAGCTTGTGATAATTCCTATATAAAGTGACAAGTGCATTAGATTCAAAAGATATATTATACGTCACCCTATTATACGAAATAAATTGCCAACAGCTTTAGGTGATCAAATATAAAACATATTTTAACATAACATGCTGTCTTAAATTTCCTGTAACATTTTCTAATTTTCTTGAATATTTTTATAATGAAATCATTTGCAGTTAGATCGCATTTTACAAAGACAATATGTTGTGTTTTTTTTTTGTTACAGTATTTCTAAAATATCTTCACCGTAATATATTTTTGTAGCATATTTTTGTAGCACCATTAAGTTCTAATTTAATGTGATGAATGGTCAATCACCAGTTATCATTTACGAATGTCGGTGACGTTAAATTAAACAGATCTGGGGTTGTTTACAAAGTTTGTAAACAACATTTTTTGTCAGTAAGTGAATTTCTGCATAGGTTAATGGGTATTTTCTCACTGATTGTGAATACCGCTCTCTTTTTCAGTGAGGTGACGCATTGCGTGTAAATATGGAAATTGTCGGTTACTGTCTCTCACGTGGATGATCAAATCTTTTGCAAGGTGTGCCATGGAATGGTTTCGCGACCCAAACATATTTATTGGGAATATCTCTGTGCCAATAATGTCTCCGACATTTCCGTTCTTGAAGTGTCCTCTCTGAAGAATGGCAGCAGAAGCGTTATCATACTGCATCAACATTAAAGGTCATGTCTGATTATGATAGAACGAAAGTAGACAAAAAACACCGGAAACATTTTTTTAAGAAAAGTATCCAAAGGGCCTATTAAATACATCTTGATTATCTTTATTGTTTTCCCGCCGAGAAAATGTGCGCATGTGAATGTCACAGTTTGATGCTTGCAAAAAATGTTCATTCACAGAACAGGTAAACAAGAGAGATTGATGCTGTTGACTTACTTTGTGTATTTGCTGGGAAAACAGTCGACGTGATATTCTCATTGCACTAGCAATATCATTGCCAATAATGTTTAAGATGCGTGTATAGGTTTTATTGAACTTTATTATTGAAACTCTTTAATACGTATTCAAGGTCCAGACGGTGCATGCTAAGGTCATTGTCACCAGTGGATCTAGCCACACAAACGTCCATGTTGAAAGTATATTGACTTGTAATTGTATGTGCATTGTGTTCAGGTCTTCGATCTACATCGGTACTCAGTACAAGAATCATAATCTTCATCAACAGGAGTGGAACCCATTGGATTACATGTTCATGCAATCAACCTTTTGAAATATAATGATATTGGTCACGTGGCGCCATAGACGTCGGTTATGTAAAGTGGCTTACATTGAATCATTTACCCTCTAGACTGATAATAAATCATTTTAGGGCTAGTAATTAGGCTAAGTATGCACTCACTTCGCTCTCAACCCTCGATGTGACATATTCTGAAAGAAACATAATCCTGTAGCTGTGCGTGGATTTTTTTTCTATCATTTATCATCACCATTCTCTGCAGGTTCATTCAGGAATCAACAAAATACAGAAATATTTTCGTAATGATCAAGACAACGTTTCTGATATACGTTCATCAAAACTTCTCTTTGATCGTGGGGTTCTACAGTATGGGTTGGATGTTCGATTTTATTTTCAACCGATATACATGTATATATATATATAACAATATATTTTTTTCCAACGTGTTATCTTTGATTTTCCTTCATTATTTTACGTACTCCTCAGTTTACTTGGCCACGACTGTCCGTCCAGCATATAATTTCTTGACCATTTTTGACCATTTCTATCATGACCTCCCTGACCACTCAGACAAGTTTGCTATGACTGATGCAGGACCATTAAGTCACGGCCGAAAATGTCGTGCTTCAGTTTATCAACAATCATTTAACATAAAATTATGTTGATGATTATAATAGCTCAGACATGATCGATTATGACTGATATCCAACCGATAGGTCTAAGAGTTTAGGCTCTTGAAATATTTATAACAAAAAATATTGCCATGCTTACATTCTGGTTATTCTTTAATATTTGTCGAACCCAAAGCCAACTTTTGATTGTGGCAGGAATCAAACTATTTTATTAAGTCAGTAGTTATGGACCTTGATTATGAATAGCCGAAATTCCTACATCCTCTTCGAAATAATGTGCTAGACCACTCTCGAGTATTTACTATGTAGAAGAGCAGGTTAAAACATGTTAACATCTTGCATCCCACATTTATATAAGTAGTCTTAAACACGAAGACAATCATTATAGCCATATTCGATTATGTCTGTTAGGCCAAATAATACCAAATTCCATATTGTTAAAACTTAAGAATCTTCATTTATTAAGCAAATTTAATCAATCCAATTTCATAGCCTATGTATTATAACTAAAGGGACTAATGCATTCTGCCAATTTTCACATTTCTATTTAAATTTTTTTTTTTTACGTCGATTGGGTTTTACAATACGGCGCCCTTTTTATTTCACAAAGATTGCCACGTAGAATGCGCTCTTCATGATATAGAATACTCCAAAAATGTTTAAAACATTTACGGTAGAGAAAATGAATAGAATTCTTCATGATAAAGAAGCGTGGTGAGACTCTACGCGTCCTTTACGACTTCTTGCTCACGAAGCATTATGTAGTCCTGTTACGAAGAAAATATTACTGGCCATTAAATCAGGTGCAATGGCTCTTGAATTGTAACTATTTCACATTTTTTATGCCTTTATCATGCAATTTCGATGAAATTTGGGGAAAATGTAACATTAAAATGCGTGAGGATTATTTTGTTATCAAAATATTTAAGTTTAAATGTTAAAAGTTAAATAGGTGACAAGATGTAAGAAATTTCGGTCACTTAGCTATTCAGTACATTCCAACAATAAATCCCAAAAGCTCTGACTAGGCAATATGTACTGGATTGAACTAGTTGTAAAGGATGGGCAATTTTACAAAATCTAGGCACAAAAATGATAGAAATTACCATAAATAGAAGTGCTATATATCTATATATAATATAATGAAGCGGAGACGCAGGTGAAATTGCAGGTGATCGATCTCCCGACCCTCGGATCTGTCGTCAGTTAACACTACCTCTGGATCATAAATGCTTCATCACTGCACAACACATTTTTTTTTAAGTTATCAAATACATTTCCAATTCATTTTTTTACGTCTCTCAAAATTGACAAGAAGTTAATTTTCTGTATGAATCAATTATAAAATAAAATGATATAAGTAAAATAAAAAGCATTAATTAATGTAAATTAAAGGTGTTTCCGCGTGTGTGTTTTCTTAAGGACAGATTTTTTCTAAATTTTTAAACATAAATACTTTAAACAGTACCTAAAAGATAGGGTGTCACCATGCAAGCTCGTTTTAGAGATTAAACTTATGGTAAAACATCGTTGTTTGCTAATATTTGTTGAAAAGGTCATAGCATCAAATATTCGAAATATTGCATTCTAAATTTATCTTATTATAATTTGTAACTTATAAATGTATTTTGTTAGTTACATGTGAAAATACTGTCAAATACACTACAAGCAAAAAAAAATGTCATTGTATCTGGACAAAAATATATACAAAAACTACCCAAAAGCTATGATTATATATATTTCTTGATAAAAAAATTCAACGGACAGATTTCTTTCATTTTTTCAGATTTTATCCTCAGATATAAAGGTTTTCTGAAAATGTGAAAAGAAATATATACCTCATTACATTTGTTTGTTTGTTTTTAGGGATTTTTTTTTACTAAAACTCCTTTTTTTTAAAATTTAAACCAAATTTGCGTAAAAACACTAAAATGTGACTTTTTGAATCCTCAATATTTGGCAAATATACTTTTAATCATGTATTTGATACAAGAATCTTAAAATTTGGGGGTTTCCTCTAACATTCTACTAGAAGTAAACGAGAAATTGAAAGGAAAAAAAATAAAATCAGTGGTAACCAGCTGAAACGTCCTTAATGTTGGAATTTAAGATTATGTCATGAAATTCCCATCCTATGTTCATGTAGTTTTAGTTTTGTTTGTGATGGACAATACTGAGTAAAATAAAGAAGAGAGTACATATTCTTCGAGAGGTTAGTGACCCTGGCCGGAATGATAAAGTGATACGGCCATGATGGACAAACATGACCGCGTCTATAGCCGTAGGGGGAGGAGCAGTGTGACACAATGACGCATTTCTTCACCACAGTAACGAAGGCGATGACCTGCTAACCTAAGCTATTGCATTAATGGCCGAGATCAAGGCCGTATGTCAGTATTTTGTAATATATATACTCGCAATAAATTTGCAGTCTACACGTTGACATGTGGATGCCGATAAACAACATTAATACAAAATAGGTCGCAAAGACCTTGACTGTAAGCCGTTAGCCTCTTGGACATGCTATTTTATTCCAATTTACAACACCGTGATAATAATAATGATCATCATAAATTCTTTATTTATAGCAATGTCAGTAAAAATTCTTTACACAGTGCCTTCTTGAAATTATACAACGATGATGAAAAAATGTCTTAACACATCATCTCATAGAAATTACCGGTACATGTAGTTTGCATATTCATGAGCCCGTTTGATGCAATAATACAGGGGATGCTTTAAGTTATTAAAAAATAAGGACAAACAAACCGGATCAAATGCATATAACACCGCCTTATTGGTACGGGAATCATCATTATATATAGGGGACTCTTTCGGGCTACAACCGTATACTCATTTGAGTCCCGTTTATTATTGCATATTCCGCATGTATTGTACTTTTATTGTTATACAGTTACTGTCAAATGATGTGTCAGAAGAGGTACAATAAATCGACGTTGATTTAACAAGACATACTGATGGGTTTATTGTTCAAAAGTAAATTAGTTTATGGTAAAATTCCAGTAATTGTTCCGCTCAGTCTTGGAACACGTAACCGCTACCTAGATAACCAAGGTACCCTAATAAAACATAAAGAAACCTTGGTCATCTCCGTGAAAGGGCATGAGGTCCGGAATGAAGCAGAACCATTACAGGGACTTGACCTTTAACTTACTTTTACGTCGATTGGGATACAAGTTCTTACTTATACTAATCCCTCTCGACGGTTCCTGGGTTGGACCAGTACTTTTCACCTTTGAGGGTTACCACTGGACTACGGTGCCCATAATCAAAGTGATATACATATAGCCTATGCCTTTCACGTGGTCAAGTATGGTAAATTTTCTCCAGGTCACAGTTCACAGCATTAAGTTATGTCCTAGATTATGATATAAGTGGGAGACGTCTTTTACATCACGTGGTCTACATTATGATAAGGTGGGAGACGTCTTTCACGTCACGTGGTCTACATTATGATTTAAGTAGGAGACGTCTTTCAAATCACGTGGTCTACATTATAATTATATTGGGAGACGTCTTTCACATCATGTGGTCTACATTATGATTAAAGTGGTAGACGTCTTTTACATCATGTGGTCTACATTATGATAAAAGTGGTAGACGTCTTTCACATTACGTGTTCTACATTATGGTTTTATTGGGTGACGTCTTTCACATCACGTGTTCCGCATTATGATTATATTTGGACACGTCTTTTACATCACGTGGTCTACATTATGATTAAAGTGGCAGACGTCTTTCACAATACATGGTCTACTTTATGATTTAAGTGGTAGACGTCTTTCACATCACGCAGTCTACATTATGATCAAAATGGGAGACGTCTTTCACGTCACGTGGTCTACTTTATGATTTAAGTGGGAGACGTCTTTCACATCACGTGGTCTACATTATTTTTAAAGTGGTAGACGTCTTTCACATCACGTGGTCTACATTATGATTAAAGTGAGAGACGTCTTTCATATCACGTGGTCAACATTATGATTTAAGTGGTAGACATCTGTCACATTACGTAGTCTACATTATGATTATATTGGGAGACGCCTTTCACATCACGTTATCTACATTATGATTAAAGTGGTAGACGTCTTTCACATCACGTGGTCTACATTATGATTAAAGTGCGAGACGTCTTTGACATCACGTGGATTTTCATTATTATTAAATTGGGAGTCGTTTTTCACATCACGCGGTCTACATTATTATTAAATTGGGAGACGTCTTTCATATCACGTGGTCTACATTATGATAAAGTGTTTCATATTTTGTAGTTTACACATCACGTGATCTTATTTTTTGATAAAGTGGTAGACATCTGGTCTACATTATAATCTGAGTGTTAGACGTCTTGCTCATCATGTGGTCCCTCCCGCTCCCGAGGCGGACGTTCTAAACACTCGCCATCGGGAACCGTATATGATTAAAGTGATAGACACCTCTCACATCATCTAGTCTAAATAATGATTAAGGTAGGAGACGTCTTTCACATCATATGGTCATTTTTAATAAAGTGATATGCATGGTTTTCATTCACGTGCTCTTCAGTATGAATAAAATGACGGACAAACAAAATAAGGTTGTAACACGTAATAAGTAGCAAAATTATACATAATTATAGACTACAGGTAGAATGTAAAATATGCATCATGTTAGTAAGCTGATATATTGAATAAGTATTTATATTTACATTTGAAAAACTGAGAAAGGAAAAGAATCATGGCGCACATAAAACAAGCATACTAATAGGAAACATATAATTCTTCTTTTCATCTAACGTACCTCTCTAATATATGAATATATTTTTATTTCATGTATTTATTATATTTTCTGTTCTTATCTATGTATTTATATATTAAATTACGTATCTGTTATACAATTGAAATAAATTTCATTTCATTAGCGCATGTGTCTGACAAGTTAAGGTTGTTTTCATGTTTTATATCTATCGCTGGAACCCACCACGGCTATACATTCGTTATCACTACCGAAGCAAAGCGTATTTAGCGAGCGTGTGTTCCGACGATGGTTCTTTTTCGTGTACATCATCTGCTGGTCGACTGAGATAAGACCTATCTATACTATCAAATTTTTCACGGCTTAAAATGATTGTAGATGTTAATTTGAAAAAAATAAAAGTCACCTTGCACATTTTATAAATTTAGAAATTTCATGAATTTCAAAAGTTTGTGTGCGTTCAATGTACCGTAGGCATCAAAGTATCTAAACTTCCTTTTGCCACTGCACAAGCCTCATACAACAGTATATTTCGAAAATCGGTGTATACAGCGAATCATAAAACAGTGTATATCTTGGATAATATGGTGTTAAAAAATATAGGATAATCCGAAAGTATGCATTTTTTTATATATATATTTTTTATTTTTGTTATTGCATTCCCAAAGAGTTTGAGGAGATATTACTGGTGTCATAGGATTTGGAAGGAGAAAGACATTAATAACAAAGCTGCTTAATGCCAGCGACACTAAAAGAATCATCGAGAGAGAAAAAATGCATTATCAGCATGCATACATCTACAGAGAGTCACGTGTGACTAACGTCTGGTACTTAGGTCTTCCGAGTATTTAGGTAGGAAGGTTGGGTACCAGGCTGTTGTAGACTTGTAAAGGCATCCCATTCATAAAACCAAAAAGCCTCGATGTGAGATAATGGATAGGCAGTAAGTACATAGTATTAAAAGCATGAATGGGGACCCACTTAGTGTTTCCGTTTTGCTGGATGTTGCCAGGGGTAACACGGTTAGTTGGGAACTGTGCTGTCGAGGTCTACCATCCCAAATATTTTTTCAAGGTCACAAACAATGTTTTACTTGTCAAGAGGTAAACAGGAAATATCTGTCTTCCATCAGGATTTTGCGAGTCCAAGATTTTTATTGGCAGATATACCAGTAGCTGCAAGCGTACATCGAAACTGTGACATTTGTTTCTGCTCGAGACTTTCCCCAAGTTATAAAATGTAGGTGAGACTGACAGCGGACACTCAAACTGACTCCCCTAAAATAATTCTACAGGACTACCCAATCCGGTCATTATACTACATTCAAAATGTTTAAGAATTTATAAGATGGATTCTAGTTTGTAACATGGATTCTAGTTTGTAACATTAGTGTTTCTACGCGACTCTCAGGCTGAACTAGTCTCCTTAAGTCCATTAAGACATTCTAAAAGAAAACATAGAGATCGGTTATAATAATTCTACAGGACTACCCAATCTGGTCATTATACTACATTCAAAATGTTTAAGAATTTATAAGATGGATTCTAGTTTGTAACATGGATTCTAGTTTGTAACATTAGTGTTTCTACGCGACTCTCAGACTGAACTAGTTAATCCATTAAAACATACCCATCCGGTCATTATACTACATTCAAAATGTTTAAGAATTTATAAGATGGATTCTAGTTTGTAACATGGATTCTAGTTTGTAACATTAGTGTTTCTACGCGACTCTCAGACTGAACTAGTCTCCTTAAGTCCATTAAGACATTCTAAAGGAAAACATAGAGATCGGTTATAATAATGAAAATAAAAATAAAGAATTTGATAGACCGATTCTAAATAAGCATTTTAATGTCTCTAGATCCTTAGAGCTACTAGAACCGAATTTTTGTTTCCATGTATCACAAAATACAGTTTAACTTTTTTCTTCCTCTGCAAAACCGCACATTCATAAGAGTTGAAACCATTGAAAAAAAGGTCATTTGAAAGTTTAACAAAAAAACATGCAGCACAAATTTCGCGGGAGAATTATTTGGTGAACACGAACCTAATACTTAAGCTAGTTGTCACCTGCGTAACACAGGCATTTTCTACCATTGAAGTATTCATTTGGTCTTATCTCGCTCATCATCCCTAGATTTTTATGTCAAAAATGAGGTAAGACAGCTACAACGAAAAAATTGAATTGACACAATAAGTCCAGACATATAGTACTGTACAGAGTGTACACTGCAACTATCATTTAAGTTTGTGAGTATACACGTAATTCCAAAATTCATCGCGAAAACATTTTTTTAATTAGATTTAACTCTTGACTACCATATCTATTTCTTATTCATTCATCTAGTCAGTCCATAAAGTTTAATGGTTCATGTATGGGTTGCTTTAGTGTCGAGACATTTCAAATAGGTGTGGTATCACGCCACTTGTCTACGGCGTGGTATTGCAGTGAGGTAGCACTATACCGGTCTCATGTAGACAAAATGTCCCAAAATGAATATGTACCGGAAGCAAATCTGATGTCACTAGGCAATCATGCGGGATATTGGTGATCAAGTCATTCAAAATTGCTACACGGCTGAGGAGTTTAGAATCAGATTTAAATATAAATGTATAGAAATTATCATCACAGCGAGACAATGTGATACGCAGTTGATTAATAGCGTGACTCGCCGATCAAGGACAAATATGCCGTCGGAGAAGTGCATGTGTACTTGTTTACCGATGTTCACCATCGCAGATCTAATTATAGATCTAGATAATATTTATTTTTTTGTAAGATTGAGTATTCTTTCATGCATGCTCATAGAAATTAACATTAATTTACAACATTACAACAATTCAATAAAGTACCTCCACTCCTATGGGGATGATATCACCTTATTACTGTTGAAGATTTCATTTGCCCCTGTGTGTATTTGTCAGTCCTTTCACCAAAATCAAAGACCTAGGTCTTTGCCATAATCGTGCAATAGATAGTTATCGTCGGATACCAACGGTATATATCCCGTTAGCACGTTTTAGTATAATGTAGAGCGGCGCAATGATAATGATGATGATGATGATGATGATGATGCTTTAATTCTTCACACACACACACACACACACACACACACACACACACACACGTATATATATAGAGAGAGAGTGCACGAAGGATCCGCTTATTATCAAACTCCGGCTCAGTGGATTAGTCAATCGCGTGAGCACGCGATAGAAAAATAAATGTATATCTATTCCATCGTAATAAGTCTATTAGAAACAGTAAAAAACTAAAAAAAAGATCGTCTTTCAAAGTAAAAGTAAACCCTTGTGTAAGGGTTGTGGATTTGGTTTTTCTTAGAAATTCTTCTCCGAAATGAGACGAGAATTGCCCCCTTAGGGCTGGCTATACGTAGTAAACACAAGTTTTGACACATCCTGCAATCGTGTTAAGATATTTTTTCGTGATGGTGATGGTAACTCAAATGAAAATTAAATCAAATCTCTCTCTCTCTCTCTCTCTCTCTCTCACACACACACACACATTTGTTGCTCTTTTTTCTCCAATAGCAAAATAATTTAAAATAAATAATAAGAGACAGTCTCAATGATTTGCTTCTTCTCACAATAATGATGTTCATTTAGTAATTGCCATAACTAGGTACATTTTGTGCCAAAATGTACGCTACCTTGAAAGACTTGCTGTCGTACCTCACTTTTGACCTACTTAGGCATACTATTACGATTTTCATTGTTAGATATTCCTATACTTGCGATAAAAAAAAGTTTGTTGAGATAACAACTAGCTGAATTCAAGGAGTTCAAGGAATTTGTATAAACATGGTTGTTTTATCAAAACGTTTCTGCACATTGGTGCAGGTTATATATATATCATGTGCATTGTGCAGTGTATTACAGTCTGTTTCAGGGTCTCTGTGTCCGTTACATCACACCAATCTTATTACACCCATTGCCATGGAGGTGACGCTTTAAATGTGCTTATTTTTTCTTCCCAGAATAATAATCTGTTCATAATCATATCTCTGTTTCTGTCTCCATCAACGGCGCATATCCTTTTTAAAGGATATTTTTCTGTTTATACAAATGTTTAAATTAATATATATAAGGTATGGCATGAATTGTTTTTACTAAACAAGTTCACGAATATGTTATTAAGCGAGCCTCTGGTGAGTTTTATAACATTTTCGTGAACGAGTTTATTAAAATTTGATATGAAATTACAATTCATGTCAGATTCTTTTTATCATGTAACCTATACTGTTAGTAAATCGCCATTATAAAAACAAACAAATAAAAACACAAATGAACGGACTGTGGACGAATTACTATTTGTAATCTAACACCAAGATAATAGTTTCAAATAATAACTGAAAATAACGATTTAACGTGCTTATTTCTCATACATTTTCAACACCATATGAATAATGCATCCTTTTGATCAAAGTTAGTTGCATCAAACACAATTAATCCAGCTGTTCGAGTTCAACACACTATACATATATACATGTATTGCGTGACGCAAAGTGATGTAATTTGGCCTAAAATTATATGTAACGTGTTAAATACATGTTTAAGAAAATATGTGATGGTTATACGAAACCGGAAACAGCTGTTTGAGCATAATGTCATATGATAAAAAACTTATATAAACTCCATCCCATGTTTGTTGGATAAGAATAGCAAATAAATTAACATGATGATGGCAACAAATAAGATGGTGCATCAAAATCAGAATGGTATATGCAATACATGTACAGAAAGTTAACAGTTAATAAATATAGAAGAAGGAGAGGCTAAAATATGATGCTACATTAATTAACTAGATTGAAAGTAAACAATTGTAAACTTGAGACAATAGAAATTGCCTGATGGAAGGTCATTGGAAAGGTGCACACTAGAAACGTCGTTTGGGGGCCATTATAAATTGTTGAACTCTTTGGAATAGATCTTCATTTTGACATGATGTCAGGTGTTCACAACCATAAAGAACGATTTTAAATGGTCTGTGGAAATGGAAGGTCAGATAGGAAAGCATCTCCAAAGTTTTGTTAAATAAGTCACACTCCAGCAGTTTCGACACTGACACAAGGACACAACGGGGAGTCTACAATACAAAAGTGTTTTAAACTACAACACTCGACCCCCACCTTAGTGCACTTGGCAATACATTAAGTAATGTGACACGATTAAACCTAGTCATCAGAATGGGATATTAGGTACATGCATCTAATTCCCGCTTTCAATTTGTGAGTCGTATGTAAATTAGTGTTTTATGTATTAATCGACATCCACAGCTCGATTCAGTAGGGTTGAAAATATTTGAATCCGAGGCCAACTGGTTCGAATGAGTATGAATAACATTGTATGTACATGTATATCGTTAAAAAAATCAAGCCAACTTTGGCACAACACTTTCAGAGGTAAAAGATGGGGTGTTGATTTGTAGGTAGGTCATGGCAAATTTATCTCTATGTGCGCCAACAACAACAACAACAACAACAACGGTACCTGTTGTTATTGTTTTTTTCCTTAGATGGAATTTCCGGTTGTTATTATGAGTATATATGTATAATTATCATAGGCTTTAAGAAATAAATCCTGTAAAAATAAACAATGACCATATTATTACATTTAAATATAAAATACTTAATTTAAAGTTTTTTGTTTTTTTGTTTTTTTTTGTTTTGTTTTTTTACGATGGAGAATTTATGTTCATTTTGCAATTTAACCTGTAACTTAAAGAATGCATTAAAAGTTACAAATTTTGATTTAATATCCTGAAAATATCTTATATCATTTTGATATGTTCTTAAAATATTTAGAATTGGAATCTTTCTTATTCTTAAATGCATTGAATCTTTTCAACAAATTTTATCAAACAATAAAAAAAAAGAATAAAAGAAACAGTGGGGTTCTACCATAAACTATATCTCTAAAACGAGCTCTGTCACCCCATATTTATTAAATTTATGTATATTTCAGTTATAGTCTAAAGAACTTATACTCAAAGGATTTCTAAACGTTCACCTAGATTTTTTATGATTTCATAGAAATTGGGTTATGCATTTAATTGAAACATTCTTTTTTAATATCAAACAGTTCATTAATTTTGTCATATTGTTGTACACTATTTAAGGTGCGCAACATGCGTAATTGGTTAGTAGAAGAATCGCCTTAAAAATCATACACCGTGATTGAAAATGTTCAAAGTTTTGTGCTTGTTATCAGAGACGTATACACAGAGATTGGTAGCTTTCCGAAAAAACGTGCTTTATCACGTGCCTCGAGGGTTAACGAGAGCGTGTCATCCTGCCACACGAGTACCAGACATTTCAGTGGGGTTTGGGGGAATCTTACAGAACAGCAATTTACAAATGCTTTTAGTAAATCAACTGATTTTAGCTAAAGTGTGAGTTGAAATGAAAGATAGAAAAGGACGGATGCATGATTAGAGTACTGTTTTTAGTTTAATTAATTAAGAGAGAGAGAGAGAGACAGAAAGAGAGAGAAAGGAAGAAAGACAGGTGCATAATTGGTCCGATATGACTAAGCGCGGAACGAGTAAACGTCGAGAGACATTACAACCTAGTGTACATGCAGGACTAACCCTTGATTTTTGCCGGTTATGGTCTTCTTGTTCTTTTGACTGATGTTGGAAAACATGTAAAATAGGTTGCCTTAATTGCATATTGCCGTGTGGTCGATCAACCTCACTGATGTTTATGTCAAAATTAATCGAACAAATAATTGACTAAACAAAAATAACCATATCAATACTATATTATTTTAAATATCCATTGGAACTTCCCATAAATATGTATTTGGTTTCCACCCGGTTTCTCGCCCGGGTCTCGTTGAAATCTCGTTGTCCGCGCGCGACTTCAAAAAATCTATATATGGGAAAAGAATAAGCTGCCAATCTCTGTTTATACGTCTCTGATGTTACATCCTTCATTTACTTGAATGATTGACTGCCCAACATCTCAACTTCATCGAACCAATGCTAGAACTTGTGGTTCAATCCCATTTCATAAATTTTGAAATAAAATACATGTACATGTATGTTTAAACTACCTTTGGATGATGTCTGGATGGCGTACTTCAGGCGACATGGCATGTCGCATTGTCCTATGCAGTTTGGCTTAACGTGCATATTTTGAAGCACAGAGTTCTACAACTGTAAAATCTTTAATTTTCGTTGACATTTAATTTCATTTATTGTGTACCTAAGGAAATTTCGGTGGTACCTTTATTCGTTGATCTATGTTCTAGACAGCGTGAGGTCTATATAAAGGACAGTTTTTCGTGGGGATTAATATTCGTGGATAAAACTCTCTATGAAAACGACGAAAATAAGATTTATTATTGAAAATTTATTATGTTACAGTATTACTTGCTCAAGAGACGCTGCATGAACTGCGAGGGACGTCACCCTGACATGGGCTGCCATCCCTCAACGTTTCACAAAAAGTTACACTTGGTCAATGAGGTTGAGATATAGGACTGCCATTCAATGCTGGATACTAAAACAGTAAAACTGTGTACATTTACAAGAAACCACGGTGTTTGACTTTCATTTTAAGGGTGATTATACTAATACCAAATTTCAACAATTAAATGTGTATGTACACCTTAAATATTGTACCACATAAGCGTTAATAATTTGTTTGAATAAAATAATTCAGTTTTAATGTAATAAAATGAATAATCTAATTTCTATGAAATTACAAAAAAAATATATATAGGTGGACGTTTAGAAATTCCTTTGAGTGTATGCACAAAGATTAGGAAAAATCTGTCCCCCTGAACTGTTTTTGTTTGTGTTTACCATAGCATTTCCTAGGGAGGAATAATGTCATGGTCAAGGTCCAGAATGCAAAGTCAAAACATTCTGCCAAACTTATGAATGGAAGTAAGAATTACCTGTTCAACCAAAAAATTTACCCTTTCCACGAATCTAGTTCATTGTGCCTTTGACAGAGAATTTCAAGGATAGCTGCTGTATCCAAGTCCCCCCCCCCCCCCCACACACACACTTACCACAGTAGTCTACCTTACAGCAGTTTCTGCCAACATGTAAAAAGCTACTGGGGAAAAGTGCAACACAAAGCATTAATAAAAGTAGGTCGATGAAAACTGTTGAACTTAAAACAAGACGCAATGTTTTATATTGCTTTAGTTTGTTTCTCTCTCTCTCTCTATCTCACTCTCTTTCTCTCTCTCGTGTGTGTGTGTTTGTGTGTGTGTGTGTTGGGAAGGGGGAGGGGGTA
The DNA here is from genome assembly GCA_021229015.1 of Solen grandis. Taxonomy (NCBI): domain Eukaryota; kingdom Metazoa; phylum Mollusca; class Bivalvia; order Adapedonta; family Solenidae; genus Solen; species Solen grandis. The sequence goes on from CM037784.1 coordinate 38,986,944, forward strand.
AATAACTCTATCTGAACATCATATTTTCCCACGAATTCTGATAGTCAGCTAAAAGTGCAGTTCAACAACTCAAAAGTGACTCTTCTTATGTAGTTCATCTGAAGTAAATCTACACGCAGTCAGCATGCAGTGAGCACGCAGCTTTTGCATTCAGTAGTAACGTAGCATGCTGTAGGTATGTCAAACAGTTAATGAATGAGTAAGCACATGTACAGAGATTGATCAACGTCGTGTTCTCAAAATATATAAATCTCGTTCTCTTGAAATTATGAAAGTGTGGAATGCAATGTAATCAAAATACTAATGCTGAAATACTAAACGAGTGGAATACAATAGCTGAAATCCGATGTAATCAAAATATGTTAATATATTGAAATCTATGGTGGCATATTTCGGCCACTTATCCACTTAGCTATGTCGAAACTTTTCTGAAAAGTTGTCACATATTCAGTTATTATCTAGCAAGTAGAAAATTTTCAAGTTTTCCACTTAGATATCTTAACAGGAATAAACTGTCTGTTAGTGCCCACTACTGTCAATCATATATTCACTTAGGTTAACTGGATATCACACTTTTTTCCAGATAATTATGTGAAAAAATTGCCTGTTATCCACATAATTTAACTGAATAACTTGAAAAAGGCGAGATATCTACTTATCTTAAGTGAATATATAGCTGGTAGTAGTGGGCACTAACAGGCAGTTTTGTCCTTTTTTGATACCTAAGAGGATAACACGAAAGTTTTCTACTTGCCAGATAATAACTGAATATGTGACAATTTTTTAGAAAAGTTTCGGCATAGCTAAGTGGATAAGTGACTGGCAGAAATATGCCACCATAGAAATCATAAAAGAATGGAATGAAATAGCTATGAACTCCGTATTTGTAAAATATAGACTTGTCGTGATCCGCTACGCGAAAAAATGGTCGATATTTCGCCTTTTCGTGTTGGCGCCCCGACAACTCAATATCTCGCTTGTTCGCTTTCCGGTACTCATGCGCAGTAGGGCTGTGAGTACCTTCCATTTCTTACGGGCGATGGGAAAATCATCATGAAACTGTGTGTAAAGGCTATTAAAGGCATACGCGCACAGTGCAGTTATTTTCTATATAGACAAAGAAGGCAAATTAAAACTAGCCATGATAATTTTCTAAAATTTAATAATATTGAGTTATATACCAGCAGGCCCGGATCCAGCGGGGGGCCGAGGGGGCCTTGCCCCCCCCCCCCCCCCCAGCTGCCATGGTCATACATTTTTCTAGGCTACAAACGTACTGAACCACCCGCATAACCAGCCAGACTCATATTGTCTTATGTCCCCCTGCTGTTAGTGTGTAGGTAATCCGAATCGGCAGTCGTCCATTACTGTGTGATAAGCGTGTGTTTAAGGTACTGCGGACACGTTGATATTTACATGTCGTCTGCCGAGCGATCTAACAATTGGGAAAAATAAGCAATTACCAAAAGTTTGTATCAGTCACAACTATAAACTATTCTCTACAAATGCAATTAAAGAAATAAGCATAAAACCAGCCGCTAAAAATAACATCTTAGCTGGACATTAAAATGTAATTAGAAACAATTTCACTAGAGCCCAAAGGAATTAATGAAAAAAACTTCTTTGACTAAATCTACTCAACGAAATCTTTAACTCACTTTTCTCTACATGTATTAAGTTTTAAGGGCTAATTAGCTGCCGGCAGGTTGATAAACTTTCAGGTATGAACAATTGCCGATTTCGTTTTTGAAAAAGTAATGATTTTTTTCTATTGTAGCAGATGCATACCTACCGCTAGCCATGCAAATTAAACTTAATCAGAAATGGGTTGTGTTTCTAAATGTCATCAGCTTTACTATTTTTACATAACTTTTTAAGTATCATTTTTATGAAACTAACTCCTCTCAATATTTTCCTGAAAAGAATAAATACAAACAGTAGTCCGATACATCATAATGTTCACTTTTTTAATATTTACAAATATAAAAATGTATATGTATGAGTATTCACGGTCTCTTAATATAGAAAAAGAAATGAAAGAATTTGAAAATTTCATTCGACAATCCATATTTTGGGACAATCTATATGTAGATTATGCCTGATCACTAATTCAAATCAAATCCAGGTAATCAGTCATTGAACAATGTTACTGGTGAGTCGATGAATACGAAATACTAATGAACTGAAAACACAATTTATATGCGATATAAAACGGATATTAATAGATTTTATATTAAATATCAACGTCTTTTATTACTGAATATTGTTTGTTTTGTCACTGATTTAACATTTAGAAAAAAAAAATGTACAAAAATCGACACGCAGAAGGGACCCAACACTTCTGCAATCCATCCGACCCTAAAACGTGCGCCAGATATTTTTTTTTTATCTTGGAAGTCTGTGTGTGAAGGCTGCTTCCAGATCGACAATTAGACAGTCAAGATTACCAAGTTCGAACCTAATACAGCATATACCCGGTATTCCCTTCCACGTATTTGACAAAACATGTTTAAAGTGATTTTTTCCTCAGACTTAAACAAAACTGTCTTTTACACTGTTGAGTCTAAAACTGATGATTATTCAATGTTTCAAAGCATTCACTAATTGATAGTGTATACACAAGTAACTTTTTCTATTCTACGGGGATATTTCCCCGATGATGTTTCATATTCGGCGAAGCTCCGGGGTACCTTCCCCGATCATCGGAGAAATGTCCCGAGCATCGGGAGCCATCCACAATAATACAAGGCCATTGTACCGTAGCCGAAACATCAGTGAACGTTTCAACGGACCAATCCCGAAGCTTCTAATCGGACTGCTCCGTCTTTTTGGCTCAAACATCTGATGCCATCGGGAGAGAAAATGTGTATTTCCACATTCTGCAGTGGGACCTACGCATTAGATCCATGGTCTTCAAGTTAAAAAAAAAAAGCCTTCACTTTTATCCCCAGATACCCTTCAGAATGCATTTCCGTCACTCTAAAAACATTTTTCCTCGGGGGAGCATGCCCCCGGACCCCCCTAGCACTCACATCACATTCAAATTTTGCCCCCCCCCTCCCCCCCCCAGCGGAAAAATTCTGTATCCGGGCCTGTACCATTGAAAATAATTGAAAGCAGCAAAAACTCACTTTCAGGGGCTGAAAGGTAGATCGGTGACCCCCCCCACCCCCCAAAAAAAGTTTCATATGTAATTCTCTATAATCATGCAAAATTTTAGAAAATTCTCATGGCTAGTTTTGATTTTCCTTCTTTTTCTATATGGAAAATAACTGCATTGTTCGCGTATGCCTTTTAAGTAACGCATTTCGAAAGGAATAAATGTATTATGGATAGCATAACTAAAAATGCGTTGACTAATTTGAAAACAGGGGAAAAAAGACAATAAGTGCATTGATAGAAATATGAAATTATACCCCATTGCTCAACGTAGCTCTCTGTGCAGTTGCCGTAAACAGAAAAGTCATATTGTATGTTTACATTGAAAGCATATATCAATTCAAGGTGAGAATTGTTACGTATAATAAAAATCAACAAATTGTGAAATAAAGATATTATTACATGTAGATCTACATTTAACTTTTTTTTGCGCAATTTTATAAATATATGTCTAGAAAATTAACAGTATAGAAGGGGATAGCCACCTGATTCCAGTGCAATGAAAATCATTTAAAATTCTGAGAACCACCATAAACTCATGACTTGCATTAATTTATGAATGAACGTTACATTTTCCCCCATTTATATGCGTATAAAATCATTCCACGTGAATACTTTCACTAAGTACATATTGCATATTTTTCTCAGGTCACTGAAAACATAAGATAATATTTTATAGATACGGTGAATAAACTGGTCATCTTTTTTTCAGTGTATGAAAAGTAATTTTTCGAATCAAAGATCTATACTATACTGCCTGTATATACTGTACTTTACATGTCTTTATAGTCGAGTGATAGCCTATATTTTACACTCGAAGCCGTTGCACAAAATGCATTTTCACGATAAAATCTTGCAAGTAACAAATATAAGTTATCCATCTAGGACAAGATGGCGACACAATGTCTAGTCTTCAATACAAAAACACTGACTTTGACCATTGGAAACAGTCATATAGAGCGTGACTTACCGAAAATGTCTTGTAGGTTCAGTAGATGGTTATCTTTGGGTAATATGATTTTTATTCATTATGACAGCATATCATTGAATGATAATAGGTTGTATATATTGAAAACATGATCAAGATAGTGGTCTCTTTTTCAAGTTAGTAGTGCGCAGTAACATTACAGAAGTTTTATTCATTCACGATATCATATTTCAAATTGGCGCCTGAAATAATTCGCTGCACGTCATCTACTATCTCATTCTACGCTTGATGAAACCTGTCAAGCAAATGTTGATTATGAAGAACTGTACATATTCATCCATATGTTTTAAGTATAAACAAGTACAATCGTGTAAGTGTGTGTGTTTTTGTTTTCGGCATAAACTGTATAAAATGGATTTTGAGCTATTCCTTGAACCAATCTAATCTAACAACCAAAGAGTTCGAAAAAGCACTCGTTTCATTGGTTTGCATAAATTATTTAGGCCATTCCATCATAAAATGGGAGTTTCGGGAGGCATATCTTTCTGCATGATTCTCACTTGGTAAATAACAATTTAATCTACCTATTTAAACACGAAAAACATCCAGTTGAAAAATTCAAACATAAATCCACCCAGTTGAAAAGGTAAACACTTGTGAGTCTTAAGAAAACGTAGTTAACTTCGTACCTAAAAGTCACATAAACCCGCAGTGTAGAAGTTAGCTAACATGAGCTGTATATATAGCAACAGACTCCGTGGCAAATTAACCTCTAATTATCGTATTAATAACCACAAATAGTCCAGAGGATAATTCTCTTACCCATGAGCACCAATAATATGTCCAAACCTCTCATTTTATTCCTACTAATAGCCTCTTAATACTATGTTATTCATTCTTATATTTTCGAGGGTAGACCAATATCTTATAGGAATCTTTATATAGCCGGCCTTTTCTCACAATCTTTTTAAATACCAAAATTATTAACGACTAGGTCTCTTTGAGGTTATATCGAGATTACCATGAAACATGATGATGGAATTAAAGTTCGTTCTGCCCTGGTTCTAATTAACCTTCACAATGCACTAAAGATTGTTACATTTTATATTCATGTCTGTATAGATTCGATCACGAGCACTAAACCGCTGAGCTTCGTCGATCAGTAACATGCCAAAAGATAGTTATCACTGAGGTTACTGGGACATTCGAAACGGACTAGTTATTTTCAATATAATCATTGAATATTTATTGCATTTGCAAACCGCATTCAGATAGATATAACCTTTATATGATAATTGCATTTCAAATAAAGCCAATACACAATGATCGGAAAGAAATGAATAATCAAGATTGAATTAATGATTATTTTAAGTTCGAAATCTAGCGTCTGCCAAGTCAAATATAATATACCAATCTCATGAACATGATAACAGATGCGCAACCTCCGTATGGTTAGAACACGCCCCCCCCCCCCACCCTTTTTCAGAATTTCAGAGTTGGCCAGGTATGGTTAATTTCCTTACATATCATTGTCCCCCCCCCCCCCATCCCACCCCACCTCGAGATAAATGGATCTCCTCACATGTATATTATTTTAGTGTGAAGAAGAAAGTACAAAGATAAAGACGACGAGGAAAAGTTCTATCAAACTATCAAACAATGTTTAATAGACCTGTCTATGTTTCCACTATAATGAATACAATATTTTCCTACTTCTAACGTCTTTATGCCTTTCTAACAGTAGATTTGATCCATAAGAAAGCACTTGTGCATAAAATCATTCGTTTTAAAAGTATATTCCGAGGACGACGTACCGCTAGCTACTCCACCTGTATATTTGAAAATAAGTACGTCGACCAACCGTTTTTGAACAGGGTTGCTTGCAACGCTTTTCTATGGTAGATATTAAGACACTCACTTGTCCTCATTTTTAAAACGCAATGATATACATGTAGTTCCAAATTTTATTCCTGTCTTATTATCTAGTAATGTTTATCTTTAGGTTTATTTCAATACGACTATATTTTTCGAAAATTAATTAAAATGTGTCAATAATGATTCTGGAGACGTGTTGATTAAACTTTACTTGTAAAGCCATAGATATGTGCGCAAGTAAGTCAAATCGGAGATATTTGAATCTCATTCGCTGGAATTTCATGAGTATAACTTATCTATAGTTTACCATGACTGGTGTATTGGCACTGTTTGAAAATCAGATCATCGTTTATTTCTAATAATGTATAATGTACAACATAAATGCGATAACCTGGGTCACACAACTAACCGAAATACCGGAATACTACCGACTACCGAAAAACCGGAATATCCCAAAATAGGGATAATTAGCCATAAATTGCTAATTTCTGTTGTGCTTGCTTAATGTTTTGATGTTATACATATGAAGTACCATATGTTTTATGCTGTTGTTTAGGTTTTTTTTTTTTTTTTTTTTTTTTTTAGATATGAGTTAATGCGAAATTTCCGGTAAGAGAAATTGCTAGTTTGCGGAACCCTCCCTCGACCGGAATACCCCAGAATAAATGTGCTTGTGTAGTGTATTTATAAATATGAAATATCAAATATATTGCTTAATGTTGTTGTGTATGTTTATTTAGTGTTTTGAAATTATATATATACCAGACGACTGCAGTAACCAGAATACCCCTGAATAAATGTATTTTGGTGGGTATTTCGGTAGTATTCCGGTATTTCGGTTAGTCGTGTTCACGAGCGCGATAACCTGATCTCTCAGCATTATCGGTGCTCTGATTATTAACCCCTCTACTGTACAACCATATAACCATCGTGACCGTGTGTGAGTTGTTTAAAAAAAGAATAAAAAAAAAGAAAGAAAACGACATCGTTGTAGATCTATATCTTCATGTTACATGTTACTACAATGTTTATAAACAAACGCAATATATGTATATAGCGTGCACGTACGACAGTGATATATTCGGTGAAAGAATGTATTATTGACCCGAACATCCGGGTCATTATGGCTACCGCCTAAGGAAAGATTTCTGCTACCGGCAATGCTGTTGCGAACCTTCGTTGGAAACTCTAATGAATATTTAACTCTCAAGAATTTGACTGACAGTTTGAACAACGATATGTATGTATCTCCTATTGCTGCATGTTATGTACATGTTATATTTTTTTAAACATTCAAAGTTTACATTAGGTAAACTATTGCGAAATGCACGAAAACGTGTACGAATGTAGAGCATGTGTGACAGCCGAGCAGCACACGCAATAATATCCATTATGACAGATACTTAACATCGATTGGCTATATGGTTAACTCGTCATAGTCCGCCAAAATGATGACACTCAAACCAGGCGGCGTTTCTTTTCCTTCACGTATTGGTGTCTCAATAAAATATATTTCCTGCAACAAAAGAGTTTTTAAAACAATATTGCAGAGAAAAGCATTATTTTTCTGAAAAAGTTACCTTCAGTTGCAAGAATAAAGTTTATTTTTTAAACACTGAAAGGAGTTTAAATTTTTTTTTTTGTATAATTATTTTATATAAGACTACTTTTATACAAATCGTTAATTTGGGAAAGGTGAGTGTTAATTTTGGGAATTTTTTACCCCTTTAGCTAGATCTCAGAGCGGTTTTGGGTATTCTTGGATATCTAAAGTTTAGTAAAGGCATAAGGTCATGTATTTTTAAAATATGGGACCACTATGCTGGTACACTTCGTAAGTTGGTTTATGTGTTGATTGTAACTGCTGGTTTCCATATTTTCTTAAAAAGCTGGGAACCAGTTCCTGAAGTAATGTCAGGTTTTTTCGGACATCATCATAATTGCATGTACTTTTATATATGTCATACAGTTAGACAATACTAAGTATTACATATGATATCTCAATGGAAATAAGAGTTGATGTATATTTTCACATTTATTATCATCTGCAATGTATCTGTCAGTCTGTCTATTATATTTTGTCAATATATTTATGTTGAACATATATATCTAATGTGCACAGGTATCCAGAAGACCTGACATATGTATTTTTCAGTAAGGTCTCTCGGATATCTTTATAAATCAATAACACGGTCTTCCCACGTTTTGAAAAGCATAAGACACAATATTACCACCTTTTGTCACAATTTCTGTCTATTCTGCACAGACATATCAACACATTTACTGGTAGTAGAAAATAGCAATTCTAAGCACTTTTCTTACCACACCATGTAACTGGATGTAGTTTAACATACATACCTTTCCAACAAACATTTCTTCCCAAGGTTTAAATGTACGCAGTTTGTAAATATTAAAAGACGGATAGGGAGGTTCAAGGCACATAAGCATGCACTTAGAATATGAATATCTTTACTATTAGGGTGTGCAATACAGCAGTATCCGAGAAAAGCTGATATCCGGAAATACCTGACACCGCTCTAGATAGAAGATGCTCGAAAATTATTATTAAATAAAAATATTCCAAAGAGAAAATTTTAAACTTCTGTAAAAGCCAGTGGATAATATTTTTAGGCACACAGCAGATCATTAATATTGCAAACTTAGAAAAATTAGGGAAAAATCACAGAGGAAATTGCAACCGTATTATAAATTATTCATTTCTCAACTGCTGGGAATGATTTTATTCAGTTTGATTTATTTCAAATCTTCTTTTAAAGTATGATTTAAATTTAAACAGTGTAGCAGAAAAACAACACATTTTACTGTTATCATCATCAGGGATGGCGAAATCCAGTGTCCGAGTCGTACATTTGCCAGCACGGACAAGTAACTTTTCACTGTTGACTTGTCCATGGACAACCAGAAATCTGAAACAGTACCAAAAAATTAAATTCAAAACTCTAAACTGCAGCATTTCAACTGTAAAGATATTTCAGTTATTTCCATATTTTATACCAACAGTTTTTCAAAAAGTACGGACAAGAAGTGTTGCTACGGACAAGTGAAATTTTAATTTTGGTTGTCCGTGGCCGTGGACAAGTAAAATAAAATGAGATTTCGCCACCCCTGATCATGCAGGTACTTTTCCATATTGTATAAAACAGTTTATATCTTCACTTATTTTAATACTCATGGTATCATTTTGATGGTAATGTTCTATTACAGATACAATTTACTTTCACATATCTTCAATAGAAAAAGAGATATTTTTAAAGCTGACTTTGCAAGAACTGGACAATTCGTGACTTGTTTTTTTGTGTCACCTGCTGTAAATAGAGGTGATACATAGGGATCACTTACCCATTGTCTGTCCATCCATCTGTCTGTCCGTCACACTTTTTATGTCACGCTTTAGCAGGTGACACATGCTCCAAAGAACACTCTTTCGTGAGATTTAGACTAGTTGCCAATATTTGTTTAATAGGCCTTTGTCTATCTATCTATCTGATGTGATGCGATGTGATGTGATTTTTAGTTAAAATAAGAAGGGAAGAGATTGTGACCAAAAATAAAATTTGAAATGGCGAGGAATTTGGTTCAACAATGTTCGGTTTGGCGAGGGGTCTACTGTACAGTTTTTCAGGGTTTTCTTCATCACTGAGAAGTGAAATTTACCAGTATACGATCTTCCAAAAATGGATATACTGAAAGCCAATTCATAGGATAATATACCTTAATATCTGTACGAAACCAATTAATGAACAATACCAGGTTCTTGTTTTTGTTCTTAATAGTTATCTTACTGGTAAATTTTATGATAAAATTATAGGGAGACAGTAAACATTTTATGATCAAATGATTGCAAAAAAGTACAACACCATGATGAAAGCCGTTTTTGATATAAAATTGTTTTATTTAATGGAACATCATTTTGTACAGGAGAAGCTTGATGTCTGTTTTGGAAAATATTGGCAAGTGACACTGGTCCTCAGTCTGTTAAATAGAATGCGTGGACAAGGTTGAGTAATGTCATGCTCTGAGAATGTATAACCTTTTCCCTAACCCTCCTTAATGTAACATTCTACCGATAATTTTATGCCACATAAAAAAATGGTTTATTGTTTGATTAGCCACTGTGAGGTACAGATAACTTTCAGTCTGTCTACATGTCTGACAGCACAAATTTCAAAACCATATTTTGCCTTATTTTATTTTATAAGTTACCCTGAAAATCAATCTCATTAAAATCAGATTCAGTATGCTAACTGGATCTGACCATAACGTATAGAGGGTTGTCTCAAATTAACCTTTGTATAGGCCAATCAAATCGGCGGCTATAAAATCGTTCTGCATATCAGGGGGAAGTAACCTCATCAATTTCACAATAGGGTAGAAAGATGTCTAAGTGGCCAGGTAGCTCATTCGATAGAGTGGTAGCTTATTGGGTAGAGCATTAGCCCTGTAAGCAAAAGGCCTGTGACAAATGTTTAACAGAAGTCAGTTTGAAACATGCTATTTAATTGGTTTAAAATTGAGCACTTGTTTGTGAATATAAATTACTTAACAGCTCAATCTGACGTGACCCCTAATACGATGTTGTCAGATCCTAATCGCGGATAGTAGAGGAGTGCAAATTAGAATATGATTTTAATGAGATTGCCTGAAAATTAAGTTGCACCTTATAAGTTGCTGTGCCTAATCTGCCAGTGTATGTGGTCTTAAGCAAGCAGTTTTTAGACTGATAGCAGAAGCTGCAGTCTGTAGTAAGTAACTGGAAATTAAACACAGGCATTATCAGATTGCTGCAGTCATTTTATTTGCTACCAGCAACATGTTACAGACATTTTACTGATAACTTTCAAAGTTGTTAGTGTTATTTTTCAGCTCCACTTTTCAAAAAGTGGAGATGTCATCATGACCCTCTCATCGGCACCGGTGTTGGTGTAGGTTTTTGTTCATGTCCATTTCTCCATAACCATTTAACATATTGGTACTTTTTAGTTGTTGTTTAGGCTGTAAACTACTATAGCAATTTCAAGAGGTTGGGTTGATCCCCAGCTTTGACATACAAAAGTCTTAAAAGATGTTTCTTGCATAGCTTTTTTACTTTGTGCTTAGCATATAATGTAGTTTCAGGACTGGTTGGCTGGTGTCAGGATAATTTGACAGGGTGTGGTATCATGCCACATGTCTACAGTGTGATACTGCAGGCAGCACCAGGGCTACAGATAAGGTTTTAGGTCAATTGGGTATTTACTCATCAACTTATCAAGGAATTGGGTTTTCACAATTTTAATTGAGTAATGAAAATATGGTTACTCCATCAAAATTAAGTTAATTGCTTTTTTTCCTCAACTTGATTTTGGAATTGAAATAACAGTACATGTACTTACTGGTATATATGTGCCTGCTGTTCTTGTATGCAACAATGTCCATTTAAGAATTATCATATGCAGGATTTATCATTAGCTCCTCAACAATTAGATTAAAAACATTCAATCATTTTTGATCTTCCTGATCCAAAGATTTAGCATTTTTAACTATTAAATTAAAACACAAACTATTTACTGGTTAACATGTCCGGTTAAAATGGAATTGGATGCTATTGTCATGCTTTTTTGGTTTGTAAACACGGTCCAAAAATTTGTCCAAAACACCTGACAACCTCGGTGCTGCTACAGACGATCTCAACTTCCAGATTGTAAATTATTGCATGACAAATGCCTGACATTTGGTTCGCATGCAGTGTTAGGTATCCACTCAAAGTGTTTATTTTATTTATTTTTTACCCGTTTTTTCCTGCCTTGTGTAACCATATTTGAAGCAAACGAATAGAATATTGTCAGATGAACGAATAAGACAGACAGAAATTAATGTTTTATTTGAATGGAACCCAAAGTGGGAAAATTACCGGAAATCGTTGGCAGTCTTCTTTGCGGATTCGCAAGTAACCAGTCAAACATATACGAGTATTTGTAAACATCACTTGGTCTCATTCAAAGGGGTCTGGCACGAAAGTTTGGTCATATTTCTCTACATACAATATTATATATAGTGATATATGACTCACTTTTCGTGCCAGACCCCTTTGATTTTGTTGCATACCAATACGCTTTAATGTTTTGGATGTTTGAGTAACCTAATTTTTAATTACTTTTTGATACGCTAGAATTTTAAAAGAATTGGGTTTTTATCTATTTTATTTGTGAAAATTTTCAAAGATTTTTTTTGGTACTTCACTGAATTTTACACCACTGGAAATGATATGTAAATCTTTGATTTTTGCATGTTTCAAGTATTGATATAATTTTTGCTTGGTTGAAAGAATTCAGTTTGGCGCAAGATTGGCATTCTAGTACATATTTTTTAAATATGGAGTCTCCTGCATTGGATGAACTGGATAAGCTATCTGAGAAGCCTGGACTTTACAGATTGTGAAATGATAGGAATACCTGATTGCTGTAGATGTGATAGATAACCTTTAACATTCTGTATGTTTTTTTTTTGTAGTAAATCAATGGCTGTGCGAGCAATGCCAATGAAATCAATACTGGAGCACTTCCTTTGGGTTTAAACAAAATTGTATTTGTGTCGATATTGCTGAATTGGTTGATTCCTGGGATATTGATTGCCGGCAGCCATGTTCAGCGTGGTCTCTCACTTTTTTGTTTTTGTTTTTGAGGATCTGTTTGCTTATTACCTCTGGCCTGATTTTGGGATACCTGCTTTTAAGCTTTCTCCTTGTACATCCTTGGTATGAGAAATAACTGGTAGTGTTAGAGCCTTAGGCTACCAGATCTTAACGTTTGAAATTTTTTGAGCGTGACAGACCCTTAAATAACCCTGTATGACCAGACCATTCTCACTGTCATTTCCAATGTTAGTGATACATTTATATGGGATGCAAATTGCCACCTTAATATGTATAATTTAAATTATGCTGAACTTAACCATGGCTCCCTATTTCTCTCCAGGCAACATAGTTTTCCTGGTGTATGAGCTAGGATGTCTCCAAAGTTGAAACATGATTTTTAAGATGGCATCCACTGAAATTATGCATTTCAGAATTACACAATACAATAGTGATAGAATGGTGCAAAACACAGATATGTCTGTGCTACAGTTAGGACACTTATCCTAGATATCTGTGTATTTCAGTTGTCTACATATAATGAAATTAGTCGAGCATCATAAAAATGTATATAGCTTGCTGTTGAGGCCTTCTTATTATAAAAGAATGAAATGCTACTGAATATCCCATTAAAATAAAGTTTCAATTTCAACTTTTGTGTGTGTGTGTGTGTGTGTGTGTTGAAACCTGATCATAACTTTCTTATCTGTTGTTATGACCATGACTTTGGCAGTATAATGCCAGACAGAAGCTGTAAGAAAGATTTGGGTATATATTTTCAAAGTTGAATACACACTGTCCGTTTTTGTTTCTATATTATAAAATGAATTAATAACATTTAACTCGTCATCATCATTGATCATGTGATTATATGTTTTGTACTACTGACCATATACTTCGTATAAGTCATATAAAAGGAATGTTCTGTTCTGTTCTGGTGAACAAATTGACGAGGTGTTTAGGTTCTATTTTCTTAAAGGAATACACTCGGCTGAAATGAAAATTTAACCATCAACAAACCTTTTAGTGTAGATCACTTTGACATGACTTTCGTTTTTATACATGCTATATTTGTGAAGATATAGCTGTTTAAAGTTTGTGATTTCGATCGGCTATGGCCGCCGCCATCTTTGTTCATGTTTACCTTTCTGTGACGTCACAAATACCCATTGAACCATATCCCGATCGATGAGTGCGATTAATAGGGGTTGTGATAAAAGCATTAAAGGAATACGCTCGGCTGATTACAACTAGGTTTCAGTTGAAAGATATTGATGTAAATAAATCAATTAAATTTCTCATTTCATTGAATCAATCGTAATAAGAAGGAAATTGTAAGTTAAAGACGTCTATTTAAACCAATTTGCTCCGCGATATTTTTTATTTCTATAATACATCTTTGTCATTTTTACCGTGAAATGCTTGCAACTGCGGTTATTGAAAAGTTGTGTGGTGTTAAACTGATTGGATAAGAAATCACTGGCAAGCCTTTGTAACAGAATAAGCGTCATATAAAATCGCACCTCAGGGCCATAAAACACGGCCATAAAACGAATATAAATGTTAATTTTACCCCCTTTATATAAATTACATGTAAATATGCAAAGCCTAGTGATTCTCTGCTGTAATATATATTTTTTAAATTGTCAATCCATTTCTTGCACAATTTTCGCTCTTCAAATCCTTTCTCGGGGTCAGGAAACTTAAAAAAACTTCTACTGCACTTTCCTGGCTTATTTGTGCAGTTGATTGCCTGACACTGAGGCATTTTCGCTTACTATAACACAATGAACATTACTCCACCCACTGCGACATACTTCACAAAAGGATCGATTAAGTTCACAATCGCAACGTATATGAGCACTAAAATTATAAGATAAATAAAATATACACTGAAAATGTCCTTTAAGTAATTATAATTACTTTTTGCCTTCCTGTTTCTTTTTGGGGGTAAAATTTCTCCACAACACACATAATTCCCTTCTATATTTCAATGTATGTACGCAACCGGAAGTGTGTCTGTGACGTCACGATTGTTGTAAAAAAAGTCTCGCAAGACCACGAGATGTAAACAATGTCTGCGCCCATGTCTCGGAGCAAATTGGTGTAAATAGACGTCTTTAACTTGCAATTTCTTTCTTATTACGATTGATTCAATGAAATGAGTAATTAAATTGGTTTATTTACATCAATATCTTTCAATTAAAACCTAGTTGTTATCAGCCGAGCATATTCCTTTAAAGAGTAGAGCTAGTATGGAGAGAGCATGCATTAGATATCAATGTTCTGTCTCCAGGCTGTATTGACTTGGTTAAACATATAAATGATTTTATTGACTGTGCTTGGCTAGAGACCACACTGTCCAGACAAATTTCAAGAGACTTGTTGTACAAATCAGCTTAAAACTGTCTGATGATTATCATCAATACACTTTTGAAGCTGTAGTGATGTAATAAGATGTTGACAAGGGAGGTAACAACTGCCTGACCTTGTTGGGTGAATCAAGGGACATAACTATTACAAAATGTATCAGTAGTGTGTGTATAAAAGAGATGATTTGTTTATTTGTGTAAAATGTGTATTTAAAGAAAGGCAAAATATTGAAAGTAACCACTGGTTTGCACGTGTGTGTGTGTGTGTGTGTGTGTCTGTGTATGTTTGTGAATTAAAAAGGCTAATTGACTGGTGGATAGGAGTGTATTTAATATGCATGTTTTGTATATTTAGTATGCATGATCAGGAAAAGAAAAAAAAAACCCCCAAAAAACAAGAGATAATTGAGTATGTAATTATCTTTAGAAAACAGTTGTATATATGTTTTTAACATCAATAAAAAAATGTTTCTTTTATCATCCAGTGTGTACAACTTTTTTTTTCTCAGAAATTCAGTAAAGAGCCTTGACCTCTGCATATATGGGACTTGTCTGCAAAACATCATTAACTGCTATTTATTAGCTCACCAGAGCACATTGTGCTCATTGTGAGCTTTTGTGATCGCCTTTTGTCCGGTGTCTGATGTCCGTCGTCCGTGTGTGTGTACATGCGTCTGTGCATCAACAATTTCCTTTAAACAACATCTCCTCCTAAACCGCAGCATGGAATTTGACCAAACTTCACAGGAATCATCCTTATGATGCCCTCTATCAAGATTGTTCAAATTATTTTGATTGGTTGAAAAAGTAAGTCACCGGAGCTAAAAATAGATTTTAGATATATGGTGTGTAGCATTGTCTAGTGTACCTCTGCCAAGTTTGTTCAAATCATGACCCTGGGGTCAAAATTGGCCCTACCCCAGGGGTCACTTGATTTTACAGAGGCTTATATAAAAAAAAACTAGAAAAATTTTCTTCTCAGAAACCACAAGGCCTGGAGTTTAGACATTTGGTGTTTATCATTGCTTTATGAACATCTACCAGGTTTGTTCAAATCATGGCCCTGGGGTCAAAATTGGCTCCGCCCCAGGAGTCACTTGATTTTACATGGGCTGAAATAGGAAAATCTAGAAAAATCTTCTTCTCAGAAACCACAAGGCCTGGAGTTTAGATGTTTGGTCCGTAACATTGCCTTATAGACATTACCAAGTTTGTTCAAATCATGGCCCTGGGTTCAAAATTGGCCCCACCCCAGGGGTCACTTGATTTAACATAGACTTACATAAATTATAAAAGATTTTTAAAAGATATCCTTGTCAGAAACCACAAGATCATGGGTTTAGATATTTGGTGTGTAACCTGGCCTTGTGGACCTGAACCAAGTTTTCAAGTCATGGTTATGGGGTCAAAATTGGTCCCACGCTAGAGTTTTTTGGACCACATGTAAACTTTCGCGTGGAATTAAAATTATATTCAGGGTTTCCACGGTCAGGGAAAAGCATCCATTGGCACACCATCATTTCATGTTTGAAAATAAAAAATGATCTAGAAGTAACTTAGTTTTGAAAGAGGAAGGAGCTGAAAGGGGTTTAAGCGTCCCTTGCTTCCCGAGCTGTTTCTTTGTATGTTTTCCCCTTTTTCGACTCTTTATGGGGGAGACATATTGCTTTCAGCTACAGAATGTAGCTTCATAAGAATGTATGATACTCTTTGATTGCTTAACTAGACTATGTACTTACTGATGTCACCTATGAGCTAGGTTTGTATTTTGTGATTCTCCAATTTTACACAAAATTATTTTTTTGCTTTTGTCAAATTTATTCTTGGAATTAAAAGCAATTAATATCTTTGTAAGGAACACTGTAGTAGAGTATTATAATCATACTTTATTTATACTTCTCCCTATTTTAAGTATTTTAAAGACTGTCATATATGTATAATTATGGAGGAAATTTGGAGATCACTTATACAGCACCATCTTGGCTCTCTTGTTAATATGAGTCAAAACTTAAAGGTGGAGGTATGAATCATGTATACTGATAACTCAAATTTAAGATTGTTGTTCATTGTAAATCATCATGCCCAGTTATCCCCTGTAGAAGGTTTTATATGTTTATCAAATGATGGGACGTATTATGGATTTACCTATGGCGGCGAGTGTGAGGTGTCTATTGAAGTTGTCTGCACTCTAAGTTGAACAGATAAAACTGATCTTCACCAAACTTGGTCACAATGTACAATGGGCAAAATATTTTGGCCAAGTTTGATAACCAGGCAGAATGTTCCATATACTCTGTAGTTTAATTGATGAAAAGTTGCGCAATTATCTATGTGCGCTCTCTAACTGTACCAAGCATGAAGCAATCTTTACCAAACCTGGTCACAATGTGTATGGGCACAATATCGCCAGGCAGAATGTCTCAGACTCTCTGGACCTTGAATTGATATAATTGCAGAACAAATGTATTTTGTGTTACCAAGTGCTCTTGTTTACCCTCAAAATTGACCATGTACCACCAAAATTGTAGAGACACTTATGAATTTAGGGGTATAAAATGAAGGAAAAACAGCAGTTGTACCACCAGTTTCAAACCAGTTAATGGTGAGTAAGAAATTAATTCAATGGAAGAAAAACAGACCCTGTGTTCTTGGGAATACCTAAGAACAATATTAAATTTTAATATCATACTCAAATTCTATTGACACTAAATGGCATAGTTTGTGTCTTAGTATGAAACACCATTTTTATTTTCAGGAAGTCTGTAGTGTTATATTTTTCAAAATGGAAAAAACTGTTTTGCTGCTTCTCACAGCTTTTCTAGATATTCAGATTCCTCCTCCAAAGGGCTGTCAATCAACATTGCAGTGATTCAACTAAGTGTCTGAACCATAAAACATGGTTTAAAGTCTTGAACTGAATTTTGAAATAAAATGTGCCTGGATACCAGAGTGTGAATATGGATGAGCATATTTATTTCCTGTTTCAGTGGTATGATGTAAGAGATTACGAAGACTATAAAACTGGATATCAGGCTGATTGATCCACAGGACTGGTACAACCTCTCTGTATTGGGATAAGCTCTTTAGTATTAAACATAAACAGGATTCATGGCCATGAGAAAGGGATTCAATTAAGTAAAGCTCTGTAAGAATTATTTATCAGGGCAGCTGTAGTTAAATCCCACTGATTGATTGGATAGCATCCCAATTTCAGTACAGATTGATTAGCAGGGTATTGTTAGGTCATTGCCTTTCTTCTTTTCTCAAGGTTGTTGATCAAACAGAATTTATTGAGGTAGTGTTTAGCATTGGATGATAATATTGAAGGACCATTTCAGTGACAGGGAAAGGCGGGGCCCTAAGCCATAGTCACATTTAAACAGAAAATGACTCCATGTAATTTTCAATGACATTTTAAATTAGTAAACGTTATATAGAATTTTAGCTCACCTGAGCACATTATGGCCCTTGAAGAATAAAAAAATGTCATATTTAACTTTGCTTACATTCTAGCATCCATATTTATAAAGCATTCTTGCTCAGATGTATACATCATGATAATAAACCAAGGATTATTATGCCTTGTATGGGAGTTATGATCCATAATACTTAAGGTTGCCTTTAGAGCAGTGGTACTCAGGTGAGCGATATAGGGCCACTATGGCCCTTTTGTTGTTAAATATGATAAGAACATGCCAAATGTAATTTTAGAAAAGTTCTTCCCCAGTCACTGCCATTCATTGTTATTCTTCTTTCTCATCAAGTTGATAATGAATTCTTGTTGATATCCAAGTTGGTACAATTGTCAGGACACCGAAGCTCTTGGTTGGAGACTGACTGTCTCCGTCATTGCATCTCTGTATTGGATTGATTTGAAACTTCCTTAATATGTTCAATAATATCATACTATAGAGAAAGATAGTTTTCAACCGCATATGAAACAATTATGGCTACTTTTTGACTTAAAATTTTGGTTTCAGTTTTGCATGCAGTAGAAAATTTGGTTAAGTTTTGCATACAAGCTACTATCCAGCTTATATCTCAGAAATTGTTTGTATTGACTTGAAAGTTTATGAGTGTGTTCAGGGGCATCAGAAAGCCAAGGAGGATAATTCTTTACTAAATTTGATAGATATTATGATCCTTTTCTAACTTGGATATTTCGGTTGTTTTGAATGCATAGTGTTATGCTTATGTCTCAAAAACTAGGCATGGGATTGATTTTAGACTTCATGAACATATTCAGGAATATCAGACTATCAAGGTTTATCATTTTTGACTATTATTATTATTATTATTATATACAGGGTATGTGAAGGGCAAGAATTGAAATAGAATTCATTTGATTTACCAACAAGCATATCCTTACAAATAGCTCTTGTTTTACATATTGTTGTGCGTTTATTGTCAGGATTTAAACTGAAAATGGAAATTTCCATGTTCTGTTGCATCATTAGATATAATCTATTGTACCATCTAAAAATGCTTGCACATCATTGGAAAGTTTTGAGCATCTGTTAATACCAGGGAAAGGTCCAAGACTTGTTGAGAGATTAGGATGGTTATGCATTGGGTTATGTCTGACGAGGTGTTGATAGATTTGACACCTGTGTGTGCTCAGATTTGAACCTTTTATCCCGAGAAGAGCATGCTTAGTTCACAATTGGTGCTAGGAGATGCAGCTATTATTAGATTTTGTAGCCCTGGAGTAAATGTCATTACCCAGAATAGACATGGGAGATGGGCAGACTCAATTAACTTGTACTTGGATTGTAAAGTTATCTTATCTCAGGAGTAAACATTGCACTTATTGATTGCATCAATGATGTATATAATTTTTTATGTGTCATACATTTTTATCAGTTCCTTTGAGGTTCTGTTGAGGCAAACTGATTCAGATACATATTTTGTTATGGGGACCTGTAGATATAAGAATAGGACAGTCAGAGCAATTGGATATCATTTTTTGCTTTAAGATCATACATATTTATTAAGTAGTTCCTATAAAGAATAAAAAAAAACTTAAAAGAGAAACAAGGTTAATGAAATTTGTCAGTAAGTATTACTTAGCACTAAGAATTGTTGGTGTAATTCGACACAGATATTAAGAAAATCTAAGTAACAATTCTAGCTGGACTATTTTTAGCTCACATGAGCACAACGTGCTCAAGGTGAGCTTTTCTGATCGCCTTTTGTCCGTCGTCCGTCGTCCGTGCGTGCGTCCGTGCGTGCGTCCGTGCGTCCGGCGTCAACAATTGCTTCAAACAACATCTCCTCCTAAACGGCTTGGCCAATTTGTAAAATATTTTGCAGGAATGTTCCTTAGATGAAGCTCTACTAAAGTTGTATAAATGGTTCTGGTCCATCGCATAATTAGGTCACAGGAGCTAAAAATAGATTTTAAAAATGAAAATTTAAAAAATCTTCTTCTCTGAAACCACAAGGCCTAGCCTTTTGATTTTTGGTATGTAGCATGATCTTATAACTCTCTACCAGGATTGTACAAATTATGACCCTGGGGTCAAAATTGGCCCCGCCCCAGGGGTCACTTGATTTCACATAGGCTAATATAGGAAAAACTTGAAAAATCTTCTTCTCCGAAACCACAAGGCCTAACCTTTTGATTTTTGGTATGTAGCATCATCTTATGGGCCACTACCAAGATTGTACAAATCATAGCCCTATGGTGATAAATGACCCGCACCAGGGGTCACTTGTTTTACATAGAGTTATATTGGAAAATCTTAAAAAATCTTCTTATGAATCCATAAGGCCTAGAGCTTAGATATTTGGTATGTAGCATCATCTTATGGGCCACTACCAAGATTGTACAAATCATAGCCCTATGGTGATAAATGACCCCGCACCAGGGGTCACTTGTTTTACATAGAGTTATATAGGAAATCTTAAAAAATCTTCTTCTATGAATCCATAAGGCCTAGAGCTTAGATATTTGGTATAAAGCATCATCTTATGGGCCACTACCAAGATTGTACAAATCATAGCCCTATGGTGATAAATGACCCCGCACCAGGGGTCACTTGTTTTACATAGAGTTATATAGGAAATCTTAAAAAATCTTCTTCTATGAATCCATAAGGCCTAGAGCTTAGATATTTGGTATGTAGCATCATCTTATGGGCCACTACCAAGATTGTACAAATCATAGCCCTATGGAAAAATCTTCTTCCATGAATGCATAAGGCCTAGAGCTTAGATATTTGGTATGAAGCATCATCTTATGGGCCACTACCAAGATTGTACAAATCATAGCCCTATGGTGATAAATGACCCCCACCTGGGGTCTTTTAAAGGAAAAAATTTTCTATGAATCAATAAGGCCTAGAGCTAAGATTTTTGGTATGTAGTAGCATCTAATGGTTCATTACAAAGATTTTCAAAGTCTTGGCCCTACGGTGATAAATGACCCTGCGCCCAAGTCTTCTCTGAAACCATATAGCCCATTGCTTAGATATTTGGTGTGTAGTATTGTCAGGGGTAAAATGTTTTAGATTAAGTTATATCAGAATCCTTGTCTGTTTAAAAACCTTGACATCAGTTGAAGCAATGGTACTCAGGTGAGCGATTCAGGGCCATCATGGCCCTCTTGTTATACATGTAGGATCCAGCCATTCCTATACATGCCAAATCCTTGTGAAGCCGCTTGGTATTATGAAAGATGTGCAGACAAATACATCCGCTTACTTTGTCCGCGACATGTCAGATTTTTCTATTTTGGACAATAGGCTTGCAATGAAAGTGTTTGGGAAAAATGAAAGATCTTCATTTAGACTTCAGCATCAATAACTTTTCAGTCTGGCAATGTGTTGGTGGATATCTTTTTACTTAGTGAAAATGAGATTGTCATGATTGCAAGTAATTCTTATACAGTCTTTTGTATACCTTGTTGAATAGAAGTAATCAATTTCATTTTTTAGATCGTTGGTTGGCACAGCTTTGCAGGTTTTGTTTGCTTGTCTGCAGATAGAGTCAAATAGACTCAGTTGCCACAAGTCTTAATAATATGTTTTTGCGTTATTTTCTTTCTTTTTTTTCCGCTGATATAAATCCTGGTCTTTTGCTGTTTTGTAAGTTTTCTAAATGAAAAATAAAGATTTAGTAAATCAGTTTAAGTAAACTATTTTAAATAAAAATTAAAGATTTAGTTTAATCAGTATCGTTAATTAATGAAACAAAATAAACTATACTCAGGACAAAAATTTACCTCTAGACAATGTCAAAGATGAAAGTCTTGAGGCTTGATTTTTAATATTGATTTCATTGTCAGTGGATCAAAAGTCTGTCAATAAAATTTGTTTTCCACAAGATGATGTTGAAATATTCTAGCAACTATGATAGGGGTCAAAAGTCAAAATCCCAAAGTCGAGATTTCAAATCATATAGCATCTAAACGCAAAAAGTGGAAATCAATGTTACAGCAACTGACCAACAAGTGTGCTGATAACACAGGGAAACATTTCATGGTCATGCTTTTTATATCGGCAGCATAATACATACATATACCGGTACATTGCATAGACTTATTGTTTATACACAGACAGCGCTATGTCTATAGTGAAATAGAGACGATTCTTTCTTCACTGAGTATAATTATTTGCATTCTAGTTATCCAGGCATCCATACAAATAACATGCACTTTAAGCCATTTTTAACCTGACGCTTTTTGTGCTACGTTTTCTCAATTATAGTTCAGTGACATACCTTGAAGCTTTACATAAAGTTGTTTTCCTAGATTAGCTGTACAAAAATATAAAAATTTTCAAACTTGATGATCCAGAAGTCTCATGTCTAGCATGTGCGTGATTCCACCATTTTGCATAAGGAATTGTTGGTAAGCAAAAATGATTTTTTTTTGTATTTAGCTACTGTATACACTGGCAGATTAGGCGCAGGATTTTTCTCATTCTTTCAGTTTTCTAGAGGGGGTGTGCCCTATACGGTGGTATATGCCATTTCCCCCTTTTTTCCGCTCGTAGATTTCTCGAATCAAGAATAATGTTAGCCATTATGTTACGATAAATTTGCGGTTAAACTGCATTTGCAACTACAAAACCACAATGTTATAACGATCAGTTCAAACTAACTGTTGTTTCTCTATTTGTCACCCTGCCTTGTACTTTTCTTAAGAAGTGAAAGAGGAATAGAATAAACAAAACGAGAGTCATTAGATTATTCCAGAACGAGGCTAAAATAAAGTTTATTTTACGGCCCCTGTAAAGAATGGGAATAGAAACTGATAAAGCATGATGCGTTAAACATTGATATAGATCTATACATGCAATTAATTTCTTGTTATTTTCAGAATTATACAATAGTAATCATATTATAATGAAGAAAATCGGCATTAGTTTCCACAAATTTGCCAGATTTATGAGTACCCACTGATATACATGCCAGTGCCGTATGTTACACTGCAAGTTGGGAGAATTGGTAAGTTGACAGGTTTAACATCTGTCAGTTGAATTAAGGTGCCACGTTTGAGCAATTCTAAAGGTGAGAACGTGTCAACTAATGACACTCCCAAGAATAGTAAAGCATACACAGTCGTTTGCTTCATCCATAAACAGAATTAAAAAACAACAACACGACAGTCTGATTTTACTGTTACGCGTACATAAAATGGAGGATAATACAAAAGTCAAAATCGACTGCGCCTTTTACGATGCTTTTCCTTTTTTTCCAAGAAAGTGAACTCAAAACTCAGTGTGCACCTAATACGTTGCTGCGCCAAATCTGCCGGTGTATACAGTATTCTAGAATTCCATTCATTCTGGAAAAAAAGTACATATGATTTACAGCAATTGACACTAAAATTTTAGCCAGGTATCTCGACGAAACACCTGCTTTGATATTTCAGGAGTCCCTTTTGTCTGATTAATACATTCCGGAACTATATGCTGTCCATAAGGCAGAGGTGTTGGACTAGTGAGAGCCATGCAAGGACAAAGTATAAATTGCTTAGAAGTACAATCTGTTATGTGATTAACTGATTCTTAGATTGTTTGAATTTTGGATTGTGCCTTTTTAGCTTACCTGAGACAACGTGCTCATGGTTAGCTATTGTGATAGCCTTTGGTCTGCCGTATGTTGTTCATGCGTGCGTCAGTGCGTCTGGCATCAACAATTTTCTTAAAACAATATCTCCTGTCTAAACCACTTGGCCAAATTTGATGAAAATTGCTTGGGAT
Organism: Solen grandis; assembly: GCA_021229015.1. Classification (NCBI taxonomy): domain Eukaryota; kingdom Metazoa; phylum Mollusca; class Bivalvia; order Adapedonta; family Solenidae; genus Solen; species Solen grandis. Next base: position 39,011,118 of record CM037784.1, read on the forward strand.
GTTCCTTGCATGAAGCTCTACCAAATTTGTTCAAATAGTTCCAGTCCGTTGCATATCTGGGTCACAGGAGCTAAAAAAAGGTTTTCAAAGTGAAATCTTTAAAAATCTTCTTCTCTGAAACTGCAGGCCTAGAGCTTAGATATATGGTGTGTGGCATTGTCTTATGGACCATTACCAAGTTTGTTCAAATCATGACCCTGGGGTCAAAATTGGCCCTGCCCATGGGATCACTTGATTTCACATAGACTTATATAAGAATCAAAGCGCACAATGCGCTGTGAGACAGCGACTGGATTAACATTCTAAACCCAACGTTTCTGAAGTTATTGAAGCAGTCACATGACAACAAAAACTCCACCTGCTGTTGCTTCAGAGGTTCTGTTTGTTACATAATAATCTGGAGTAAAGGTCATGAACCTTTCATTCATAAAAAGCTGCATACCTTAGTAGGTCATTCTCTTTCTCTAGTACTATTAAATTCTATATGTTGTTTTGTAAGTCTAGAAATTGACCAGGTATTTGATTATTTAAGATACTAGAATGTTTGCCTATCTATTTCAAAGTTATGAAAATGCCTTGGGAGGAACCTAACTCGCCATCATGCAAAATATTGTGTGGACTATTTTAGGTCAATTACATACATACGGAGCACTACTTCTTCTTTTTACAGGAGTAGATCTTCATGTACGTAAGATGGGTTGCTGTTCTGGTTAAGAAATGTCACGGATATTTTTTTCACGCTTAAAATTGATGCTTCCAGTGCAAAATAATGGCAAAAGAAAACATGTTAACAAACAATAACACACTAAAAGTGGTTACGGTTATGATTTAAACGTCTGTGTAACATATTCCCCTCGTATTTGTTAGTGCAGAATCGCATTGCATGGATCCGCACTAAGCGCGGAGAGGTACAGTTAAACTTGTTATGGAAAATATGCAAATTAGCAAGGCCTGATTTCGTTTTTCGGCATAAGACGGCTATCGCCGTCTAAAAACTAGAAAAATCTTCTTGTCAGAAACCACAAGGCCTGGAGTTTAGATATTTTGTGTGTGGCATTGTTTTATGGGCCATCACCAAGTTTGTTCAAATCATGACCCTGGGGTCAAAATTGGCTGCGCCCCAGGGGTCACTTGATTTTACTTAGACTTATATAAGAAAAACTAGAAAAATCTTCTTGTCAGAAACCACAAGGCCTGGAGTTTAGATATTTTGTTTGTAACATGGCCTAGTAGACCTCAATCAAGTTTGTTCAAACCATGGCCCTGGGGTCAAATTTGCAACGCCCCAGGGGTCACTTGATTTTGCATAGACTTATTTAGGAAAAAAACTAGAAAAAGCTTTTTCTGCATAGATTATGTAATCATCATGACTTGTAATACAATAATTGGCATTGAGGGCAATGTTTCTCAGGTGAGCGATCAGGGCCATCATGGCCCTCTTGTTAGCTCACCTGAGCAAAGCTCAAGGTGAGTTATTGTGATCCCGTGAGCGTCCGTCGTCCGTCGTGCGGCTTCCAATTTTTCCGTCCGTCCGTCCGTCCGTCGTCTGTCGTCCACAATTTGATCGTTTGCACTCTAGCATCTTCATTTTATGAGCAATTATCTTCAAACTTTACAACAATGTTTATAACCATAAAATCCGCCAAGTTCGATTATGGCTGAATGAACATTAGGTCAGGAGTTATGCCCCTTTTAAAATTCAAAAAAGCCAGATTTCACATTGTTTGCACTCTAGCATCTTCATTTCATGAGCAATTATCTTCAAACTTTATATCAATGTTTATAACCATAAAATCACGACCAAGTTCGATTATGGCTGAAATCGTACCATTAGGTCAGGAGTTATGCCCCTTTTAATATTCAAAAAATGCCATATTTCAAGTTGTTTACACTCTAGCATCTTCATCTTTTGAGCAATCCTCTTCAAACTTTATGGCAATGCTTATGACCATAAGGTCTCAATTGGGTTCGATTATGGCTGAGATTCATCAATTAGGTCAGGAGTTATGCCCCTTTTAATATTCAAAAAATGCCATATTTCACTTTGTTTACACTCTAGCATCTTCATCGTTTGAGCAATCATCTTCAAACTTTATGGCAATGCTTATGACCATAATGTCTCGATTGAGTTGATTATGCTGAGATCATATTAGGTCAGGAGTTAAGCCCCTTTTAATATGAAAATTCCAGATTTCACGTCGTTTACACTCTAGCATCTTCATCTTTTGAGCAATCATCTTCAAACTTTATGACAATGTTTATGACCATAATGTATCGATTGAGTTCGATTAATGCTGAGATCCATCAATTAGGTCAGGAGTTATGCCCCTTTTAATATAAAAAAAGCCATATTTCACGTTGTTTACACTCTAGCAT
>CM037784.1:39013593-39038593 GCA_021229015.1 Solen grandis
CTTCCTTTTTATAGTAATCATCTTCAAACTTTATGACATTGTTAATGACCATAATGTCTCGATTGAGTTCAATTGTGGCTGAGATGGGTCATTTAGGTCAGGAGTTATGCCCCTTTTAATATTAAAAAAATGCCAGATTTCACGTTGTTTACACTCTAGCATCTTCATCTTTTGAGCAATCATCTTCAAACTTTATTGCATTGCTTATGACCATAAGGTCTCGATTGAGTTTGATTATGGCTAAGATCCGTCAATAAGGTCAAGAGTTATGCCCCTTTTAATATTAAAAAAATGCAAGATTTCACTTTGTTTACACTCTAGCATCTGCATTTTTTGAGCAATCATCTTCAAAATTTATGGCAATGCTAATGACAATAAGGTCTCAATTGAGTTCGATTATGGCTAAGATCTATCAAATAGGGTAGGAGTTAAGCCCCTTTTAATATAAAAAAATGCCAGATTTCACTTTGTTTACACTCTAGCATTTTCATCTTTTGAGCAATCTTCTTCAAACTTTATGACAATGTTTATGACCATAATGTCTTGATTGAGTTTGATTATGGCTGAGATCCGTCAATTAGGTCAGGAGTTATGCCCCTTTTAATATTAACAATTTGCCATATTTCACATTGTTTACACTCTAGCATCTGCATTTAAGCAATTATCTTAAAACTTAATGGCAGTGCTTATGATCATTATGTCTCGATTGAGTTTGAATATGGCTGAGATTGGTCAATTTGGTCAGGAGTTAAGCCCCTTTTAATAAAAAAAAATGCCAGATTTCATTTTGTTTTCACTCTAGCATCTTCATCTTTTGAGGAATCATCTTCAAACTTTATGACAATGTTTATGACCATAATGTCTCAATCGGGTTCAATTATAACTGATATTGACTAGTTAATTTAGGAGATATGCCCTTTTCACCATAAAAAAAGCCAGATTTCACTTTTACACTCTAGCATCTTTATTTCTTGAGCAGTCATCTTTCTCAGGAGAGCGATCAAGGGCCATCTTGGCCCTCTTGTTTTTATTTTGTTATGTTTTTCATCTATATGTTTATCAGTTAGGATTAGATTATGGGAAACAAAGTCTAATATACTCAGTTATTTGTATTCAAACTTCGATTGAAATAGATAAACAAATAATCAATCTAGATGGTTTTATAAAGGTATCAAGTTAGAAATGGCGCTTAGTGTTTTTATCTGCTAAATACTGTGCAAGAGAGTATTCTTTGTGAATAAATGTAACCCAACTCTTGGGAGAGCCCCAGCGGCACAAAATAATATTCTTTTACTTTAAATTAGACCACTGATGATTGGTGCAGGGGTTTTCTTAAGTGGACGCCCACTTGCCCACGCCGGGTTAAAATCACTGCGGGCAAGTGGTTTTTCAAAGTAGATAGCCCTGCGGGCAAGTTTATTTATGAAAATGAAATCATTCGGGCTTTTTTTTCTATAGTATATCAGGGGTGAAATGCTTGCAAATTGTCTTTGATATATAATAACTAAAATTCACCTTAATATTACACAAATTTAGTTTTAAACATTAACAAACACCAACTAACTTCAAGATCGGGCATCCTGTTTTCACTGGGGACTAGTAGATGTTCAAAGTAACTTGCCCCCTGGACAAGTGAAAGTCAAATCCTTAAGTAAACCCCTGCCATTGGTGGTGGTGATTTTAATCAAAACTGCAAATCTGGATAGTTTCTTTTTCTTGGTAACTTAATTTCCCAATCATTTTCAAGAATTGCTGTATTTTAAACTGAAGCAGTTCATGTCTAAATCACAGACAAGTAAAACCTACACTTTCCCTAATTTGTTTGCATAAATGTGGATTTCTTCCTTAATTGTTATAGATTTTGACATATTGTGTTAAATATTTTGCTAATTCAATTACTTATATGGCTTATACGTGATTTAAGTGCAAATAATTAAAGGATTTTGAACAATTTTATATTGAAATCAAATAGAATTTATTTGTTGGATTATTGTGTATTCTCTCTTTTGCATCCTGTAAGAGAAAACTTTTCCAATTTGCATATTATTATCCAAATTGATATTATCGTCACAGCAATTTGAATAGATTTTCAGTTCTAAACCTTGTTTGACCTTAGTGCTATGTAGAATATTTTGATGTCTTGGGGAAGCGTATTGATACATAAGTTACTCTCCTATTTGTAAATAAATGTCTTTTTTTTTCTCTGTTGATACTTGCCAATACGTTATTTCCTTCAATCTGAGTGAGCTGAACATTAAAAAAGCCATTTAGTGTAGTATCCATTACTTGATACCACTAATACCGTACACTATTACAGATTTGATCAAGATTGGTTTTTTGTCAATCTGAGGATCAGATATTAAGAAACATTTGTTACAAAAAGCAGAGTTAGGAGTGTATACATTTTGACACTTACCCACGGCCCATATTGATCCAAATTCCAGGCTGTCAATTATTGTACGTTTGCTATTGATCAGTTGTTGCAGGCCTGGTGATTGCCTGAGGCTCTGAACTTGATGTTGTTTATAGAGACAGGTGAATGAGACTTATGTCTGAAGTTAAAATTCCATTGTGGATAAGGCTGTCTGTCTTCCTTCTTCTGGTGCTGTACTTTGTTCTGAAAGATTCCTATAATCTAGCAGTCGTTTGGATCGAAGATCAGGAGATCCCATCCTCCAGGATGTCTAGTTTGAATACACATTCCAAGAGACCAAGTGTGGGATTTTGACTCCGCTTCTCCAGGGTCAAGGTCATTGGATGCTCTTTGATTGAGGTGTTTAGTCAAGTTTGGATTTGCCTCTCCAAACAAGATTTGTGCACCATGGGGATGCCAGATATAAAAAATGACCTTACATACTAATATCATGCTTGTATCTCACTAACCATTCATGGGATTGATTTTAATACATCTGTTTAAATTAAAGCAAACTTTAATGGAATTGAATAGAAATAATTTCCCTTGTTTGATAACACTTGTTTTTAGCTCACCTGAGCACAACGTGCTCAAGGGTGAGCTTTTGTGATGGCCCTTCGTCCAGCGTCCGTCATGCGTCATCAACAATTTGGCTTGTTAACACTCTAGAGGCCATATTTTTAGGCCAATCTTCATGAAACTTGGTCAGAATGTTTGTCTCCATAAAATCTTGGACAAGTTCGAAATTGGGTCATGAGGGGTCAAAAAGTAGGTCATGAGGTCAAGCCTTATAAAGACCTTGTTAACACTGTAGAGGCCACATTTTTGGCCATATCTTCATGAAACTTGGTCAGAATGTTTGTCTCCATAAAATCATGGACAAGTTCGAATTTGGGTCATGTGGGGTCAAAAAATAGGTCACAAGGTCAAATCTTAGAAAACCTTGTTAACACTCTAGAGGCCACATTTTTGGCCCAATCTTTATGAAACTTGGTCAGAATGTTTGTTTCCATAAAATCTTGGACAAGTTCGAAATTTGGTCATGTGGGGTCAAAAAGTAGGTCATGAGGTCAAATCTTAGAAAAACCTTGTTAACACTCTAGAGGCCACATTTTTGGCCCAATCTTTATGAAACTTGGTCAGAATGTTTGTTTCCATAAGATCTTGGATAAGTTCGAAATTGGGTCATGTGGGGTCAAAAAGTAGGTCATGAGGTCAAATCTTAGAAAAACCTTGTTAACACTCTAGAGGCCCCATTTTTGGCCCAATCTTTATGAAACTTGGTCAGAATGTTTGTTTCCATAAAATCTTAGACAGGTTCGAATTTGGGCCATGTGGGGTCAAAATGTAGGTAATGAGGTAAAATCTTAGAAAAACATTGTTTACACCCCATAGGCCACATTTTTGGCCATATCTTCACGAAACTTGGTCAGTAATGTCTGTTTCCATAAAATCTTGGACAAAGTTCAAAAATGGGTCATGTGGGGTCAAAAAATAGGTCACAAGGTCAATATGAAAAATCCAACATATGTTGCTCATTTATAATCAGGTGAGCGATCAGGGCCATCATGGCCCTCTTGTTTTGAGAGGGTGAGCTATTATGATCTCGTGAGCGTCCGTCGTCCGCCGTGCGGCGTCAGCAAGTTTTAGTGTTTACACCTTTATTTCTTGAGCAATCATCTTCAAACTTAAAGACAATGTTTATGACCATAATGTCTCGATTGAGTTCGATTATGGCTGAGATCCGTCAATTAGGTCAAGAGTTATGCCCCTTTTAATATTCAAAAAATGCCAGATTTCACGTTGTTTACACTCAAGCATCTGCATCTTTTGAGCAATCATCTTCAAACTTTATGGCAATGCTTATGACTATAAGGTCTCGATTGAGTTCGATTATGGCTAAGATCCGTCAATTAGGTCAAGAGTTATGCCCCTTTTAATATTAAAAAAATGCCAGATTTCACGTTGTTTACACTCAAGCATCTGCATCTTTTGAGCAATCATCTTCAAACTTTATTGCAATGCTTATGACCATAATGTCTCAATTGAGTTCGATTATGGCTAAGATCCGTCAATTAGGTCAAGAGTTATGCCCCTTTTAATATTAAAAAATGCCAGATTTCACATTGTTTACACTCTAGCATCTGCATCTTTTGAGCAATCATCTTCAAACTTTATTGCAATGCTTATTACCATAATGTCTCGATTGAGTTCGATTATGGCTGAGATATGTCAGTTAGGTCAGGAGTTATGCCCCTTTTAATATTAAAAATTTGCCATATTTCACATTGTTTACACTCTAGCATCTGCATCTTTTAAGCAATTATCTTAAAACTTTATGGCAGTGCTTATGACCATAATTTCTTGATTGAGTTTGAATATGGCTGAGATCGGTCAATTAGGTCAGGAATAAAGCCCCTTTTGATATAAAAAAATGCCAGATTTCACTTTGTTTACACTCTAGCATCTTCATTTTTTAGCGCACCTGAGCATAGCTCAGGGAGAGCTTTTGGGATACTTGATTGTCCGTCGTCCGTCGTCAGTCGTCCGTCATCCGTCGTCCGTCAACAATATTGATGTTTACACACTAGAGGCTACAATTTTGATCCAATCTTCCTCAAACTTGGTCAGAATGTTTGTCTTGATAATATCTTGAACCCTTTCGAAAATGGGTCAGGTTGGATCCAAAAGTAGGTCAGTAGGTCAAATCTTAGAACAATCTTGTTTACACACTAGAGGCCACAATTTTGATCCAATCTTCCTCAAACTTGGTCAGAATGTTTGTCTTGATAATATCTTGAACCCTTTAGAAAATGGGTCAGGTTGGATCCAAAAGTAGGTCATAGGTCAAATCTTAGAACAATCTTGTTAACACTTTAGAGGCCACAATTTTGATCCAATCTTCCTCAAACTTGGACAAAATGTTTGTCTTGATGATATCTTGAACCCTTTCGAAAATGGGTCAGGTTGGATCAAAAAGTAGGTCAGTAGGTCAAATCTTAGAAAAATCTTGTTTACACACTAGAGGCCACAATTTTGATCCAATCTTCCTCAAACTTGGTCAGAATGTTTGTCATGATAATATCTCGAACCAGTTTGAAAATGGGTGGGGCTGGAAAGAAAAGTAGGTCAGTAGGTCAAATCTTAGAAAAATCTTGTTAATTATAACTCTGAGGGCAACATTTTTGGTCCAATCATCCTCAAACTTTGGCAGAATGTTTGTCATGATGATATCTTTTGTGGATGGGGTCAGAAAATTCCTGAACATTGTTTCATCTCATCATCTTTATTCTTAAGCAATCTGTTTTGTATAGGCAATGAATGATACTTTTTTCAGGTGAGCGATCTAGGGCCATCTTGGCCCTCTTGTTTAGTAATCTTTTTTAAACTTTAAGACAACGTTTATGCCCATAATTTCGCAATCAGGTTCAATTATAACTGATATTGACAAGTTAAGTTAGGAGTTATGCCCTTTTCACCATAAAAAAAGCCAGATTTCACTTTTACACTCTAGCATCTTTATTTCTTGAGCAATCATCTTTCTCAGGTGAGCGATCTAGGGCCATCTTGGCCCTCTTGTTTTTTTTTTGTGTGACTTTTAGATATTTTGGTAAAGCATAATTATGTTTGTAAAGTTTAATGTGACATTAAGAGGGTTGTGCAAAATATTTCAACTCTGTAATTAGTTTTTGTAATCATTCTTGGGGACTTTAGATATGGATTTTACACATTAGTCGGATTTAGGTGAGATTATCAGTTCTTTTAAATGGCAGCTTAGCTGGCTTTCTCATTTCACAGCTTCAGGAACAGAATTGAATTTTCTTTCTCACCCTTTATTAATGTTAGGGAAAAAGCTTTTTAAAGTTCCTCTTTAACAGAAAGAGTCCAGCTGAGAAGGAAAATGCTATATACATATTGCATAGGACCACTACAGGGTTCCAAAATCATTATCACTAAAAGTTTTGTTCTCAGATTATAATCACATATTTTTAGTGAACATTTTTTTTTTCATTATTATATAATTATTTGAAGAAGAGGGGGGCATATTGCTATGCACATGTCGGTTGGTCGGTCGGTATGACGGTAGACCAAACCTTGTCAGAGTGATAACTTAAGTTCTATTTGACCCTTAAGTCTCAAACTTAATATGGTTGTTGCTTATGACTAGCAGAAGACCCCTGTTGAATTTGGTGTCAATAACTCAAAGGTCAAGGTCACTTGTTAACATATTTTTATATGAAAGTCTTGTCTGAATAACAACTTTATTTCTATTTGACCCTGAGATCTCAAACTTGGTTGTTGCTTATGACTAGAAGAAGACCCCTATAGATTTTGGTGTGACTACCTCAAAGGTCAAGGTCATAAGATGATAAGTTTAATTCTTACAAACACTGTAAATAAAGCATTGTCCGACTGGTCACTCAAAATCTAATTGACTCTTAGATCTTAAACATTGTACAATAGTTACTTATGAATAGTAGATTTGGGGTCTGTACCTCAAAGGTGAAGGTCACAAGGTCATAAATTAAATTCTCTTTAACAATGTGTTAAGGAAGCATTGTCCAACTGATAACTCTAAGGATCTCTTTTGTATCAAATATTGCACAAGTGTAATAATAGGAAACCCTTTTTAGCTCAACTATTCGAAGAATATGAGAGCTATTGTAGTCGCCCTTTTGTCGGCGTCGGCATTGCAGCTTTTGATTAAAGTTTTGCATGCAAGTTACTATCAACCATATATCTAAATAACCATTTATGGTATTGACTTGAAAGTTTGTAAATATGTTCAGGGGCATCAGACAACCAAGGTAGATAACTCTTGGCAGAATTCAACATAAATTATGGCCACTTTTTAACTTAAACATTTTGGTAAAAGTTTTGCATGCAATAGAAAATTTGGTTAAAGTTTTGCATGCAAGCTACTATCAAGCTTGTATCTCAATAACCATTCATGGTATTAACTTGAAAGTTTATGAATATGTTTAAGAGCATCAGACAACCAAGGTAGATAACTCTTGATGGAATATATTACAAATCATGGCCCCTTTTTAAGTTACAAATTTTGGTTAAAGTTTGCATGCAAGATATTCTCATGCTTATATCTCAGTATCCAGGCATGCGATTCATTTGAAACATCTTTAATGCGTTTAGGGGTATCATACTTTCAAGGTAGATAGCACCTGATTAAATGTATTACAAATTATGGCCCCATTTAACTTAGAAATTTTGGTTAAAGTTTTGCATTCAAGCTACTATTCAGCTTATATCTCAGAAATTGTTTATGGTATTGACTGGAAAGTTAAGGAGTGTATTCAGAGGCATCAGAAAACCAAGGAGGATAACTTTTGGACTGAATTTTATACAGATTATGGCCCTTTTCTAACTTGGATACTTGGTTAAAGTTTTACATGCACAGTGTTATTATGCTTATGTCTCAGTAACTAGGCATGACTTCTTAAAAATATTAAGGGGTATCAGACTATCAAGGTATATCAGTTTTGACTATTATTATATACAGGGTATGTTAAGGGCAAGAATTGAAAAAGATTTCATTTGGTTTACCAACAAACATTTTGAATAGTCGAGCGTGCTGTCCTCTGACAGTTCTTGTTTATTTTTAATATGTACCTCTAAGGTCAAGGTCACGAGATTATAACTTGAATTCTCACGAACACTGTGTTAATTATTAAGTATTGTCCGACTGACCATGAAACACTGAATCTGAATGGTTGTATATTATTGACAATGTTGCTTTCCTTAAAATTTCATACACTTACGTAAATTAGCTATAATTCATTATTTCAGTGAAGATTTAGTTTCATCTTTTAGCAGTGTTCATAATTATCAGTAGTAAACCTTCACCAAGATAAGTTCTGAACTTCGTGTCAAGCCATCCTTATGAAGTCAAACATCATGCATATAATGTAGCTATATAAATATGATGGCATATGAGGGGGGCATATTATGTTTTACAAACATTGTTTTGCTAGAGCTGTCGCTTTAAAAGCCAACACCTATTTTTAGCTCACCTGAGCACACTGTGCTCAAGGTGAGCTTTTGTGATCGCCCTTCATCTGGCATCCATTGTCCGTCGTGTGACGTGCGTCGTCAACAATTTAGCTTGTTAACACTCTAGAGGCCATATTTATAGGTCAATCTTCATGAAACGTGGTCAGAATGTTTGTCTCCATAAAATCTTGGACAAGTTCGAAATTGGGTCATGCTGGATCAAAAAGTAGGTCACGAGGTCAAATCGTATAAAAACCTTGTTAACACGCTAGAGGCCACTTTTTTGGCCCAATCTTAATGAAACTTGGTCAGAATTTTTGTCTCCATAAAATCTTGGTCAAGTTTGAATTTGGGTCATGTGGGGTCAAAAAGTAGGTCATGAGGTCAAATCGTATAAAAACCTTGTTAAAACTCTAGAGGCCACATTTATGGCCCAATCTTCATGAAACTTGGTCAGAATGTTTGTCTCCGCATAATCTTGGACAAGTTTGAAATTGGGTCATGTTGGGTCAAAAAGTAGGTCATGAAGTCAAATCATATAAAAACCTTGTTAACACTTCAGGAGGCCACATTTTTAGCCCAATTATCATGAAACTTGGTTGGAATGTCTGTTTCCATAATATCTTGGTCAAGTTTAAATTTGGGTAATGTGGGGTCAAAAAGTAGGTCAATATGAAAAATCCAACATATGTTGCTCATTTATAATCAGGTGAGTGATTCAGGGCCATCATGGCCCTCTTGTTTCCGTTTATAATGTTTTCTTCTAACTTTAGATGGGAAGTTATTAATAAGTATTTATATTTTATATTTGTTGTAGAGGTATGAAATGGCACTATCTTGCCATGGAGCTAGCTTTTGTGGTGATATGGTAGGGTGTCCGATTTGTTTAATGAAAGTCCCAAGTTCGACACCAGCTTAGGGCAGTGGGATTTTTCTTAGTTCCGCATGGTCCCTAAAATAAAAAAAAGACTCACCGTTGTAGTGGGGACGGCACCCTTATAAAGTTCCACAGACATTCATAATCCAGGAATTTGATCAAATGCTGACTGGGTGTGAGTCCTGACCCCAGTGTTTGTATGTCTCTTGTTTCTCTTTCAGAAACATTGGTGTCGTATATATCTGCCGGGTTCCTCATCTGCATCCAGTGACCTTGTACCGTATGTACTGTATACATCCAGATTAATGCACCCATGCGGTGTTACATATTCCATGACCCAGCCCCCATCTCATTAGTCCTACAACAGCGAGAAGCCCTTTAAAAATATCACATCCAGTAGGAGTTCCATGGAACCACTTCACATGCATACACCTCAGCACCTTTGCACGAATCTACCTCCGTTTTTTAAGAAATAGGCCGCTACTACTTTTACATCCAGTTTAGTGCCTATTTTTAATAACCTCAATAAAATGGATATTTCAACCCCTTTTCATTGTTTTTGTACGGAAATATATTGAAATTTATAAGGAATAAATTTTTTCAATTTCAGCAAACATTTATTTCAACTGACATACATTTGTTTAAAGAAGTAATACTTTTATTGCAGAAAATCAGTTATATATATATATATATTTTTTTTTTTTAGTGAAATACACACTTTTCTCCTTCAAAAAGCTAAAAAAATCTGTAATAAAAATTTCCTTTTTTGTTTATTAGTATGATATTTCCTTACTACTAAACATTAGAGTTAAAAGAAAATCTGTATTACAGATTTTTAGCTCACCTGAGCAAAGCTCAGGGTAGGTATTGTGATCCTGTGAGCGTCCGTCGTGCGTCATGCGACGTCAACAATTTTAAGCTCACCTGAGCAAAGATCAGGGTGAGCGATTGTGATCCCGTGAGTGTCCTTCATCTGTCGTGCGTCGTGCGGCGTCACTCTATCACTTTTATTTGTTAAGCAATCATCTTCAAACTTTATTGCAATGCTTATGAACATAATGTCTCGATTGAGTTCGATTATGGCTGAGATCAATTAATTAGGTCAGGAGTTATGCTCCTTTTAATATTCCAAAAATTCCAATTTCACGTTGTTTACACTCAGCATCTTCATCTTTTGAGCAATCATCTTCAAACTTATGGTATGCTTATGACCATAAGGTCTCAATTGGGTTCGATTATGGCTGAGATCCGTCAATTAGGTCAGAAGTTATGCCCCTTTTAATATTAAAAAAATACCATATTTCACGTTGTTTACACTCAAGCATCTTCATCTTTTGAGCAATCATCTTCAAACTTTATGGTAGTGCTTATGACCATAAGGTCTCGATTGAGTTCGATTATGGCTGAGATCCATCAATTAGGTAAGGAGTTATGCCCCTTTTAATATTCAAAAAATGCCATATTTCATGTTGTTTACACTCTAGCATCTGCATCTTTTGAGCAATCATCTTCAAAATTTATTGCAATGCTTATGACCATAATGTCTCGATTGAGTTCTATTATGGCTGAGATCCGTCAATTAGGTCAGGAGTTATGCCCCTTTTAATATTCAAAAAATGCCATATTTCACTTTGTTTACACTCTAGCATCTGCATTTTTTGAGCAAACATCTTCAAAATTTATTGCAATGATTATGACCATAATGTATTGATTGAGTTCGATTATGGCTGAGATCAATTGATTAGGTCAGGAGTTAAGCCCCTTTTAATATAAAAAAAAAGCCAGATTTCACGTTGCTTACACTCTATCATCTTCATCTTTTGAGCAATCATCTTCAAACTTTATGACAATGTTTATGACCATTATGTCTCGATTGAGTTCGATTATGGCTGAGATCCGTCAATTAGGTCAGAAGTTATGCCCCTTTTAATATTAAAAAAATACCATATTTCACGTTGTTTACACTCTAGCATCTTTATCTTTTGAGCAATCATCTTCAAAATTCATGGCAATGCTTATGACCATAATGTCTCGATTGAGTTCTATTATGGCTGAGATCCGTCAATTAGGTCAGGAGTTATGCCCCTTTTAATATTCAAAAAATGCCAATTTCACTTTGTTACACTCTAGCATCTCATTTTTGAGCAACATCTTCAAAATTTATTGCAATGCTTATGACCATAATGTATTGATTGAGTTCGATTATGGCTGAGATCAATTGATTAGGTCAGGAGTTAAGCCCCTTTTAATATAAAAAAAAATGCCAGATTTCACGTTGCTTACACTCTAGCATCTTCATCTTTTGAGCAATCCTCTTCAAACTTTATGACAATGTTTATGACCATTATGTCTCGATTGAGTTCGATTATGGCTGAGATCCGTCAATTAGGTCAGGAGTAAAGCCCCTTTTAATATTCCAAAAATGCAAGATTTCACTTTGTTTACACTCTAGCATCTTCATCTTTTGAGGAATCATCTTCAAACATTTTGGCAATGCTTATTACCATAATGTCTTGATTGAGTTCGATTAAAGCTGAGATCTGTTGATTAGGTCAGGAGTTATGCCCCTTTTAATATAAAAAAATGCCATATTTCATGTTGTTTACACTCTAGCATCTTCATTTTTGTGTCGCCTGCATAGCATGGCAGACACATAGGGATCACTTTGTCTGTCGTCGTCGGCGTCGTCGTCGGTGTCGTCGGCGTCGTCGGCGTCACACTTTCTTGTCCGGAGCATAACTCGAAAAGTATTTGAGGTATCACCTTGAAACTTAAAACATGGATAGATCACATTGAGGTGGAGTGCAGTGCACAAGAATGATAACTCTGACTTTCGTATTTTCTGAGTTATTACCCTTTGTTGATTCTGAGATTTTATTTTTGTCCGGACCATAACTCGAAAAGTATTTGAGGTATCACCTTGAAACTTAAAACATGGATAGGTCACATGGATTTATAGTGCAGTGCATAAGAATGATAACTCTGTTTTATTTTCGGAGTTATTTCCCTTTGTTGATTTTCAGACTTAATTTTTTCGAAACGTATTTGAGGTGTTGACTTGAAACTTCATAGATCTCAATGGTCTGAGTGCAGTGCACATGAATGATAACTCTGTTTCTCTTTTTCCTTGAGTTATTGCCCTTTGTTGATACTCAGACTTCATTTTTGTCTGGAGCATAACACGAAAAGTATTTGAGGTATTACTTTGAAACCTCACAGGTGGAAAGATCTCATGGAGTGCATTGTGCAAGAATGATAACTGTTGTATTTTTGGAGTTATTTCCCTTTGTTTATTTTTTTGGATTTAATTCTTGTGTGGTGCATAACTTGTAAAGTATTTGAAGTGTTGCCTTAAACATTTATAGTAGATAGATCTCATTGGTCTGAGTGCAGTACACAAGAATGATAACTCAATAATGATAATGATGACTACAAACTTGCAACATGTATATAATTAACGTCATAAGTGCTTAATGACGTCATAATTTTTCTTACAGTTAATGTTTTGAATTCATAGTCATTCTGACACTCCTCTGATGAAGACTGTATAGTCGAAAGTGCTCGGGAAAATTATTACATATTGCACTGTTTGAATATTTTATTCCCCCCCCCCCCAAAAAAAAAAAAAAAAAAAAATATATATATATATATATATATATATGTGTGTGTGTGTGTGATTTGGTGTTATTTTGTACCTCACAAAATAGATTATGCTTTATCAATAATTTGTCAAAAGATCGATTTTCTAGTCAATTCTTTCATCAAACATGCTTAAATGCAGGCGACACAAGTGTTCCGAGGAACACCCACATCTAGTTTTAGCAATCATCTTCAAACTTTATGACATTGTAAATGACCATAATGTCTCGATTGAGTTCAATTGTGGCTGAGATGGGCTATTTAGGTCAGGAGTTACGCCCCTTTTAATACAAAAATGCAAGATTTCACTTTGTTTATTCTCTACTAACTTCATTTTTTTAATGATCTTTTTTAAACTTTAAACCAATGTTTATGCCCATAATCTCGCAATCGGGTTCAATTATAACTGATATTGACTCGTAAATTTAGGAGTTATGCCCTTTTCACCATAAAAAAAGCCAGATTTCACTTTGTTTACACTCTAGCATCTGCATCTTTTGAGCAATCATCTTCAAACTTTATGGCAATGCTTATGACCATAAGGTATTAATTGAGTTCGATTATGGCTAGATCTGTCAATTAGGTCAGGAGTTAAGCCCCTTATAAAAAAAAGCCAGATTTCACTTTTACACTCTAGCATCTTTATTTCTTAAGCAATCATCATTCTCAGGTGAGCGATCAAGGGCCATCTTGGCCCTCTTGTTAGAAAATCGTATTTTAATTAATTCACCGTATTTTGTAGGTCAAACCGGTCTTTAAATCCTTTTATTTCTTAACCCAAAATAAAATATTTGTCATTTGTTGTTCATTGCATAAAATAAAAACAATATGTGCAGAAATTAAACTTAGCATGTGTTTTGGCTTGTTTCTAAATAAATTTTCCGAATTCCGCCCCTTTTCGATAATTACGGTACGTTTTACTCTTACGTGTAACAACTCGAAACGGTTTTCCACGCTGTGATGAAAGCCAACATTCATTTTTGGCTAAAAAATTCTGCTACATTTTCAACATAATCATCAAAGGATTTGAAAATAAAGGTAAAGTACATTTCCATGAACTAGTTCGTTACGAAAAATTGTATTATATTGTGAGTTAAATGTGTATTTTTTACTTTTTGGACTGTCTATCAACTGTCATGGTTCTGTGCTCGCCATTTTCATCGCACATGATTTTCTTGGAAAATGTCAAAACTAGGAGGTTGTAATGGTTTATTTGGTAGATACTGGTTTTTAAAATATACTTTTTCATCTAAAGAAGAAATGAACTTTTTACTGAGACGCCTTCCAAATGATTATATTGCTATCATTATCATACGCATGCAGACGACTGTGTTAAGATTTGTAAGTTGGAGGGTTATGAGATGTTTTAAAGTCTTTTTTAGGTATTATAACTGGAATAATTTTGAATTTTCACTGGCAAAATCAATACACAAGCAAATCCGTTCATCTGCTTCTTGTTTCAAATTTGTTTTCAACATGAATTTCTAATTTTTACTCAGTGACCCCGTGTATTGAAAGAGGGTTGTTTCAAAAGCATTATTAACAGTTAATATAAACAAATTCCACAGAACAATACTGTAGTCAATATCTAACATGACATCCTTACATGTTTTCAATCTCATTTCATTGTTATTACAATAATGAGATTCTTTTCATCCACTGTACATTCATTTCTATTAAATAAAAATTCATTTATATGATAAAATAACTTGTAAAATAAAATATTTAGCTCTACTTATAAAACTATAGATCTGTGCAGTAAACAGGTTTTAGAAAAATAATTGACAAATATACCAATGAAATTTACCTTATTAGTATGCTATTTGAATCATATTTTATGATAGAAATATACACAAAAATATGTTGCAAGATCCTTATTGAAAACTCTGAGTTCTAGATTAAGTCAAGTTGTTGAATTTTTCTGATAACAAAGGCCCTGTTCCCCTCCCCAGTTTGTCTGGACAACATTTTTTTTTGTTTCATTCTTTCTTTTTTTTTTTTCCTGAAGAATAACCAAATTTGACATTTCATTCTATGCATGGTTCTTGTTCCTAATCTAGAAGTTAACGTAGTGGAAGATTAATAGGAGTTTGCATAAATGAAAGTTTTTAGCTCACCTGAGCACGAAGTGCTCAAGGTGAGCTATTAGGATCACCCTGCATCTGTCGCCCGTTGTTGTGCGTCTTGCGATGTGCATCGTCAACAATTTGCTTTAAAAAACTGAAACCGCTTGATTAAATTTGATTAAACTTCAGGCAGGGGTGATCCTTGGGTGAACCTTCACAAAGGTTGCTAAAATAAACTTGATCCATGCAGAAGTCTGGTTACCATGGCAATGGAAAGAAAAAAGTTATGAAAACTTTAAAAATCATATCCTTTAAAACTACTGTCTAGATTTCAAAATGTTTTGGTACAGATGCTCCTTGGGTAACCCTCTACCAAGACTGCTAAAATTATTCTGATCTGAAAAAAAAACCTGGCCGCCAGGGGCGGGTTTAATTTCCCTTAAATGTATGTAGTGAAATCTTTAAACGACATCTCCTCTGAAACCGCTGGACAGAATTTGTTTAAATTTGGCAAGGTTGATCCTTGGGTGAAGCTTCACAAAAAAATGCTAAAATATTCCAATCTGTAAAAAAGCATGGCCACCAGGGGTGGAGCTAATTTGCTTTGTATGTATATAGTGGAATGACATCTTCCCTCAAACTGCTAGACAGAATTTGATTAAATTTGGCAGGGATGATCCTTAGGTAAAGCTTCACAAAAGTTGCTAAAATTATTCTGATCCATAAAAAATCATGGCCACCAAGGGCAGGGCTAATTTGCCTAATATGTATATAGTGAAATCTTTAAACGACATCTTCTCTGAAACCGCTGGACAGAATTTGATTGTATTTGGCAGGGATGATCATTTGGTGAAGCTTCACAAAAGTTGCTAAAACTATTCTGATCCGTTAAAAATCATGGTCATCAGGGGCCAGGCTAATTTGCCATGTATGTGTATAGTGAAATCTTTAAATGACATCTCCTCTGAAACTGCTGGACAGAATTTAATTTAATTTTGCAGGGATAATCCTTGGGTGAAGCTTCACAAAAGTTGCTAAAATTATTCCAATCTGTAAAAAAACATGGTCATCAGGGGCCAGGCTAATTTGCTCTATATGTTTATAGTGAAATCTTTTAATGACATCATCTCTAAAACTGCTGGACAGAATTTAATTACATTTGGCAAGGATGATCCTTGGGTGAAGCTTCATAAAAGTTGCTAAAATTATTCTGATCCATTAAATAACGTGGCTGCAAAGGGCAGGACTAATTTGCCTTAAATGTATATATTGAAAACTTAAAATGCCTCTCCTCTGAACTTGCTGGACAGAATTTGATAAAACTTTGCAGGGATCATTTCCTTCAAAACTACTGGCCAGATTTCAAAATGTTTTAATACAGACTGATGTTCCTTTGGTAATCCTATACTCAGGTGAGCGATGCAGGGCCATCATGGCCCTCTTGTTTGTTGTTGTTGTTTTTTAAAAATACATTATTTGTTTCAGGTCAAAATCAAGATTTGTGAAACAAAACCATGGTGTAATTTCCATGAAGATTATTCTGGACAAGTCTATAAAAAATGAAATTAAAAAAATAAACACCAAACTTCTTTATATATAAGGCATGCATATGTATTGTATATTATTTACTAAACTTAGGAGAGAAATAAACCAAAATGAGCTTATCCTGCAAAAAAAAAAATGTTTCAAGACAAGAATGCTTATGCAAAGTAGAAAAAAAAGAAGATTTTTTAGCTCACCTGGCAGGAAGTGCCAAGGTGAGCTTTTGAGACCAGCCTTTGTCCGGCATCCGTCGTCATGAGTCGTCAACAATTGATTTAAAAATTTTCTTCTCTGAAACTACTGATGGGAAAGTGATCATATTTTGCAAGGATGTTCCTAAGGTGATCCCCTATAAAAATTGTTCAAATGGTTCCAGTCTGTTGCATAATTAGGTCACAGGAGCTAAAAATAGATTTTAAAAGTGAAATCTTAAAAATTCTTCTCCTCTGACACCACAAGGCCTAGAGCTTAGATATTTAGTGTGTAGCATTTTCAAGTGGATCTCTACTAAGTTGTTCAAATCATGACCCCGGGGTCAAAATTGGCCCCGCCGCAGGGCTCACTTGATTTAACATAGACTTATATAGGAAAAACTTGAAAAATCTTCTTCTCAGAAACCACAAGGCCTGGAGTTTAGATATTATGTGTGCAGCATTGTAGTAATCATACCAGTTGTCAATCATGGCCCTGGCATCAATTAGCCCACTTTAGGTCACCTAATTTACATAAGCTAATATAGGAAAAAACTTGAAAAATCTTCTTCTCGGAAACCACAAGGCCTGGAGTTTAGATATTTGGTGTGTAGCTTTGTCTAGTGGATCTCTACCAAGTTTGTTCAAATCATGGCCCTGGGGTCAAAATTAGCTCTGCCCCAGGGGTCACTTGATTTTACATAGCCTAATGATACAAGGTGAGCAATCCAAGGCCATTATGGCCCTCTTATACGTAAACTGCAAATATCTACAAAGCACATGTTTATTTATTATCTGCAGTGTTAAGCTTTCTTTGTCTTTGAAAGAGAAAAGACCACAATCAAATGTACTGTATTAAGTTTATTTTACTTCTTATGTGAAATAGTAATTCAGATCAACACACAGCACATGTAAACATGCAGTATTACTTACAGTGACAGTTGTGGTGAAGAAGAAAAAGAAGAAACGATATCAGTGAACGATAATGTTTGAAAAAGAATAAATGAGAATATTACATGACTGTAATGTTGGAATTTTGAATTAAGCTGTTTTGAGTTTCTATTTCTGTTAAATATTTGCACTGAAGATGTGAGCATGTCGTAACTTATTCATACTAATGGTCAGTATTACATACTTCTTTTCAGATTGCAGAAAACAGACAAAGGTGTATGCTCTCATTTCAAAGACAGACATTGTTGAATGTTGATGTTATTTGTGATATCATAAATGTAATCTTAGAATATCAATAAACAACTAAAAATATATTGTGTCATTCAATGTGTGAGTTTTGTGTGTGTGTGAGAGAGAAAGAGAAGGCTTACATACTCTTATATACTTCCAGATCAATACATTAAAATTTCCAAGAAGAATAATTAAATTCAAACAATCACATACTCCAAAAAGAAAAATCAAGTTCAAACAATTAAATGCTCTTAAAAGTTAGCTGGCATTCACTCATCTAAGCTTAAAAAATAATGATTTTTTGCTGTATATGAAATCTACACAATATACAGAAAACTAGATAAACAAATTCATAGGTTTACTTTAATATTATTAGTTCTACTCCAACTTAGAAACATTTAGTTCTTATAACTTACAGGTTCTTTGGCTGGACCAGTACTTTGTGGCAGCACTTGGGAAGGTGTATAGGTTTAAAGTTATACTGTAGATGAAAATGATATATGTAATTAAGGGCATCATTAAAAAAAATAGGTTTACTGATGAGCAACTGAACCACAAACAGGCCCCTACTCATTTTAATCAAGAAGAGGGAGGGACTTGGCACAGAAAATGGCACTCAAAGTCAATGTAAATTTACATTTAAACCACCAACTTAAATTTCAAAAATGATTTCTCTTTATATGTAAATATTTAATTCATATGCATTTGCATTTTTTTCTTGCTGATTCTCACTTCTTTTGAAACCTTCAATGACTGTATAAGACTCTCTCTCTCTCTCTCTCTCTCTCTCTCTCTCTCTCAGCATTGAGATAAATATGTATTTGCATGTTTCTGTGTTATTCACAGACTGTACTGACATTTATTACGTGTTAATATAAATAAAGATGAGAAAAAGATATGTTGGTCTGTTAAGTGAAATATAAAGTTAAGAGGGAGAGTGAGAGAAAGTGCATGCATTTATATCATTCCCAGCATATTTTAACATTTATGTTGATGTACTAAAATAATGTTAATTATAAGTGGAAAAGATAAACGTAATTTTAATGATGTTTTTAATTCGGAATTTTATCCCAACCAAAAATCTCTCTCTGGTAAACTTTTATAATGCCCCTCACTGAATACACATTCTGCCGATTTGAATTTCATAACCGTGTAAATTTCATAATGACGCAATGACAGTTGCTAAAAATAGACAAGAGCGTGTCAAGCACCCTGGTTTAAGTAGTCACAACTTAAGTTTCTAAACAGGTAAGAGTGCATAAAGCAGGGATTTTCTGGTACAGTGATTTTCAGCTAAATTAATTGGTCTTACAGACTTCATTATGAGCTTATGCTTACAGAAACGTTAAAAGCAATAATTAAAAGGCCCCTCTTGGTCTTTATATTTTGTGGCGGTATATTTTGTGGCATCATTGGCACTCTTGTTACTTGTGTTGTATTCACGTAGTGGAAAACATTATATTTTTAGCTCGACATGATGCTGCTCAAGGTGAGCTTTTGTGATCGCCCTTCGTCCGGCGTCCGTCGTCGTCCGTCGTCCGTCGTCAACAATTTACTTTAAACGACATCTCCTCTGAAACCGCTGGACAGAATTTAATGAAACTTGGCAGGAATGTTCCTTGGGTGAGGCTCTACAAAAGTTGCTAAAATAAAGTTGATCCATGAAGAACTCTGGTTGCCATGGCAACAAAAAGAAAAATAATTTGAAAACTTTAAAAATCATCTCCTTCAAAACTACTGGCCAGATTTCAAAATAATTTGGTACAGATGTTCCTTGGGTCAACCTCTACCAAAGTTGCTAAAATTATTCCGATCCGTAAAAAAACATGGCCGCCAGGGGCGGGGCTTATTTGCCTTATATGTATATAGAGAAACCTTTAAACAACATCTCCTCTGAAACCACAGGACAGAATTTGATTAAACTTGGCAGGGATGATCCTTGGGTCAAACTTCACAAAAGTTGCTAAAATAAACTTGATCCATGTAGAACTCTGGTTGCCATGGCAACAAAAAGGAAAAAAAAATGAAAACTTTAAAAATCATCTTCTTCAAAACTACTGGCCAGATTTTAAAATAAATTGGTACAGATGTTCCTTGGGTCAACCTCTACCAAAGTTGCTAAAAATTTTCCGATCCGTAAAAAAAACATGGCCGCCAGGGGCTGGGCTTATTTGCCTTATATGTATATAGAGAAACCTTTAAACAACATTTCCTCTGAAACCACAGGACAGAATTTGATTAAACTTGGCAGGGATGATCCTTGGGTCAACCTTCACAAAAGTTTCTAAAATAAACTTGATCAATGTAGAACTCTGGTTGCCATGGCAACAAAAAAAAAGAAGAAGAAAACTTTAAAAATCATCTTCTTCAAAACTAAAGGCCAGATTTTAAAATAATTTGGTTCAGATGTTCCTTGGGTCAACCTCTACCAAAGTTGCTAAAATTATTCCGATCCGTAAAAAAACATGGCCGCCAGGGGCGGGGCTTATTTGCCTTATATGTATATAGAGAAACCTGTAAACAACATCTCCTCTGAAACCACAGGACAGAATTTGATTAAACTTGGCAGGGATGATCCTTGGGTCAACCTTCAAAAAAGTTGCTAAAATAAACTTGATCCATGTAGAACTCTGGTTGCCATGGCAACAAAAAGAAAAAAAAAGAAAACTTTAAAAATCATCTTCTTCAAAACTACTGGCCAGATTTTAAAATAAATTGGTACAGATGTTCCTTGGGTCAACCTCTACCAAAGTTGCTAAAATTTTTCCGATCCGTAAAAAAACATGGCCGCCAGGGGCGGGGCTTATTTGCCTTATATGTATATAGGGAAAACTTTAAACAACATCTCCTCTGAAACCACTGGACAGAATTTGATTAAACTTTTTTTTTTTTCTTTTATTTATTTCCAGACATAAAAAACAATACATTAACACATACATATACATACACACAAACATTTTCATATACATACACACACTCACCTGCACATATACATATGAATAAGTTATCATTTACTATGCTGGGAATTAAATAATATGCTTTCTCTCTCTCTTTCTCTCTCTCTCTCTATCTCGTTTTCTCAAAAAAACAAAACAAAAAAATTCTTGATCTATTAACATATGTTTTCCTATCACGCATTCTCCCTAAAACTATCTATCATATCTTTCTGTATATTTGTTTCAAAAAAAAGTTATGTTTAAGGTTAAAATATTTCTACTTTTCAATTCATTTTGATTAAATCTAATCTTTTTTTTTTTTTTGTTGGTCTGTGATGTTTTTTTTTTAAAAAATTTTTTTCTTCTATTTTTTTTTGAGATATTCCTGAAAAATGATGGTTTTATTTGATTAATTTTAGCATAAAATATAAAATATTTCATGACTATTATAAGAATATTACAAGCATTATAATTCATACTTTTTGTTGTTATTCCTAATAATGCTTCATTTTTTCTTACAACAATATCAATAGATTTTGATTTTATAAAAGTATTTAATGAGTTCCATAGAGGCTGTACAGTATTACATTCCCAGAATAAATGTTCAATCGACTCAATTGATTCATTACAAAAATCACACAGGCTTGAAGATACATATTTGAATTTGAAAAGTAGTTTGTTTGTAGGGATTATTCTCATCAGAAATTTGTATTGGAAGTTTCGTAATGTTGTGTCTATTGTCGACTTGTAAATATTATTATATATCTGTTTCCATGGGAAATTATGAGGGTTTAGACAGAGTTCATTTAACCACTTTCTTTCACTTGATGGGGACTCTTATTTGAAATAATGTTAAATTTTTTTTTAAATTTTTTTTGTCAGATATTTAATAAAATGGTTTTTTCAATTTATATAAATTTATAAGTTGTTCGAAAGTGTATATTGAATTTTTTCTATAGTCATATAAATGTTCGAAATATTGAATTCCTTTTTCATACCACTTTTTGTAAAAAAATGTCACTCCATTGGTTTTAATTAATTTGTTATTCCATATAATTGTTTTACCTATTGGGTTTTTGCAGAAATCTGTCTGGGTATGAATTTTTATCCATGCATGTAAGACATCGAAAAGGAAGGATTTTTTATTATCTATTTTAGAAATTATGTTTTCATCAATATTACATTTAAATATGAGATCAGTGCCATACTGTTTAAGTTTCATATTGAAAAATGTTTTCCATGGACTTACATTTTGTTTATCTATATATCTTTTTACCCATCCAGCTTTCATAGAATACATGAATGATTCTATATTTGTAAGTTTTAATCCACCTTGATCTTGGGGTAAGTATATAATGCTTCTTTTTATTTTATCAGGTTTTCCATCCCATAAGAATTTAAATATGGTTGTTTGTACACTATTTATTGTTGTTTTATTTGGATTGTTTAAAATTGATAGTGGGTATATCAGTTTTGGCAGGGCAAATGTTTTAATAACCGTGACTTTTCCCATCAATGTAAGTTTCCTATGTTCCCATTGTTTTAATATCTTATTGAACTCATTAATTTTTCTATCTATATTGTATTTGGATGTTTGTTTTATATCATTGTAAAGGGTTATACCGAGAACCGTTGCACTTTCTGAAGTCCAGACAAAAGGCTGTGTTTTACAGAATTGGATGATAGTTTTATTTAAAGATCCAACTCGTAGGATAATGGATTTATTTATATTGAGATTAAGGCCGGAACATTTTGAAAAATGGTTTAATGTTTGTATTAAGTTTTTAAAGGATGTTTCGTCACCACTGTTGAAAAATGTTGCATCATCAGCAAAGAAACACTGTTTTATCTCCGTTTTATTGGTAACTATTCCTTTTATATCTTTGTTATGATTTATATAATTTGTCAGCGTTTGTATACATAAAATAAAAATAAAAGATGGTAAGGGACATCCTTGTCTCACTCCAGATGTTCCTTGGGTCAACCTCTACCAAAGTTGCTAAAATTTTTCCGATCCGTAAAAAACATGGCCGCCAGGGGCGGGGCTTATTTGCCTTATATGTATATAGGGAAAACTTTAATCAACATTTCCTCTGAAACCACTGGACAGAATTTGATTTAATTTGGCAGGAATGATCCTTGGGTCAAGCTTCACAAAAGTTCCTAAAATAAACTTGATCCATATAGAACTCTGGTTGCCATGGCAACAAAAAGAAAAAAAATATGAAAACTTTAAAAATCATCTTCTTCAAAACTACTGGCCAGATTTTAAAATAAATTGGTACAGATGTTCCTTGGGTCAACCTATTTATCTCCAAGATTTGTGCATTGCAAGCGCTTACATGTTGATAACAACTGTCATGCTGTTGACTCAGTGAGGAAAACAAAAGTTGTCTCCAAAAAACTAAAAACAGTCTTGATGTGAAAACAGAAACAAAATCATAAAATCCTTTGTCAGTTAAATACTTGAGCTGTGTTACGACTAGCTGGTGGGTTGGGGCATTTGTGTGAGTATAATTACCTTAACTGTTAACTAGATATTCAGTTAACATGGAATCCAGAAAACTGTTGTGTCTTTTAGCTTTATGGGAATTTTTTTTTATGGAAATACCCAATTCAGTTCTTTATTAGAGAGTAAAAAATATTTTGAGACCCAATAGATTTTTCCGGTAAAAATTAGGGTTTTATCCAATTGAAACAAAATCCTTATCTGCTGCTCTGACTCCTATACCTTAGTTATCTTTTTTCGGACTGGAAAAATACATGTCAAATGCCGTTGCTTTGAAGAAGAAGGTGCAGACGTCATTTTCCGGATGTTTATATCTGGATACTGAGTCAGGGTCTTAGACAAGCATTAAATAAAAGTAACTGATGATTTCCAAGCGTTTTGATCAAGTGCTCGCAATCCAAGCTTCTATCGATAATGGCTGATTCAACATAGCCTTAGACTGACGCCGAGTTGCTCCGCAATCGTATTTAAAAAGTTTGGATTCAAATAGATATAATTAGATTTAGGTTGTGTCATAAATTACCCACATTGTCAATTTCCTTGTGTCAATATCAAATTTATTGCGTCAAAGACGCAGGAAACGAGCTCTAGAGAAAACTCTGCTACTATGAAGCTTATATCTCAATAACCATCAGTAGTATTGACTTGAAAGTTTATGAGTGTTCAGGGGCATCAGACAACCATGGAAGATAACTCTTAAATATTTACTATGAATTATGGCTCTTTGTAAACTCATATATTTTGGTTATTGTATGCAATAGAAAATATGTAAATTTTACATAATATAATAAGTTAGGCTTTGCTAGGAAGACCTAGTATAGATCTGATACCTAACTATGGGAGAAGACATTCATTAAGGCACCAAAGTCTAACTTGGTAGTGTTCATTGACTGTGGATCTGAAGGTTGGGAGTTTGATCTCCACTCCCAGGTACACAGTACTGGTTCTACCCAGGAACTGTTGAGAGGGATTAGTAACAGTTCAAAACACTTTCTCAGTTGTCATTAGTGAT
This sequence comes from Solen grandis, assembly GCA_021229015.1. NCBI lineage: Eukaryota > Metazoa > Mollusca > Bivalvia > Adapedonta > Solenidae > Solen > Solen grandis. The sequence continues at coordinate 39,037,970 of CM037784.1, forward strand.
TTTCTTTTTTGTGAAATTTACCATATTTCAAGGGTTGTTTTCAATTCCCCACCATCCTAAATGCCATATTTTCCGAATGGAATCCTCCTTTTAGCCTACGAAATAAAAGAAAACTCTAAAAAATGTCTTGGTGTTGAAACTTCCATCTCCATAGTAACTTAACATCCCCATTATCTGTCATTCCCTAAAATATCATTCAATTAATATAAATAAAGCCAATATTTCTTTGAAAGCCTGATATTTTACCTCTTTAACTGTCTTGGTATGATGAAACAATCTCATTGTTGTAATCGTGTAAATCAATTACTTTCCCTGAATCTATTTTAAACCTCTATTTCGATAGAAGCATTTCAAGTGCATCTGCATTACCTGTATTTTATCTTCCATTATCTGCCTGCTTGTCTCTTTCATTTAGATATTTCTTCTTATTTTGTATCATTTGAGATTCCTTCAGGCAAAGAATTAATTAAAAGCTCTGTTAGGTTCAATTAGAGGTTGTCAGTAAATTTGAGCGCCACTTCAGTCTGAATCGTAAAAAAGTAAATTGAATTGAGAAAATAGCATAAAACCTAACAAATGCTTTTTGACCCGCTCGTCATCATCGGCATCTGTGTTGGTTAAGGT
>CM037784.1:39039693-39058424 GCA_021229015.1 Solen grandis
ACAAATTTTGAGATATAAGATCATAATTAAAATTGAGGGGGTGAGGCCAGACCCCTGGGTGACTTCGGGGGACACCAAAGTAGTACTATTCAATTCTTCTCGTTATAAGGAACAAAAAAATATGATTCAGGGTTGGAAATTTGGAATATTTTTAAAACCAAAATACATTTTTTATACAAAAATCCATCTTTGAGGGGGTGGGGCCTGACCCCCAGGAACCACCATTTACAAAAATCAGGGAGGCACCACTACTCATTTTGTAAAGTTTTGTAAAGCTAGGTCAAGTGGCCTCAGAGATATGGCCTGTACAAAGTTGCTGGTGTGAGAAAGAAGAAGAAATGGAGTAAAAACAATAAGTCTAAAAACTTAATTTTAGAGACTTAATTACAAGAATTATCATTGAAGATGATGAATACTTCCAGTTTGAAGAAAATTGCTGAAGAAATGAAGATGCTAAGAGAAAAAGTGAAATCAGGCTTTTTTTATCATTCAAGGGCCATAACTCAAGAACTAATGGGCAGATATCAGCCAAAATCAAACTTAGCCATATAGTTTGAAGAAGACTGCTGAAGAAATTAACATGCTAGGGTGAATGTAAGGAAATGTTGACTGACAGACAGATGGACATCCAGATGGATGGACCACAGATGCTGGACACTGACTGAACACAATACCTCACCTTGAGCACTCAGGTGAACTAAAAATGTATAGTTTAAAATCTGTAAACAAGGCAGTCCAAAGAACAGCTATATCCCCCACCGCTGCCTTAATAAAAACCTTTTCAGCACTACTGTTGTAGTGGGGTTTAAAACTGCATTTTATGTAATAAAGACAACATTTTGATGTAATTGACTTATGAAAAACTTTCTGTTGTTCAGAAAATATAGCATGGAAACAAAAATATCCAGGAATGAACACTGAACCATCAAATGTGACCTTGAACTTGAGCCAACATGACTGTCACCTGTGTTCTGCACATAGCCTCAATTTGGTTTATAATTGAGGCAAGTTTCATTTAAATCCTTCGAGGGGGATATGGAGCGGACATGAAATTGTAAGGAAATAGAAGGTTCAAACACATGACCCTCAAGTGTGCTTTGACTTTGAGCTGACATGACTGCAACCTATGTTCTGCACATCGTCTCAATTAGATATATATTTGAGGCAAGATTCATGAAAAAGCTAAAATGGGTATAAGAGATATGGAGCAGACACAAAATTGAAATGGAAATTGAAGGTTCAAACACACAACTTTCTAGAGTGACCTTGACCTTGAGCCTACATGGCTGCCACCTGTGTTCTGCACATCTGCACATCGTCTCAACTAGGTTTACATTTGAGGCAAGTTTCACGAAAATCCTTCAAGCGGTATAGGAGACATGGAGCAGACACGAAAACATTACGGACGGACAGACAGACGGACAGACAGACGAAGGCCATTCCTATAACCCCCCTCCCGCTTCGCGGCGGGGGATTTACAATATATGCCCAGGCCATTTATTTCTTGGATTTGATGGGATGTACTGAGACAAAGGGAATTCAGTCATACCTCTCTCATTTGCTTAGACTTCTAATCATTCTTTCATAAGAGATCATAGTGGTAACTGAGTTTTTAGAGTCATAATGTTACATTTACTTTGTATTTTATTAAATTCATTAACTCGTGCAATGTCAAACTGGAAAGAATTGTAAGTTTCACTAAACTTGAGAGAATTAATGTTAAACACCCACCTTGAAAAACATGATTGTTACAAGAAAAGACAAACAAAACTGAATTGCTTACAATAAGAATCTCTCTCTCTCTCTCTCTGACTTACATACATATATTTACGAAACTCAAAATGAAACAAATATCAAGCAACAAATGTATAAGAATACATTTAAAAACAAAAACACAGACCAAAAGTATTAATGTAAAATTATCATGGTTATTTGAAGTTGTCATTTGTTTTATTTTGCAGATGTGCAGGCTGATCCTGGTTTTCAAAGGTAGTCACAATTGCCCATGGCATTGTTTGAGTTAATTAGTGAATACATATTGAGTAAAGAGTGCTAAGCAAGTATACTGGTACTAATAGTGTATTCCAGTTAGTCAGAAATATGGCAATATATGGGTAAATTATTTTGAACTAAAGCATGAAACCTTGATACACTGCTGGCATTGTTATATACACCTATTGTTATATGCTTTAAATCAGTGGCCCTCCATCAACAGAATAGTAATTCATTATAAATATCAGTAATTGTTATACTTCATTGATGTTAGTTATCAAGTTGAGCTGCCTCTTGCATACCAGTAAATATCTGAAATAAGCTTTTATGAACTTTAACTGAAAAACTGACTTAAACTGTGAATTGAACTGTTACTGATGTAATTATTAATTATGTCATTTATAATATGCATGATCACAAGTTAAGAATTCAAAAATAATTAAAGAGTTACCCTCTGCAACCTAAATTTAGTCAAAATACAGGTTAAAAAGACACACTGTATTCAAAAGTAGTTAAATATTGCTACATCAACATATATAGTTATACATATCTATACTTCAAAAATACACCTCATGCTCTAAATTTTGTAGAATATTGTAAATAGTATTATAATTTTTCAATACACTTTGTGTTTTATACTTTGCCTTACCAAATCGACCTGAAAACAGAAATACAGTCTGCAATTTACATCCAGTCTTTAACAACAACAAACTAAAATAAACAAGAATATATTTCTGTGCGACACTGTTGTGCCACTGGCATACATCAGTCACAACCAAATATTTACTTACATTTTTAAAAGTTTATATTTTGATGTACATTTGTAAAAAGTTTCATGATGATGTGATGTCATTTTCATAGAAAAAAAAAGCTTAAACAAAAAGGTAAACCTGAGGTGTGATGGACGGATGAACAAACAAACAAACGCACAAACGAACAGATGGATGCACAGACCGAAAATCCACATACCCCGCAATGCAGATGACTGGGCATAAAAAGAACTTCATAAAAACGTTCTGGGTTCAAACAGATGTCAGGTCTCAGAATTCAATGTCTTTCATGATCGATGACTTTTCCAAGACAGAATTTCATCATTTTTATTCAGTTATTCAGCTAATTGTGGAAAATGAAACTGTGCTATCGGCCTACTTTTAACCCACTCAGGTATCTTACCAGCCTACTTTTAACCCACTCAGGTATCTTACTGGTAATGTGAACTACAACTATGCTTAATCATTGATGAATTGAATAAAATCTTCTTTTTGCAATATTGACATACCATACTTAACTTCCAGAGGATTAAAACATTTTCCACAATTTTCCAGATTTTTCCCAAATCTGTGCAAACCCTGGAAATTCTATAAGCATGCCATGTCCATAAATAAGCATATAAATAAGTTCAATAAAACATGATAATGAATTATACATGTAATGGGCCAATCTGACTAACCATTATACCTTTTATATAATAACATAATGCTCTTTACATAACAACATAAAAACGATTTCATTTCATATAGGACCAAAATAATAGGAATGATTTTGACAAAGGAGTACAGCAAGCTTAACTCCAACATCATTTTCAAACTTGGTTCTGTTGATAACAATATTTTTGATGTTGTTGACATTATTCTTGTAAAATTTAACAATTTAAACCCTTTCCCTCATATAGACATTTCTGACACTTAAGCAAACAGAGCAGACCCAGATCAGATAGCTCCTAATCAGGGTCTCCTCTGATGGCTTATCCTACATAAATTTGTACATGAATATTCATGAGATAACAGGTTAGAAGACAACATAAACAGTATTTACTGTCTATGAATTTTTATTGACATGTCAACCCGTCTAGTGGATATGACCATATTTGGTCATTCCTCACTAACATATTCTTTTCAGCTTCAGTGATAAAGTTACAAATGATGTAAGACCCCGTTAACAACAAGGCCACTTATCGTACAAAGCAGACCACTTAGCTAATGGTACAGACCTGCGTCAGTTGACGATGTTAATTGCATTCACACATCCTGCATATTTATTGTCATATCTATATCATCTGGGATAAATGACAACACCAAAACCACAAGTACTTTATTTCAAACTTATATGTTTGTCTTATTTCTGTTCCCTGTGGTCTAAAAGCCAAGGTTTTATCATGTCATAAAGTGAGCAGAGCTTTAAAGTTATGACATTATGTGCACTGTATGTGTTTCAACTTGCATATTTCAGCTATTTAAATGCTATTCGCAGCTACTTTAGGAGGCATGATATGTATGAATGAATTGTGGCCAGAGAAAGACACTGAAATGTGGTGTCTGGCTTTTAGTCACAGATACTCTCCTTTTTACGCTATGCTAATTACGATCAACCTGAAAGCCAGGGTCAACCTAAAAGCCATTCTCAATCTAAATCAGTTTCCTCTCATCTCAAAAGTATATTTGTTTGCTCAGTTTTAACTTCCAACAGTATTGCAGTCAATCAGGGACTTTTCCTACACAAGACAGACATAGTGCTGGTATGTCATGGCTTGGGATTGAACCTACCATCTTGTAATGAGGCTGGCACTGTAACCACGCTGCCATTTAAAATGGTATTTCTAAATAAATAAATCCTGATAAACATGCGAATTAAATGCTGATCTGGTTATATTTTGGTGCAATACCTCACAGTTCATATACAACAAAAATGACATTTTTTATTTAGTTTTTTTTTTATTTACAGTGGAAATTTTAGTGGGAAAGTAATTTTTTTTTTGTATCATATGTTGAAAACATTTTGTTTCATTTATGTGGACAATATGGATCATTTGTTTCAGTCAAATATGCTATCAACTTTAAATAAAGACTTTACTTACTTAAAGGCCAGTTATACTTCCAAAGCAGTGTATATTCTTCAGACAGGATAGAAAAGTGTGAACTACAGTATGGTTAAAAGATGCAATCTGTACATACTCGTTAATGACAATGTCACTACAATGCATAAATAAGACAGAATCTTTTACTAAAGATCATTCAGTTGTTTACAAAAATAACTAATTTGCATATTCCGCATATCTTTGTCATTTTTCTACATTTTCCATGGAACTTCTGTATGTCTCCATTAACGAATCACGAGTGCATAATTGACGACAGAGCAGATGAACAAATTGTTATCTGCCGAAGGTTTTTCAGTTTCAGATTATTTCCCATGTAATAATACAGACTGTGTTTGGGAAAACTCGCCAAAGCAAAAAGTAAACTATTTTGACATCCATCCAAAATACTAAATTGCGTAATTTGTTCAATATTTTCAATGTGTTTAATTGTTATTTTACAGCAGATATTTGCACATTATGCACCATTTGTGTTAGTCTACTATTATGTCAATACTGTTTTATATTTTCTTTTTCATATGAATTAAATCATTATGAAATACAGATATAAGGAACCTCTAAACGAAAAAAAAAAAACCATCAAAAGTAAATAAAGAATATGACACAAGGTGCTTCCTAAATATAACTGACACTGTATATCTACTCTGAATTTTATAACTGATCTATAACCATTTTAAGAAATGGGGGTTTGATCATGTTGCTAGTATTATAGTGGCATGATGTATAATGAGTCCCCATTCAGACTATAATGGCAGATCAATTAACCTGAATGAGAAGTCACTGTCACTGATTAATGACATCATAAAGATATACACAGTACACCAATACAATAGGTTGTCAACTGTGTGGGAGAGCGCCAATTTTAGTTATTCTGTAATGCTATTTTATCATAATGGAAAAATGGCTTACTCATTGATTAGCTTAATCTGTTGCTAGCGACATCATGGTTACTTTTTATATTTTAAGTTATATCATGTGACTCAAGGGAATATTAACCCTTTCCCTCATAGAGGAAACCATGAAAAGACCTATGCGAATAACATAAAACCAGATCAGGTTTTATGCTGCTCGCTGCTCCTCAGTGGTCTGGAAATAAGGATTTTGTAATTAAATTTGTTAAGGTTTAACTGTGGCTTTCTGCAGATCAGGCTTTATGTGGTACCTATTGAGTGTGTCAAAAGGAGTCTATATGAGGAAAAGGGTTAAATTGAGTAATTCAGTAGAAAACACCACTGATGATGAGGACTGAAACTAGTTTGATTAAATGAAAAATGTTTACTTGGCAATTATGTTTGAAAATTAAATTATACAATATATGTGCCTAACATTCACATTTTTTTTTTTTGGGGGGGGGGGGACTTAAAAAGCTATATACACTGAATTAATACTACTGAATAGATATAGAAGTGTGATCTCTTTTAAAAAAAATAATTTTGTTTGTTGTAAGAAACAAATATAATTACCAGAATTAAATGATCAGCCAAACATTTCTACTCACTATTTTTTTAAATCCAAAATAGATTGTAACATTATCCCTCATAAACATTAAAATAAAGTATACAAATAGGTAGATCATCAGCTTAATTTTGGAAAACTAGTTCATTTAAATGACGCTCAGTGTGATTTGATATTTTTGCATAATAATTGTCACTCATCTTCTACAAGGGATATTGACACTCAATGTAAAATGATACATGTATCAGGATTTATGGGTACACATGCAAATGTGAAAAACAGGACTGGGCATGCTGATGTGTCCACTGTGAAATGGGATATGGACAAAATCAGGATCCCTCATGTTCTTGGTGAATATCATATGATACTCATGTGACACTCACGTAAATAACATTGGCATCCGGCAGCAAGATTAGAACAAGAAATTAATGACAACATTTAGTTAAGTGAAAAATGATTTTCAGAGAAAACCTGCTATTCTCTGACAGACAAACAAGTTATGTATGCTAATTAGTTGAATAATTAAGGTATGTTTATTTTCATGGTGATGGTTTAAAGATCTTAATGTTTACCTATAATAGGTTTTTTTTTTATTCCCCATCATAATTTATTTTAACAAACATTTTAAGATGAAAAATTACACTAATTACTACACAAAAACACTCACCATTATGTTGTGAAATGTTAGGATCCGAAAAAAAAGAAAAAGCTCACCTTGAGCAGTTGTGCTCAGGTGAGCTAAAAAAAAACAACAACAACATGCAACTAACATAAAGCAATATCAGCTTGCATGTGAAATGACAACAAGGTGTGACATTGCTTCCTTATCATACTGCAAGAATCAAAATCTCCTTCAGTCTGATTTTGGTTTTACAATTTAAGTAAATCTGACAAAAAAACGAACATGAAAATGATACAAAATCATGGACCACTATCTCTTCCACAATGGTTTAAACCCTTCGCTTCATAGACACAATATGATGCAATGGCAAACAGATTAGACCCAGATCAGACATCTCCATGGAGAGTCACCTCTGTTTGCTCATACACTCTAGCAGCTCAGATTTTACACAATCAGCATGAAAAATAAAAATAAACTGTTTCATATACCATTAAGGTTTTGTAAATTCATTAATTTGAACACGAAAATTCATGAGGTAAAAGGTTTAAGTAAAACCTTTATTCCATGATATTATTTACTACTGGTACCTGCATAAACACTCAAACAAAGCTCACTTGCTTAAATATAAACATAAAGCTTAAAGAGCTTGAGGAAATGAAGAGTTAGGTGAATCAACCATATTTTTGTTGATTTGTTTTTAAACAGTAGCCCATTGATGTTGTGATAATGAAGACTGCAACAAAGAACATTATCACTAGAGTTAAAGAGAGCTGGAAATTGATTAATACATAGTATCTTAAAGTGCTTCTTACCCCTACACCACTGTGTCTTTACTCAAAAGAATGATAATTCAGCAATTATGATCAACCAATTTTTAATTTATCAATAAAGGTCAAGGTAACATGAAGGTCAAGGTCGTTTTCCTCTTACATTCAGTGTGAAGGTTTTATCGATTGGAAAAGTGCATGTAAATATGTACCAGTCTTGTCCAGGAATACAAAAACTAGCGTGATTTACAAATAGATTAATGAGGTAGGATAAAATATAGAGATTTCAGTCCCACTTGTAATAATGTGCAATAAGATGTTGCGAGACGTATGTAGCAAGCAGTCTTTAGAAAACCGCAATGCCAAGTCGATTAATGACAGCCTGGCTCATCATTTTTCACATCATGTAGTATCACTAAGCAGAGAAAGCTCTGAGGTCAAAAATAGTTCATATTGAAACCTGTGGGTTAAAGGAGAAAACTCCAATATTTTTTTTTTGGGGGGGGGGGTGTTAATGTCCTTGAGACAGTGTTTCAGTAAAATAGCAACAGCCCAACAGGTAGAAGAAATCCCTGAGTGCACATAGGCTGCCACATAAAGCCAATGAACTACTGCAATTAAACAACATTGAAGGCTTCCTCACATGAAAAATCCTAGTGGTAAGACTCAAACCCACAGCTGTTAGGGTCTAAGTGAAAGTAAGACAGCCATTTAAGCCTCTGTTACAGGGGCCCCATTTGCAATAAGAACTAATCCATTCAATCTGAGAGTGAAAACAACACAAAAATAAGTTGAACAGAAATAAGGAAGATAAGTGAATGACATCTGATGCAAACACCATTACATTTCACTTACCCTTGCAATATTTGTCTAATCATCAAAATTTTAAAGTGGAAATGAATATAACTTTCATAATCATGTAAATAACTGCATGAAAATGTTTATTTATTACGTGATAGACTGACAAGACCCCAACGGCATTAATCAGTATTTCCTCCCCCTAGGAAGCATGTTTAAACAAGCACAGGCGTATCTAGAGTTTATGGTTGACTTTTTGCAAGAACTACTGTAACTCACCGGTTGGTTTACTGCGCATGTCAAGTTAACGAAGTTGTGAAAATGTGGAACTGGTGTGAACAGTTTACATCAATATGGCAAACTTCAGTATGTTTCACAGGATGTTTTTAACACTTTTGGAGTATGATGAAAATAACGCAGTGGCAATATTCAGCCGAAATTAAATATTTAACTGAAAAAGTACACATCAATATAATTAGTGCTAAAAACAAATGTCTAAAATTCAATGTCCAAATTACTATACAAATGTTTTCTCATACGGCATGACTATTCCAGTAGTATTGTATGTTATATTTGTTTAATTACAGGTGTAAAACAAAATGTATAACCAGCACAAAACATGTGCGCATTTTACACAGCTTCAATCAAGATGCATTAAAAATAATAACATGAGGGCCATGATGGCCCTGAATCGATCACCTGATTATAAATGAGTAACACATGTTGGATTTTTCATAATGACCTATTTTTTGACCCCACATGACCCAACTTTGAACTTGTCCAAGATTGTATGGAAACAGACATTCTGAACAAGTTTCATGAAGATATGACCAAAAATGTGACCTCTAGAGTGTTAACAAGGTTTTTCTAAGATTTGACCACATGACCTGTTTTCTGACCCCACATGACCCAAATTCGAACTTGTCCAAGATTTTATGAAGACAAACATTCTGACCAAGTTTCATGAAGATTGGGCCAAAAATGTGGCCTCTAGAGTGTTAACAAGGTTTTTCTAAGATTTGACCTCGTGACCTACTTTTTGACCCCAAATGACCCAATTTCAAACTTGTCCAAGAATTTATGGAGAGAAACATTCTGACCAATTTTCATGAAGATTGGCCTAAAAATATGGCCTCTAGAGTGTAAACAATCCAAATTGTTGACAAGGCACGATGGACAAAGGGCAATCACAAAAGCTCACCTTGTTGGTATGTTCAGGTGAGCTAAAAACCAATCATGGACACTCCTTAAGCATTTGCTGTCCGCCATGACACTTTTCATATTGACCTGTGCAAATCTAGGGTTTAACCTAAGTTACTGGATGACGTCATTCTAGTTTTGACCTGTGCAAATCTAGGGTTTAACCTAAGTTACTGGATGACGTCATTCTAGTTTGACTAGACTCTGTTTTGGCGAAGTCTAGTTCAACCTGCACTGTAACTACAGTCATTGCAAAAACTCAACTATATATATAAATCTAACCCTTTACCCCATATACATGTAGACATACAAGGACTACTGAACAAACAGAGCAGACCCAGATCAGATATCTAGGGGATATCTGGTCAAGGTCTTGCTCATACAATATTGTAACTCTTATATGAATATTCATGAGGTAAAGGGTTAAGCAAGTTTATTTCAATTTAGGCAAAATACAAATGTACGTTATTGAAAGACAACAATTATTTGTCACTATAATGTTAAAAAGAACAACAATGCATCCAGCATTGATGCAAAAACATGTATCTCCCAAACTTACTTATATTAGGTCCTTCCCAATTTTCTTTTTCTTATTTATGGTATCGCAATAATCCTTAATAAGGTAATGACTTGCTGCCATAGTTTTTTTAGACGGGCAAATTCAAATTAGTGTTTGTTTATGTGTGTTATTGGACAAAAACATCTGTCATCAAAATGATATGATGTGATCGAAGAGGACAATCATTACTATATGCCACCCTTTGGAGGCATAAATGTCCTGAAAACCTGCATTTCTATTCATCACTGGATAGCTGTATTGAAGGTTTGAAGTTCATCCACCACTAGATTTTGAGTTATTCACCAAAAAAGCAATCCGGACAGACAAAGTATGAAATATATGCTTGCCATTCAGGGAGCATAAAAACCAAACAAACAAGTAACAAGAACATTGCAGTATCAAGATGAAAGATTCCGGTAAGCTCTGTATTGTGTTACTTACACTGTCCACATTGCCTTTCCTCATTTCAAGAACACCTAGATTATTGTAGGCCTCTGCATGGTCGTTGTTGTTGGACAAGGCCAGACGGAAACACTGGTACGCCAAGTTCATGTCCCCAATACCCTGAAAATACAAAAATATAATAAATACATACATAAAATAAATTATCATATATGACCCATGACCTCATTCAAACTCATTCTGAGGCATTAGCAAACAAAACTGACCCAGATCTGATCAGGGCCTTCTCTGTTTACTTAGTTATAATACTGAAGTTCAGATTCAACAGTCTGCATGGCAAAAAAAATGTATATTTTTTCATATACCAGTCATTTAAAATTCATCAAGTCAGTTTTTTTTAATGAATATTTATGAGGCAAAGGGATGATAGGCAGCCAAGTGTATTCATGGTGGCAATACATTTTTTTTTTCTAAAAGTTTCCTTAAATTATCATTTAAATTCATGCAAAACCACTCTATTTTCCCAAAACAGATGGAAATAGGACCCCTTTACCCCTTGAAGCAAATACAAAATTTAACAGCAGAAATAAATTCCAGTCAATTTAAAAGTTAAAGTAGGAATAAATTCAACATGGATCTGACAGTGATGAGTTATTCCTTACTTGCATTCACATGTTGGTTTATGTCATGATCAATAAAATCAAAACTAAGGAAGACCTTTTGAAAATAATGTCAGTAAATGTCTTCTCCAAGCTGTCTTCATCCTCTCTACATTTTTTCTGAAATAATAACTTGCATAAAAAACACATTTGTTAGTTAGGAAGAGGCTATCCCATGTGTAACTCTTTACCGCATGAATATTCATATTTGCAAGTTGATGAATATAAATCTATAATCTACTGAATTTTAAATAGTTTATGAAACAATGGAACAATGTTGGATAGTTTGAGGTGTTTAGTATTGAACCATATCTTCATAAACATAAGAGCCTAGAAAAAGCTGAAAATGATATCACACTAATGAGACAACTCATACCATTCTGAACAGTAAAACAAATGTCATAATTTTGATATGCAATACTGAGCCAGTAGAAGACAATTACCATTAGGATGACTAAGTAGACATCTATATACCGTTAGACTACTAATGGCATTAACACTGAACACTAATTCTGACTTTCAGCATGCGCAGCCTCCCTAACCAAATGGAGAGAGTGTCCTGAATCAATAAATATTACCACCACTATGTGAATCGAACATCTGACGAGACGACAAACGCTAATTGATATAGCTGCAAGTTAAACAAAGGGTAATGGCTGGCATAAACATGATGAACACAAAACACAAAGGCATCATTTGCAAACATTCCAAATGCACATTACTATTCCATGATGTAGCTTATTTATCTTACGGGGATATATAATATGACCATCTCCAAGGAATAAATTCATATACGTCTGACCTAATTGTCCTAATAAGCACTAAATTTTGCAAAAATATTTCTGAAAAACATGGGGGCCATCATAGCCCTAGAACGCTCACCAGAATACCATCAGCTTAATTACACGATTCAGTTTAACCTTGATTAAAATTTCATATAAATCAAAGTGCTGAAGGCACTGAAGTTGTGTGTGTCTAAAATGAAAGAGTGTTTGAAGAGCTGCAAGTCGATCACCGATAATTACATTTACTTTGATAAACAAAAGAAATGCGGCATTACTGTTCTCTCAGCCCTGTCAGAGCTTTGATTTGTATTCGTGTAGTACCTTATCTACAACAATCTCTATTTATAGACTGAAGTAATCATGCAAATTTTCTACACAGGTCAGAGGCTCCGAACTCATTTTGGATATTAGATATATACAGATTTCGGTCATTTTTTAGTGTAAGAAATAACCCTGGAGATATCTGAGGTCGATAGCTTGATGTGATTGTAAGTATGTTACAATGATTCGTTTTGGACTTCACATGGGTTATTGTAACAGCCTAAAATGACTGAACACTGCACATTTACTATCAAATTTATTTGCGAGCCACCTTTACATTGAAACAAACAATATTCGTGTGCTTGGTAAAGTCATCATGTGATAAAAACAGTTACATAATTTGACTGCAGTTACATCAGCATAGAAAAAATAAGTCCTATGATGTTTTCATGTCACATGCGATATTTTTAGCCTGTAAGTATTTATTTTTGACATACATTGATTTTTCAGCATTTTTGCTTAATTCTAGTATACTTATGTTGTTGAGATGTGTACAATTGTTTGATGATATTTACACTATTGAGAGGTTATTCGGTTTTAAATCTAGGAGAACCTGGGTTGAAAACGTAGTACTATAGTTGGTGTGACTGATGTCACACACATCTAAAAACAATTTCAAAGTTTCTATACAGACTAAATAAGAAAACTAGCCCATTGTGCACATTGTATTCTTGTGAGCTAGTAACACAAATCTATCACGTGTCAAACTTAGCACTGCAAATGTTATATACACAAGTGTACTTCAAAGAAGTGTCACAACCTCATTTGTACTTAACAGATGTATAACCACATTATTTCAACTTCAGGGTGGGACTAAAACCTCTCTTGTACATAGTATAGCAACACCATTTGCTCTTTGTAGTTGAAACAACAACAATTGTACTTTGTAGTGATATAAAAACATCAACTGTACTTTGCAGTGGTATAACAAAATCAATTGTACTTTCCAGTGGTAAAAAAACAACAACAACTTATGTACTTTCCATATGTCTAACAACCTCATATATGTACTGTGTAGTACAACAACTTCATTTGTACATTCAAGTAGCATAACAACTTCTCTAAACACTGGCATGTCCATGTTACAGTATTTCATAATGTATGATATAAACAGCTTCTGAGTGAGTAGCATTTCAAGTTCACAAAAAGCAACCATTGATGAAACTGTGGTTAAAGTACATCATTCTGATTACTGAAAATTGTCACTTGTTACTGTTATTAAATGACACTTTCAATAGGAATGTAGAAGCATTTCCTTTAGGCAAAGTAAATAGAGGAAATACGTTTTAATGGATATGAAATATATCTAATCAAAATGGGATATAATTATGATATATTCATGAGCGCATAGCTCAAGTGAAAATGTTACAATTATATCATTTCTCTTTACGATATAATCCATATCCACTTAAAAAATACATATCATCTTTTTATTTTATCCATGCTAAAGAAAACATCTTTTTATTTTATCCATGCTAAAGAAAACAACTGTTTTGTGTATTCAATCCTATTAAAATGCAGACAAATCCATGATTGTGATTCTTTGCCATTTAAAGAAAAACAAATTGGGGCAAGTAGTAAATACTGGAATGCTACATTTCCATATACATACCCATTAAAACAAGTAGCTGGTGTTGCACGCAACACATGAGTCCCCTACCGGTGAGGTGCATAATTTTTTCCATTACCATAGCAACCATAATTTTGGTCCAAGAAAAAAACAAAAAACAAAGTGAATGTCCATACTGCCATCTATTCATTTACCAAGTTTCATAATATTATTTTAAACAGCTTTTAAATTACCAGATTTCCGGATGGACGGACGGACAGACTGAGGGCAAACCTTTAGTCCCCTCTGGTGTAAACACCAGCTGGGGACAAAAAAAAAAAGTAGATCTATATTACTCACACTGTGGGATATGGATTGGATTTCAGTGATAGAACACAGAATTTCATCAGTTAGCAAAAAATAAACATTCTGTTACAGATTCCTCTGTTGGTTGCAATTCAATTATTTTAAATGTTTCTTGCAGGATGCTAAGATTTTATAGGTGTATAATATTTATCAATACACCTGAGATCAGATGGTAACATTGTATGAATAGACTGAAAAGGTGCCATGGTACAGGGGTAACGAACATGACTGCAAGATTTTTTGTTGGGTGACGAGTACTGGTCCAGCAAAGAAACTACCGAAAGGCATAAGTGTAGGTTACGAAAACTTGTTTTACAATCCATGTCAAAATGAATAAGTTTTAACCAATAGACTGAGAACAGAGAACTTTAGTCAATCTGATTGGACTTTTGTATTGTCTAACAATGTGTAAAATAGTGCATGAGTATTGATGGGTTACTGGAAAAGTTCTTTTAGTTATATATGGATTTCAACCTACAACCCTTAAATCCCTATTCCAATATACAACCCCATGGTTACAATGGCATATATATAAGCAACTTACATTTATTAAATATAAATATTAATGACAATTACTATGCAGAAAATCATCGGCGGAAATAAAATGTTACTGAATACCACTCCCAAACATTGTTTATTAAGAAAATGTGTTATGTACATTAATAACTCTAGAATGGGAATATTTACAAGGGATGACCAGTGGTCAGTAAGTGAAATCTGAAAGGTCCTGTGAGCTTTAATTACAATCCTGATGCTATCAAATGAAGCCACTCAACACTAGCAATTAGCCATGGGAGACCAACAATGCAGATGCTCACAAGATCATAATTTTTATAGGACTCTAGACAATTATTGGTAATTTAACATGTACTGCCCTCTGAGATAATTATGAACAATTAAACTAGTCCAGTTCACACTGACCATTTCACCCCAGCCATAAGAGCAACTGCCCACTGCCACTTGACCTTACAAACTTTCAGCTTCTATATGGGAGAGTTTCAGGAAGTTTCTGCCTCCATCTGGAAGAGTTCCATGAAGTCCAATTAGCCATACTTTAAACAATCCCCTGGATAACAAGCAGCCATGTGATAAGGATATGGTGATCTCCATTTGATTGACAGGAGCTTTGTGATCAAATCTTGTCATGTGCACATAACTGGCTTCATCTTTCCAAATTAGGGACCAATTATCAAGGAAAATATTGGATTAAAAGTGACAAAGAAAGCTCAAAGAATACCCAGGTTAAATTCATCTTCTTAACATCATCAGGCAGCATATGAACACAGGGTATTTCAATAAGCTTGTTAAAGCTGTAAATCTGAAACTGGATCATATTTGTTATCTTATTATTATCCCTGGTAATTGGTAATTTCAGATTATACAATTTGGCTTCTTTAACTGCTTAGACATTAAATTTGATCAATAAACTTAAGATAAAAATTGCTAATGAATTACATCACAGTTTTAAGATATCAAAGAATACGAGTCATATTCGCAAAGCTTCATTAGTTGATTCTTTTTAATTAGAAATCTTTAAAGTATATAAACCCTTTACTTTTTATTAATTCAATTTGACACATTGGTAAATAAAGCAGACCCACATCAGGGTCCTCTCTGTTTGCTCATACAACATAGGAACTCAGATTTTACATGTCTGCATGGAGAAAAAAATCTATTGTTTCATATATTCATATATCATTTAAAATTCAATAAATTTATATTCATCAATTCATAAATTTGTACATGAATATTCATGAGGCTTAAGGGTTACGTATGTTGAATAATATGCACATATCTACGAATGTCATTTGGATCTTCAGCTTATTTTCCTGATTTCTGCTTTCAGATCTTTGAATTTTGCTTTTCAATGACCAAACATTATGTGAATTGAGTGGTTAAGTGTCAAAAAACAAAAGGAGCCAACAGAATGCTATATATGTCATTAACCCTTCAGCTCAAATAAATGTGTTTTGAGGCTTCGGCAAACAAAGCTGGCCAAGATCAGACAGTTCCTAATTCGAGTTTCTTGATTGTGGTTCAAATTCCTACACAGCCTGCATGGCAGAGAAAAATCTATTTTTTCATAAACACTTTAAAATCAAATAAACAATTATTAAATCATTTTTTTTACAGGAATATTCATGAGATAAAGGATCAGGTTATTGCATACTGAAATATATACCAGAAAATAAAGATAATGAAAGTATTTCCAGTTATTCTTCCTTCCTTAAAAGATAACTTTATCAATAATCCAATTATCTGTATCAATTTTATTTTTCTCCAATCATGGTCCTTTCTTCATATATATATCATCTTGAATAATGAGATAATTAAGTGCAGTGTTTTCCTATATTACAAAATCCCCTTTGTGATTTGAGCGACATAAATCCTTTGACATGATAACTACAATGAAACCATCTTACAAGTAAAACTATGGTTTAAAATACAGTTTACGGTTACAATTTCTTTAAAATAAGATAAAGCTATATTATCTTTATCAACCCAAAGTAACTGCACAAGTACCTGAAAGAAAACCCAAATGGAATAGGTCGAAGACTGATCATGAAACTTTCCTCTCTCCATTTATTTCTAACTAAAAAAAATATTGCAACATTAAAAAAAAAACTCATTAATTAACAGACCTTTTTTCCTCATGTTTTCCCCCAATTACATGGACAACTTAGTATCTACTAGTTACTTAAGCTAACTATTATTAATTTGAATGGGGCTCTGGAAAAAAATGGTTGAAAGCCTGTACATATTAATTATCCACTGAAAGCCAGAAGGACTTATCAGCATACATATAAAGAAGGCTGACTAGCTCTTCTGGCAGCATCAAGAGCATAAAATAGAAAAACCAGGATGAACAGCAAAGATGGGAAAAACTGAATAATACTAGAAGATCCATTACAATTAAACTTCATGGTAGTACTGTTCAGACTATGAACCTTAAATCCCCATGGCACCATGGTCCACTGGTAAATAGGGAATATTATTCTGTAGTGGCCTTCCGGGGATTTCTATTTGGCTACGAGCCGCATAGGAAAATTGATATCTAGCAAGATGCCAAAAGGTGGCAAGTGGCAAAATACAAAGCCACGAAAAGCTTCTATAACAAAATTTTACATTTATTATATATCTATAATTTTTCAAGAGACAAGAAGTCAGTTTATAAAGCTTTTATTGAATCTATGATTTTTTTAAAAAAAAAATTTAAGAAATCAAATATTAAGCAATGACAGATGAATTTTTACACTACAAACTTACAGCAGTGCCCCAATGACATTTGAAGAATCATGATAATTTATGTTTACTACATAGTGCATACGCACTGCAGGAACGATGTCACAAGTAGTCTGCATGGTATAACGTCACACTGCTATATTTGGAACTGTATTTCTCATAGACATAATACAGAATTTTAATCTGTTGTGTTGTATTTATGCCTCCTGTTTTGCATGTATTTCAGTCAGGAAATTTATAGGTATATAATGATGTACATAGTAGCAAGCCCAAAGGTTGTGGTTTAAAACCCAAATAAGGGGAAGGATTTTTTATAGCCTTCTCAGACGCAAAGCACTAGGCCATCCCAGGAACTGTCTGGGAGTTAATACAAGTGATAAGATCTTGTTTTCCAAATGGCATGAACATTTTTTTAACTATTTAATTAACTGGCATGTAATTACAATGCAGCCCAATATAATGAGACTGAGTTCCTAAAACAGTGTTATAATGGATCTGCAAAGTATAAAAAAATCATCTGTGGGATTGACAGTTAAGATGAAAAACAAAGTGTTCTTTGGAACATGTGTGTCACCTGCTGAAGCATGACGGAATAAGTGATGGACAGACTGACAATTGAACAGACAGATGATGGAAAGGTACTACGTATGTGTGACCTCTGCTTACAGCAGGTGACACTAAAAGCAGGAAAATGCAAGCAGACGTCATTGAGTGTTTGTGGCTTATGATGAACACTGACACAACTAGGTGCTAGGTGCAAATCCTGATCTGTCCGAGGATGCCTGGGAATCACTTGGTGTGAGAAAGTGTAAACATAGACAGAGTTAATGAGACTATACCAGCTCACTCACCAGAGCAACGTGTCCAATATTAAACCATACATCAGCTATGGTGGTCTCATCAGCCAGCGATAAGGCCCTCTCGAAGCATGTGAGTGTCATGTCATACTGCTGAGCATAAAAACAGCAGAGGCCAAGGTTGTTAAACAGCTCCGCGTTGTAAACACCCATTTGTAGCAGCCGCCTGAAGTTGGCAAAAAAAAATAATTAAAAAATAATAAACATCAGAAAAAAAAAAGCCCAAAATAAAAATACACTACAGTTAAGAATGAAGATGTTTCACACCCTTATAAAAAGTGTTA
>CM037784.1:39058524-39070286 GCA_021229015.1 Solen grandis
ACTCTCATTTGCACATTTTTTTTTTGCAATGTTAGAACATTCAAACTCTTCTAGCGCAAATATTTTCCCATACCCTGTCCCTTGAAATCCATCACATTCTGTGGTGCTGTCAACAAGGAACAAAATGCTGAAAACCGCATCTCCAAAAACTAAACATCACTGGAAAGAGCTCTTTAAGAACTAAAACTTTTGTTCATATACTCTCAATGAAATATTTTTAGTTTTGGAGCTATTTGTGGCCGAATAAAAACACAATAATCGTAATATGACCTTGACCTTTTAAATTCTTTTATTTTTTGAATTGTGAGGCCCTTTCAAACATAACAATACATATCGTGTGAAAATTTCATGAAGAATGAACAGAAAATAAAGTCAGGGGCGACAAAAAAAACATGTTTTTGAAATTTTAATTTTTCCTAAAATTTAGTGAAGTTTGACCTTTTCTAGAGGACAAACCATGCATTTCTTAAATTCGCCACCCCATATATTTTGTGCGTATATGTCTTGCAAATCATTTGCAGCAAACAGAATTCTTCTATCTGATTTCTAACAAAAATGGATAGGTTTTTCGTAGACCTACCCTCATTTGCAGTTTTTTTACGAGATTCGAACTTTCAACCTTCTGTTACTAGCTCAAAAAGTTTCAGCCACTCATACCTAGAAACTATCATATTTTATTAGGCTATCAACAAGGAACATAATTCAATTAACCGCATTTGGATCAGGCTTTAACTTTTTGAGTTATAAGCAAAAGAATGATTTCAAGAAAAGCGCCCCCTAGCGGCAAAATGAGATAGAAAATTGATTAAAATTTTACTGTTTGGTACCTAGCAAAGCAGCAAATAGTTCAATCAAGTATACTAGTCGCACAAGTCAAACTTTTTATTCTTGTGTATCAGAATTTGAAGCATAAAACCTGATTTACAATTATTCCAAAAAAGGATCAAACTTTGGACTGCCGTATAATGACCAAATCAAGTCTGATCTTCAAAAACTAAACATCACTGGAAAGAGCTCTTTAAGAACTAAAACTTTTGTTCATATACTCTCAATTAAATATTTTTAGTTTTGGAGCTATTTGTGGCCGAATAAAAACACAATAATCGTAATATGACCTTGACCTTTTCAAATTTCTTTTAATTTTTTGAATTGTGAGGCCCTTTCAAACATAACAATACATGTTGTGTGAAAATATCATGAAGAATGAACAGAAAATAAAGTCAGGAGCGACAAAAACATGTTTTTGAAATTTTAATTTTTCCTAAAATTTAGTGAAGTTTGACCTTTTCTAGAGGACAAACCACGCATTTCCTAAATTCGCCACCCCATATATTTTGTGCGTATATGTCTTGCAAATCGTATGCAGCAAACAGAGTTCTTCTATCTGATCTCTAACAAAAGTGGGAAGGTTTTTCGTAGACCTACCCTCATTATTTCACTTTTTTCCAAGGTTCGAACATTCAACCTCTCCTAGAACAATTTTTTTCCCGTACTCGATGATGAGATTTCCATCATATTTGATTGGGCTGTCAACAAGGAAGATTATGTAAAAAACCGCATCGAAATCAGGTTTCAAATTTTTGAGTTATTAGCAAAACAGTGATTACATGCATTGCGCCCCCTAGTGGCTAAATCAGAAATAAATGTGAAAAGTTTGACCAATTAGGCACATGTTCAGATAAAGATGACTCCATGCCCAAAATTTCATAGCTGTAGCTTTTTTCATCTGGCCGCTAGGCTGGACACAAAAATGGGTGGAATTGGAAAAATAATAAAAATAAAAAAAAAAACAAATCAACAGAAGAAGAACAATAGGTTTTCGCCCTGCAGAGGCGAAAACCTAATGAAAGATAAACGATAATTTGAGATAAATCAATGCTGGATTCTGGTCTTTAATAAGACAGAATATCTATTTTGAAGCATTACCTCCTGTCCTCTGTGATTTTTAAAGATATAAACTACAGTAAAGGGTGTCATGTTTTTAAATAATCACTTATTTATATTACAATTTTGTTGTTCATATCAATATGAACTCAAGGGGAGACCATTTGGTGAACAAACTTGTTCAAATTAACAATAAAATGCAACATGTTTATGTGGTAGGACATATAAGACTGTGCTCTCTTTTATCTGATGGTTGTGGGTTTGAATCCAGTGGAGATTATTATCTGGTTATGTTGGTTAATTGCTAGAGTATCCACCCTGTAACCAGAAAGTTGTGAGTTCAAGTCTCTGTCTACAATATAGAGTGGTGATGGTAATATCTACCCTGCTTGGTTCTCAGCACATAAAAGTTGGTTCTCAGCACATAAGGGTTGCTCCAGGACTGTTTGCCCAATGTCAGGTTAAAGTGACCGGGTGTGGTTTCATGCCATTTGTCTAAGATGTAATATATCAAAGTTAGGATTTCCTCCAAATCATTATAAGATCTTCAAGTTTTATGTGATCAGATATATCAACCAGAAATGTGCAATAACCCAAACTGTTGTCAAAGTGAGTTCCAATCAGTTGGAAAAAAAAAAGAGACGTTACATGGTTTATTCAATGGTTGACTTAATAATTATCTCAGAAAGAACTTGATTCATTCTTGAAAGTATATGGAATGTATCCAACATATAAAGTGTATCAAAGATTCACATGTCTTTATTCTTTTTATAAAAGAGAAATGTCAAATAGGTTCATGATCAACTGTTTTGATCATGTGATTTTTTTCTTCCCGGATTTTCCCAGATTTGCTTCTTACCCCAGGATTTCTCAATCACTAAAGAAAATGGTGATATTGTCTTAAGGTGGCTTTTTCCATCATCTGGAAAAAAAGGTCAAAATCTAGTGGTGAGCCATGCACATATTGCAGTCTTGCACATTCTATGAGGGGTCTGTACTAATTGTAAACTATTGCCTGTAGTGGAACAGCTGGACATTCGGCAGGTACTAATTACTGCCTTGTTACTGCCTGATATATGAGAGGATCTGCTTGATTCTGCTTTTATCGTTCTAACCATTCCAGTGTAAATTTGATTAACATGGTTCATTATACTCTTGACCTGCTGAGATTGATTACTATTGGTTTTCCTGTAGTAAATTATTGTAACAGTACCAATGAGAGGTTAATCACAGAATCAGTTTATTACTAGCCATATGTTCATGCATACTGTATGCATAAGTCAGTGAAAAAATTGTTATGAAAAAAAAAGACTGTAGTGTAATACAGGTTAAGTACATTATGAGAATGTTGAAATACAAAATGAATTTTTCGAGGAGATTAATTTGATATCATTTGGGCTACTTTACCCAAAGTATAAATAACTTTTATTTTTAAAGTCAGGCAGATCTTTTTATTAAATAATTAATCATGATTCTGATTTAGTTTCATTGCTTTGCAGTTCCTGCTCCATTCAACAGGATAATGATCATAATGTACCACATAGGAATTTGCAATCCTTAGAATGAGTCATGAATTTTTTTTACATTTGCTTGAAGATGACTCTGTTTTATACAGTGATATATAGTATTTTCCATATGTTAGTGAAAATAAGAGTGCAAAAAAACTGACATTCTGTTTCTGCATCAAGTAAGTTGGCCATGGTTCCAGTAGAACCTGATGGACAGGGACAATGAACGGCTGTAGCTGGCCAGTGGCTGCCATGTTTAATGGAGGTTGACGGACAGAAGTCAATGTTACACCATACTATTCTCTCAGTCTCTTCCCCTCTCTCTCTCTCTCTCTTTCTCGTTCTTTCTCTGCTTCTTTCAATTGATCCTTGGAAATATTGTCTTCAGTGTATGACACTCTGTCTTTTTATACATTTACAGCAAATTTCACATGTTTAGTTTCTTTGTTGAGTAAAGTTTCTTATGCCATTTTATTAGCATTTTTAACTCATTATTGACATTCATTTAATTGTTCTGATGTATTTTCCATCTTAAAAAACTAGTCATGCAAACTGATACAGATTTAGCTCTTTGCCTCAAATAGACATGTTTTGAAGCCTTGAATACCTGCATTTAAACAGCTCCTTGTAGAAGCAAGAGGAGGTCGTGTTTGCTCATGTGTTTGTAGTTCTTTATCTGTATACTAGATGAAACTTATCAGTGCTCAGACTAAAGTTTTGTCTATAGCATTAATTTCATTGTATTCAAAATAACAGATTTTTTTTTCTATAGCTTTCCACGAAAATTGGTTTCACAGAGTTGATATCGTCAAAGTTATTCAACAGACAACAAATTGAGCCAATGCACATTTTAATATTTACTGGCATATCTTTTGGAAAATATAATTATCTTCTCGACAAGTTTGAAATCGGAGTACTTACAAATTTCGTTAAGTGTATATTCATATTCTAAACAGTCTACAAAGAAGAATCTAAATCTTTCATATACAATTTTAAGATCAGTTACATACTATACATGAGTATGCACAATACATGAGTGTTTACGGTAATTAATATTCATCAAGTCATGCATTTGTACATAAATATTCATGAGACAGAGCTCATCATCAACATGCTGGGGGGATGTTCAAGTCACCTTCAAGAACAGCTGCACTAATGTTGAAATTTATCCCCAAGAACCAGAATTTACTGAATCATGTATTTAAAGTTTTTTTTTTGCTCTCCACTGTTTGTTTATTAAGTCTTTGTTTCCTAACAAATAAATTTGGCAAGTGTAGGTCACATGGCGCATGAAAATGCCTTTTTTTCATGAACTCTAGTTAAATATAAAATACAGTATCCCTAAAGCAGGTGCTTGCAGTTCATGTGACACATTCCACAACATAGCAT
Source organism: Solen grandis (assembly GCA_021229015.1). Taxonomy (NCBI): domain Eukaryota; kingdom Metazoa; phylum Mollusca; class Bivalvia; order Adapedonta; family Solenidae; genus Solen; species Solen grandis. The sequence continues at coordinate 39,063,306 of CM037784.1, forward strand.
CTTCACCAATACCGGGTAGCAAACTTGTAGGTGTTATTAAAATTTTAAGCCTGCAAAGTGAGTGCATGTGCGAAGAGTGAATGTGATCAGTCATGTGACAGCACATTGCAATAGAAATTCTAAACGAAGGTTTTATAATTTGATATTATAGGTTTTATACCATTTGTAACACTATAGCCTGTGTTGAAACCACCCATTTGATTTGCAATCATTTAATGTTGCAAAGGATGACCAGTGTGCATCTGTAGAAGGATATTGATAGACATAATACATGTCTACAATAGTTTTTAATCTAATCCTTAGTCAATGACCAACTGTGAATAAGCTGCTTTAAAAGAGAGTTTAATTGAATTTGCAAAAAAAAAATTTAATAAGATTTATAGGTAAAAGTTTGAATATGTTCTGTTTATTCTAAACATAGTATGTCAGGTTTGAAATATTTGTAAGGAACACATTAGTCGTCAAGAAAATAGCTTAATTTCAAGCAAAATAGCTTAAATCTTAAAAAGTTGGTTTGTAAAAAGTGGTTTCAGGTTATATTTTAATTGTTTTGTATTAATTATATCACTGACATTATGACTGGATTTTATAAATAGATTTTCAATGTACTGGTTGTCTATATCAAGCTGAGGCCGAAATAGAATGAATAGAATGAATGCTGAGATAGTTTATTACTCGTCTAGTGATATGTGTTTCTTGTCAAAGACACACTTTGACCTTAAAGGTCCTTAGATATTCAGTATTAAATTTCAAAATTCATTTTATACACTGTCAGAATGATATTTATCCTGAATCACCATGGGGGTAGGAAGATTTAGAAGTTTAGTATATCAGGTATGATCCCATAGCTCCACAAGATAGGTTACCATAACAACAGATGCACCCTGGGATGCCCATCTGAGGTTGCTTATGTCTTCAGTGGAGGCAGAAAAATGACACCTTGGCATTATTTTTTAGATAGATCATGTTTTTCTTTAAATGAAAAGTCATTTATTTTACAGGGTTTCTGTGTTTGTGTCAAAGTGTCGTCTGATACAGGGGGATTAAATACACAAGTTGCGAAATATGAATTTAAGATTCAAGCTGTAACATGAAAACTTCTGTCATATTTTATACTCCTGTTTTGTATGTTAGCCAAATAAAATAAATACAATTTCAGTACAGGAGGGTATTTTAGGTTTACCTGCTGTCCGATCAAAATGTTTCTATTTGTCCAGAACATCTTGATTCTGCTTTTTCTAATACTTTCTTAAAATGAAATCCTAGTATACACATGTACGTCATTGTGCTTTGTATACTAATGAATAGCTATAAAAATATTATGTAAATCCTTTTACTTACTTTTTTTTTCTATACAACACGATTTTTTTTATATCACACACATCACTACTTCATATTGATATTTATTTGACCTTGATCTTCATATTAATCCTGTACTAAAGTCAATACATTTGAACAAATTGTGTCAAAAAAAAAATGATCCTGCAGTAAAACAATACCTGGTTAGAACCAGTACTTTGTGCATGGAAGTGCCAGAAATATCTTTCTTGATCATCAAGGCTGGGTTATAACCCCCAACCCTCACATCCAGAGTGTATGTACTCTATCACAGGACCATGACACCCATAGGAGTAGTCTTAACCCTTTTTCTCATGTATATTCATGTATAAATTTATCACTTAATGAATATTAATTTATTGAATTTTAAACAGTATTATGAAATTATGGATTTTTAGCTCACCTGAGCAACATGCTCAAGGGTGAGCTTTTGTGATGGCCCTTCGTCCGTCGTCCGTCATCAACAATTTGGCTTGTTAACACTCTAGAGGCCATAATTTTAGGCCAATCTTCATGAAACTTGGTCAGAATGTTTGTCTCCATAAAATCTTGGACAAGTTCGAATTTGGGTCATGTGGGGTCAAAAAGTAGGTCACGAGGTCAAATCTTAGAAAAACCTTGTTAACACTCTAGAGGCCACATTTTTGGCCCAATCTTCATGAAACTAGGTCAGAATGTTTCTCTCCATAAAATATTGGACAAGTTTGAAATTGGGTCATGTGGGGTCAAAAAGTAGGTCATGAGGTCAAATCTTAGAAAAACCTTGTTAACACTTTAGAGGCCACATTTTTGGCCAAATCTTTATGAAACTTGGTCAGAATGTTTGTCTCCATAAAATCTTGGACAAGTTCGAATTTGGGTCATGTGGGGTCAAAAAGTAGGTCATGAGGTCAAATCTTAGAAAAACCTTGTTAACACTCTAGAGGCCACATTTTTGGCCCAATCTTTATGAAACTTAGTCAGAATGTTTGTTTCCATAAAATCTTGGACAAGTTCGAAATTGGGTCATGTGGGGTCAAAAAGTAGGTCATGAGGTCAAATCTTAGAAAAACCTTGTTAACACTCTAGAGGCCACATTTTTGGCCCAATCTTTATGAAACTTAGTCAGAATGTCTGTTTCCATAAAATCTTGGACAAGTTCAAAAGTGGGTCATGTGGGGTCAAAAAGTAGGTCAATATGAAAAATCCAACATATGTTGCTCATTTATAATCAGGTGAGCGATTCAGGGCCATCATGGCCCTTTATTCTTTAACATGCGGTTTCTGTGAAGTATCCGAGCTATACATTGTATGCAATCTAATCAGAAAGCTTTTTCCAGAACTTGTTCTTATGCCCAAGCCTGTTTCTCATCATATTTACTGACAAAAATATCAGTCTTAAACAAATTGGTGGAGCATCTTTGTCCTATGAAAATGTTTCTATATAAATTGATGTAAAGGAAATATGGTGCTGTCGTTTAGCTCACCTAAGCACAAGGCGCTCATGGTGAGCTATTAGGGTGGATAAGTGTCCAGCATCCGTGCATCATGCATCAACAATTTCCTTTAAACAACATCTCCTCCTAAACCCCTGAATGAATTTTGACCAAACTTCACAGGATAGATTCTTGTGAGACCCTCTATCAAAATTGTTCAGATTGTTTTGTTGATCCGGTTATTTTGTTGATCCAGTGTCCTCCTACAATAATGACCACATATATCGTCATCCAAGCCATTGAGAATGATTTTATTTAATTGGTAGGAACTTGTTTCATAATCAATGTAAAATAAATAAAGTTTTAAACTTTTTAGCTCACCTGAGCACTTGTGCTCGGGTGAGCTTTTGTGATCGCCTTTTGTCCGTCGTGCGTCGTCAGTCGTCCGTCGTCAACAATTGCTTGTGAACACTCTAGAGGCCACAGTTTTGGCCCAATCTTCATGAAACTTGGTCAGGATGTTTGTCTACATGATATCTCGGATGAGTTTGAAATTGGGTCATGTAGGGTCAAAAACTAGGTCACTAGGTCAAATCTTAGAAAAACCTTGTGAACACTCTAGAGGCCACAAATTTGGCCCAATCTTCATGAAACTTAATCAGGATGTTTGTCTACATGATATCTCGGATGAGTTCGAAATTGGGTCATGTGGGGTCAAAAACTAGGTCACAGGTCAAATCTTGAAAAACCTTGTGAACACTCTAAGGCCACAGTTTTAGCCCAATCTTCATAAAATTTGGTCAGGATATTTGTCTACATGATATCTCGGATGAGTTTGATATTGTGTCATGTGGGGTCAAAACTAGGTCACCAGGTCAAATCTTAGAAAAACCTTGTGAACACTCTACAGGCCACAATTTTGCCCAATCTTCATGAAAAATGATCAGGTGTTTGTCTACATGATAGGGAAAATCTTAGAAAAACCTTGCGAACACTCTAGAGGCCACAGTTTTAGCCCAATCTTCATAAATTTTGGTCAGGATGTTAGTGTACATGATATCTTGAATGAGTTTGAAATTGGGTCATGTGGGATCAAAAACTAGGTCACCAGGTCAAATCTAAGAAAAACCTTGTGAACTCTCTACAGGCCACAGTTTTAGCCCAATCTTCAATAGACTTAATAGGAATGATGACTGCATGAATTCCCAGTTGAGTGCAAATTCAGGTAGGATCAATATGTAGGTCACTTAGTCAAATGTTAGAAAAACACTTTTAGATGCCAGATTTTTTCATTATGCCTAACACAGCCATCTTACTCAGGTGAGCGACACAGGGCCATCTTGGCCCTCTTGTTCAAATTGTGGCCCTGGGGTCAAAGTTGGTCCCAACATAGGGGTCACTTGATTTTAGTATCTTGCTGTACTAAAAGTCTGAATGGATTTTATATGCAATATGACTATGTTGTAAAAGGCAATGAAGGCAATATTTCTCAGGTGAGCGATTCAGGGCCATCTTGGCCCTCTTGTTTCTAAAAAACCTTGGGTAATACAGAAGTAACCATATATGCAAAGTTTATATTGGTTGTGAGGTCTTCTGTACAAAATCTCTGGCCCAAACTGTTTCCAACAGTGTAGAGAAATTGCTATAACTGTTAAATGTTTCTCATTATGATACATAATTTCTGTGAAGTGCAGTAATGTATTATATATTTCCTAGAATTAATATCCATTTAATATATTGTGACACTGCTATATACCGGTAAAACTGTGATTTGTGGATAATACCAATTAAGCTCCATATATTTATCAATAAATTTGATTGAATATCATGCAAATGTATTACCCTGATATTCCTGATATGATATTTATGAGAAGTACTGCTCTTTAACTTCTACCAGAATATCATACAATGACATTTCCCAGTTTACCTATCTTCCCATTATGGTATTTACTGCATTTATTTTTATTTTTTCCATTTTGTATTGAGATAATGTAAATTGTACAAATCTTCATGAAATATATGTTCTTTTCTGTACTGTTCATGGAAAAAGTTGATGTAATGTCTATCCTGTGATGTATGCAATATACATGTACATGTATATATATATATATTATTAAAATCTTTGTTCTTCTAAATCTGTCATACTCTATATATCTATGCTACGGTACTTATATATGGTGGCGTACACAGCTGCAGATCCAAAGGTTTTGAGTTTCCATTAGCATCAAGAACTTCCAAGTGCTAAGTACTGCTCAAACCCTGGAAACATTGAGAAGTTGCAAGAATCGGTCGGAAGAAGAAATTTAGTTTTAACTTAAAGAATCAAAATCAATTTCTTGTTGATTGGAAATAAGTGTCATTAATCATCATGTTATCAAGTAGATACTTGTCTCTGCTGCGTATTAATAATGACATTATATGATGCTGGCTAACAAACATCAGTGTATGTGTTCAGCCCTATCAGTGACATTTATGATCTTATTTGGTTTGTTAAGCAGTCAATTAGGTCATTTATTTTTTGCCATCACTTGTGTTATAACATGTTTTTTGTCCTGTGTTCCAGGCGAGGGCATTTTTCCAGGCGTCATACGTGATAACTCCTCACATGCATGAACCGCATTACAACTGGGGACAGCTAGCAGATCAGGTGAGACAACAAATCAATTCATTGTTCTGGGTCACAGAGATTTTCCAATTATCTTAAGTAAAGAACTTGCCTTATTTAAATGTTTTTCTCTCAGTGATGCTGTTCTACGCTCTGTTTGACCATAGAAAGGCAAGATCAGACTGAAAGAAAATATATCTAAACAAGTTTTACAATATTTTTATCTGACTGGTACTGTAGAGCAGCAAACATAATATAAAACCTGGTTTGAATTCTGCCAACTGTACTTTAATAGTGCCAAGTTATTCATCAGTACTTAGGTAAATAAGAAGGGAGTACATTCCGTCCTCATTTTCCAATATATTTGCTTAAATGATCATGTTGACATAAATTGTTACTACACTCATTAGCAATATTTATTCAAAAATGAAATATCATGCATTTTACTTTCATTAAAAAAAAACGAAATTCAATCGGGAAAGCATGTTACATTTTACCCACAAATTTTAGCCAACATTTTTTTTTTCTTCATTTTATTGACTTCACACTTTCTTGAACACAAATCTGCAAATAAATGTACCCAGAAAATTTCATGAAGTATATAATCAACTAAATTTAAAAAATATTGATTTTAAAGTAATATATTTGTTTATGCTTGTTCTTAATTGCGGTTTTGTTTTAATATTGAATTTTAATTTATGAAAATCAGAGATCAAATGACAAATGCACATTGTTTTGGGGGGAAAAAAACATAGCAATTCATCCTTAAGATTAAGTATATGCAAAATTAAAGACCTTTATGAAAGTCTTTGTTAATTTTTTAATGATGAAACTTGACAGTGAGTTCAGTTTTCATTTAAATATTTATGTCAATGAATGTTTTAATGTTTCTTCTTTTTCATCATGTTAGTTTTGTTCCTCCTTTATGTAAAAAAACATCTCTTGCAGTTAGAAGGTTATAAAATTTGTATTTTCATGGAAGCTTCGTTAATATATTAATGCACATCATTTTGTTATTTGCATATTATATTGTGAGATATAATTACTTGCAGTCTCCATCAAATTCTCATATTGCATTTTCAATCATACAGAATAATTCATTTTCTTCTTATGTAAATCACTTCCATAGCAACCTCGATAACAGAATAATGGTAATACAATAATATCATTTCTGGCACTAGAAACAAAAATGTCTGAAATTCAAATGAGAATTTATTGTAGACTTTCTGACTTCAAATCACTTACAGGTAATTTAAGCATGAAGTCTAGACCAAATTTTATGACAAAAGGACTTTTTGTATAGGAACTATTTTAGCATATAAGAATCAATCACATTTTACATTTTTGAATTTCAAATACACATGTACAATCAGTAGTCTTTTAACATTTGAATTTTGTCAAGGAGAGAGAATAAACTTTGAATTTGAATTTATTTAGAAGAAAATCTGAGACATTTAAGTTTATATCTTGGAGGGAGAGTCAATATCAAGAGTTGTACATACTGTGTTTTACCTTCCAGATGGGAGATTTACAGAGCAGTTACAATGCAGCTAAGCGAGCAGTGGATGCTTTCAATGGCCATGTGGACTCAAAGGATCTTCTCAAGCAACTCCAGCATCATTT
>CM037784.1:39070386-39120386 GCA_021229015.1 Solen grandis
AATGTCTAGCTAATTACAGGTGGAGGAAGACCCCGAATGCACGGAGGCATCCGGGTAGAACCACCGACCTACCACAAGCCAGCTGGAAGGCTTCCTCACATGAAAATCTGAATGACATGTGAGACTTAGAAGGAAATGGCCAATAGTTATCTCTTATACCCATTTGAAGACAATCTGATCCTTTTTATATGAAATTTAAATTACAATTCAAGAAATGTAGAAATGCACCAACTTGACACAAATTACTTCAAACACAATGCAAACATTCTGACACTGTATCAAATTTTGCAACAATACTTTTGTAATTATTCTGGTCATGATGGCCCTGGATCGCTTACCTGAGTATAGGGTTACCCAAGGAACATCAGTCTGTATTAAAACATTTTGAAATCTGGCCAGTAGTTTTGAAGGAAATGATCCCTGCAAAGTTTTATCAAATTTTGTCCAGCAGTTTCAGAGGAGGTGTCATTTAAAGTTTTCACTATATAAATATAAGACAATTTAGCCCTGCCCCTGGTAGCCATGTTTTTTTACGGATTGGAATATTTTTAGCAACTTTTGTGAAGCTTCACACAAGGATCATCCCTGCCAAATTAAATCCAATTCTGTCCAGCAGTTTCAGAGGAGATGTCGTTTAAAGATTTCACTATATACATATAAGGCAAATTAGCCCCGCCCCTGGTAGCCATTTTTTTTTTAATGGATCAGAATAACTTTAGCAATCTTGGTAGAGAGTTATCCAAGGAACATCTGTGCCAAATATTTTGAAATCTGGCCAATACTTTGAAGGAGATGATTTTTAAAGTTTTCATAATTTTTTTCTTTCCGTTGCCATGGTAACCAGAGTTCCACATGGATCAAATTTATTTTAGCAACTCTTGTAAAGGTTCACCCAAGGAACATTCCTGCCAAGTTTTATCAAATTCTGCCCAGCGATTTCAGAGAAGATGTCATTTAAAGTAAATTGTTGACGACGGACGCAGGGCGATCACAAAAGCTCACCTTGAACACTTCATGCTCAGGTGAGCTAACAAGAGCACAGCATGCAGGTGCCAACGCTCGTCTGTTTTTGCCTACGTTACACATTTTTGTTAAACACTTAAAAAAGTTGACCTTGAAAATCACAACTAAAACTGTAAGCCTTTAAATGCAAAGTTGAAGTACTATACCCTTTAAATTTGACCTTTGACCTTGAAGGATGACCTTGACCTATGCATGGAATAGAATGTATACAACACAAAGATGTGAAATATGTAAACAAAAAATCACAATTGCTAATCCATTGAGTTTTTGATAATCAACACAAAACTGTAAAATCTGAAGACATTTTAAAAACAAAATGTTCTTTTTTATCTGCCTTAAAGATCACTGACCAAAATCACACCTGCACAGGTTCATATAATGACAAAGCAGTATAAAAAGTGTTTTTTTTTTAAAAAATGTTGAAAAATGACAAAGAAATATCTATTATAAAACTTGTCCAAAGTTATGGCAAAATAAGGTGAAAGGTCAAGGTCGATAGATAAAATATTGAGGTATATCTGAAAAACCATTGTCATGATGAATATGCATACCAAATATAAAAGATGTATGATCAAATAGTAAAAAAGTTATGGCCAACGTTAAAGTTTTTTGTTAAACATTTCAAAAATAGGTCAAATTTCAAAGGTCAATGTCAAAGTCCAAAAGTGTAACAATGCTGGAAAAGTCTTGCCACAAGGAATTCACATGTGAAATATCAGTGCCCTGTTGGTAACGGCTCTGAAATGACAGGCATTTTAAAGTTTCAAAAAATACAGCAAAAATATGTCAAAGTTCAGGGTCAATAGGTGAAAAATTTACATATGTCTGGATAGGCCTTGTCCAGATGAATATGCAGTGCAGACCAAAAATGAAAGCTGTATATGGAATAGTAGAGAAGTTATGGCCAACATTAAGATTCCGGATGACGACGACGAGGATACCGGAGTTATGACAATAGCTCATATTTTTTTCTTCAAAAAAAAACAGACGGGCTAAAAATGAAACCTTTCCAGATGAAATTTTTTATCAGCTTATGACAGTGTACAAGACCTGGTGTATAATGTTGACTGGTTAATAAAGGATTGAATACAGATATTGAACATGAAGCACTCACCTAAACATCTCAAGTCTTGTATATAATCCTACAACACTAAACACCAGACAGAAGATCTACAATGTCAGATCCAGCAGACTGCCTTTAATGGAAGTTTCTTGGACAATTATCTGCACTAATCACCATCAGAGAAAAAAAAATCCCTTTTCAGAGAGAGTAGAGGCTTTTAGAAAGCACAGCAAACCAATAAATAACAGTATGGCATTTGAATCTAGTCCACAAGGAGTATATTGGTAGAAAATATTTGGCATATTATGAAATCTGTTTGTAGTATTTCAGCATGGGCAATTACACTGACGTTAATCTGATGTGTAAAAAACCTGGCAATGGTGCCAGATCTTGTCAATATCGTTATACTTAATGGACAATGAATAGCTCACTAAAACATGCGATTGTAAGCCAATAAATGCATTATATTTCAGATAACAAAAGCAGTGTTTAGGCAAGTTTAATGAATCATTATCTACGAAGTTACAACTGCCAAGCTATTTCTACCCCATTCATAGGCAGATAATGAGCTATACTCAAACAAATGACACCTATTCCAATATTTGCATCGGTATGTGTTTTAACTTGCTTCACCAGTTTAAAAGCCTTAGACAGCTGACTGTACATTCTTTGAAGGGGGAAAAAACTGATTTCTTCAATAAATTACAAGGCTTTGAAACTATCAATAACATGCAATCCCTATCAAGCAGAAGTTTGCCTTCTCTTCTTATTACTCTCATGTGCTTACTAATTCAAACCGAGTTACCTTACAACACCAAAAAGCCAAATCAGTTTTTTTCCCACCTAATTTCTACTCTCCATCTAATAGGCTATATTCTTTTAAATTGAAAAGACAAAACACAATATGCCTTAATCATGTGTGATATATTCTGTTGTATGTAGAATGACTGTAGTATGTACATGTCTGAAATAAATACGAGACATGTTCTGTTCTATGTAAATTCATGCAAATATCCTATCACCATGCTTACGTGGAAGAGACTTCATCAGTCTGATAAAACAAGTAACACCGGCATTTTCTTACAAACCACACCATAATTTACATTTGCAATTACAAGCGTTACATCTTATCTAACATATTCATACACACACAACAAATTTTTTTTATAAAAAATCATAAACATTTCTTACATGTCAACTGATAGCAAGTTTTTGCAATGTAATCCCTTTTTAAAATCTAAACCCATAAGTTAAAAACATACTGTTTACCCATCACGAATGATGATACAAACCAAGATTTTCCTTCTAAAAACTCAGGATTCAGATTTATTACATTGATACAGAATAGCTGAACATGTTGCGAAAATTTCTCAATTTTAGAAAAGAAATCACTTCAAAAAATGTCTGATGAAGGCTAAATGGTATACACCAACATTAATATCTAACCTGCCTTTCCTATGGTATGAAATAGTGTTATTGAGGGGTAAAGGGTTCAAGCCATTAAAATAATGACATGGTTGTAACCTGCAGCTCCACCAAATCTTCATTAGTTTCAATAAAATTTATAATTAATAAAACAGTCACTCTAGCAATGGTTCCCCATTCCCTCTACTATGAGACCTGTCCCGGTGGTTAGAGGGTAACCCAGAATCGGGTGGTTATGGGTTTGATCCCCAGCTGCGACATAAGGAATTCATAAAAAATGGTACTGGTATACCTCCCTCGCTTGGCACTCAGCAAATAAGGATAATTCTAGGACTGGTTGGCCTGGTGTCAGGATAATGTGACTGGGTGTGATACCATGCCACGTGTCTATGGCGTGATACTGCAGTGTGGCAGCACTATATCTGTCTCAAGTAGACATCGTCTCCATATGACTGAAAAAAATGTTGGTGGGACGGTAAACTTAATCAAACAAAACAAACAAAAAATCTTAACTATGGGCTTTAAGACTTGTATCAGCTGCTAAATGTCCAAAAACATCAGGAACTGGTTTACCAATGGCATGTTGTTCCAGTTTGGATATCATGCTGTCCTGGCTGCCCCCTTGCAACTACTGCCTTGTCCCTATTAATCCTGACTTATCATTACCACTTATTCACCAGTATCTCGCAAATGATCATGAGGTTGAATAATTTTCAGAATCGATAAGATAGCTGCCCAAGGCAGCCTTGATTAAGACAAATAGGACATGTGTACACAGATTTATCGCGGTACAACAAACAGGACAGGGCCCACAGCATTGTAAGTGAGAAAATTTGCCCCGCTTGCTCCAGCAAAAGGCAATGCAGTGCATGCTTATCCAAACACATTAAACTCACAAATCATATCCTTATAGAAAATGTAACGGATAAATGGGCCCACCACTTCAAATACCTGTTATAACTTGCTTCTTTACTAAAATGCTGCACATGCAGGTTTCTTTATATCTTTTATGATCTGTGGAGACATGAATTTAAAATCGATAGCCTAGGACACCCCGAAGGTGGCAATAAACTGAATGGTCTATGCAGATTATGGAACCAACAAGAATCAACCCACCAACAAGAATACTGTCCCACAACCTCCAATTTTATTCAAGTCCTTTATCAAAGGAAACCTTTACAAAAAAAAACAAGAGAAACCTGATTTATGGTTGCTGTATATGTATTCAGAACTGGTTCAATATTGGAAGACTAAAGGGGGGGGGCTACTGGTTTAGATGACTACAAGCAGCTGTACCATGGCTACCACTGAGTGTCTGCTACTAGTGAGATATCTGCCAATGAGACACCGTAAGATACTGGTGAGATGTCTGCTACCAGTGAGATACATGCCAGTGAGAGCTAGAAAGATGCCTGAAACACCAGTGAGAAAACAGTGAGAAAACAGCAAGTGAGATACTGGTGATATGCCTGTGAGACACCAGCAAGATACCAGCCAATGAGATACCAGCCAGTGAGATACTGGTGATATGCCTGTGAGACACCAGTGAGATACCAGCCAGTAAGATACTGGAGATATGCCTGTGAGACACCAGTGAGATACCAGCCAGTAAGATACTGGTGAGATGCCTGCAAGACACCAGTGAGATACCAGCCAGTGAGATACTGGTGATACACCTGTAAGACACAGTGAGATACCAGACAGTGAGATACTGGTGATACACCTGTAAGACACAAGTGAGATACCAGCCAGTGAGATACTGGTGATATGCCTGCAAGACACCAGTGAGATACCAGCCAGTGAGATACTGGTAGATATGCCTGTGAGACACCAGTGAGATACCAGCCAGTGAGATACTGGTAAGATGCCTGTGAGACACCAGTGAGATACCAGCCAGTGAGATACTGTTGAGATGCCTGTGAGACACCAGTGAAATACCAGCCAGTGAGATACCAGCCAGTAAGATACCGGTGAGATGCCTGTGAGACACCAGTGAGATACCAGCCAGTGAGATACTGGTGAGATGTCTGCTAGACACCATTGACATGGTTCATACAAATTTTCTGAAGCAAAATTTAAGGGTTTTTCAAGGGGTTTTTAAGGCCTTAAAATTCAAAATTAAGGACTTGCATGAACCACAACTTAAGCTTTTAATTTTAAGTAATGAAAGGGATGCATGAACCTCAATTTTTTAACAACTTGATACAATGAAAACACTTTTTAATGATCTATATTGTAATTTCAAATTGAGGGTTTATCAAGACCTTTCAGTTAATTTTAAGTTTTGTTGTTGTTGTTCTTTTTTTTTTTTCTCTCCAAGAATTAATATGGCAAAATGTGATTTTCAAACATTTTTCAAGACAAACATCAAATTTAAGGAATTTTTAAGACCTGAGCAAACCATGATTGAGACATTTTGGTGAGATGCCTGTTACATTGAGATATCAGTTAGAAACTTTAGATACCCCAGATATTCAGAGGAATTACTAGTAGATACCATGACATCTCTTATACGAGTCAGAAGCCTTAACTGTTAGTAAGATGTCTACCAAGTTACAATGCAACTACAAAACTTCATTAACTTTTATACTCAAGGACTCTACAAACACCTCAGCTTGGAAAAGTATTAAATATTTAATTTCATGTTTTTAAAACAGCAATAGATTAGTAAATGTCCTATGTCCTACTTATCGAGTATGATTTCTGATTTGCCACTGACAAAAAAAAAACATAAATAAATGATTCGAAAGTTTTATAGATTAGTTCACCAGAATGACATTTTTTTATATTTTCGAGTTGTTGAGGAATTTAGCCTAAAAATTGAGCAGTTTCTTATACTGCTTCAATAATTCTAAACTTACACTTAAATTACATTTTATTTGGTGACTTTATATCTACATAAATGTGCTAGTACTAGACTATTACAGAAATGTGTCCACCATCATTATAAAGGCTCGCTGGTAATTTATTATGCTTACATGTACAGTATCAAAAGCTTGTGGGGCAAAAGGTAGAACTGGTACTCTGCATGGTCAAGCCTCATGGTAATAAGCATATCAATGTAATGCTGTCACAGTCCCCCCACAGCTAAATGTAATGGGGCAAGAAAAGATGTGCTTCCTGTGTGTTGCCTCACTAATATTCTTGACATTCCAAGAGTTTCCGAATGCGATCTGAGCTGTTTTCGACTGGTTTAGGTAATCCTCGTGTGAACTCATCAGTTAAAAAGCCAGCATTCTTTTAAGATTTCATTATGTAATTTGTCTCTTTCAATCTTTTGACTTTTCTGGGGAAAAAAAAAGTTGCACACTATATTTTCATACAGTGTATGACACTCAGAATAACTGGGCTTCCAGGGACCACGTCATCTGATTGTACAATTGTTACACTGATCACTTCTTCGACAACTCATCCACCCTACAGGCTGAAGAATGAATATCCTCTTATGAGGAACACAAGATAAAAGGTCCTTCTTTTCTTAATACCAATGTCTTAGAACATGAATTATTTTTGTCATTCTGAATTTTCCTATTAACATAAGATCATTAACAGGGTCCAAAATTAACGGTCGCCCAGTCGCCCATGGCGACCAATTATTCGTCTGGGCCACCTACGATTCCGAAGTTAATCGCCCAGTTGGCGACCACTTGTTACGGCTGGTTACGGTATCCGCGGAATAAACGATGCGCGGTGCGGCACAGTAATGCGGTCATTCGGAAAACTTGGTTATCTCTGGCCATATAGAATCTAAACTGCAGTAGAGTGCAGTCATTGTGTTATGATACAATAAAGATGTAGTTCGTCTGCATTTGAAACAAAATGTGGCGTTTTATAGAAGGGGCTAGTGAACCCAAAAAGACCAAACTTTCTTCAGATGAGAAGAAAAGGTACTTTACTGTAATGAGTACGAAAAAAACAAACGTTTGCGATCCTTCATCAATGAATGGGCGAAAGATCGACCATGGCTACTCAACACGAACGACAGTATGAAATGCACGGTCTGCGAAAAACATAATACAAAACGTGATGGCAAATTTGTAATTGGCACAAAGTCATATAAAATTGAGACAATAAAAATTCACGAGACATCAAAATCCCACAATAAATGTAAAGCCATTCATGATGCAAAAATTAAACCCACCTTTCAGTCCGAGGCATCAAAAGTCATTCAAAAGTTGAATGATGAAAACTTTAAGAAAATGGATATTTTATTCAGAACAGCACATGCACTTGCAATTAATAACCGCCCTTTCACAGATTTTGTTTGGATGTGTGGGCTTGATACTATGAAACAACTGAACATTGGTGAGACTTACAGAAATTCTGAAGCAGCAAAAACATTCATACATTACATTGCACGTTCTGAAATTGAGAAAGTTTCATGCAACCTCAAATCCACAAAATTTATTTGTCTCATCGGTGATGGAAGTACTGATTCTTCAGTAAAGGAACAAGAAATGTGGTTTGTAAGATCATGCAAAGAGGAGTCAATTTTAATAGACTTTATTGGAGTTGATTCCCTGTATCAGATAAAGGGTTAATTGGGTCTGGACCTCTGCTCTTGTTCTAATGAGTATCCAATATGATAAATGGAGAAAAATAAAGAAGAAAGATGTTAAATTTTACAATTTTATTATACTGTATTATCATTGAAGTTCCTGGGCTACCAAATTTTTTTCTGGGCGACCATGATTCTGCAGTTAGTAGCCCAGTTGGCTACCAAGCTGAAATTGTTAGCTTTTGACCCTGCATTAACCCCTTCTCCAGTGAAAAACTATTCAATCTGAGTGTAAGTTGAGTCCAGGTGTATTGGTATAATTAATCGGACAGGTTTCATAATGGGTCTTAAATGAGACACAAGTTTATACTTTATATACCTTGTGGGTCACTATTCCAGTCTCTGATCAAACCATGCACCCAATATCTCACACTGTTACAGCATGCCAATCTTGGCAAGACATTACAGGTATTTGTTAGCAAGCTCAAGAGCAAACAAGATTACAATAAATCTCTATATAACTGGCTTACCATGAACTTTTTTCATTAATCCATGATACAATGGTGAAGTAATGTTAAGTAGTGAACCTTTTTAAGGAGATTAAATCAAAAGTCCTTCCAGTAACTCTCTGTTTTAGTCTCCTTAAATACTGTGGAGGTTTAAATCTGATTTCAAATGTTGTACATGCCCGCCCAGTACATTCACCCAATGAGTCTGATGAAATGATGATCTAGCAATTTAATAAGGACATAAGTCCTTGCTATTATTTTGTTCAACAACTTGCGTCACTAATATTCAATGCATTTAACAGGTTTTCCTTTCAACTGTACATGCTAACAGTATGTTTTGACTAGTATTACCTGGCCTTCTTTTGAACCTTCAATATAATAGCTCTTGGATTGAAATATCTTTATAAATGCTTTTGGATTTGTAAGACTCTTTGAATGCAACTATGAAGTTTAAAGTGTGATAATGGGTTTATGCTCTATGTAAATAACTGTGTGTTAGAGCCCACCAAGTTTAATTTACACAATTTTAAGTTAAATTAAAATCAAATAACATCTACAGATAAAATTGAGCTATTTAGGAATACCTTAACCGTTAGCTTGAGAAAAAAGTATCACAGATCAAAATGATAACTAAAAATATCAATCATGTCACATAAAAGATTAAAAAAAAAAGAATGAATGATACTTTTGAGGTAAATAAGCAATTAAAGAATGGCAGCTATTTGCTGTACTGTGTCATATGACATTACTATAGGGATTGTGATGAGAAAACTAGGTTGTGCTGATATGACATTAATAACCCCACCTGCATTAAATTTCCCATCAATACTGTGTGGAGGAATAAAATGCAAATTTGATTTTTAACTCATCTAGTTGTCTACATACCAAAACAAAATTTGACTATATAGGAAACTTCAACTCAGGGTCAGTATCAGGCAAAATGACCAAAAAATCTCAAATATGTTATGAAATTACTAATTCCAGGGGCCACAACTCTGTTAAAACAAGACAACCCATCAAAGCACACATACAGAAACAAAAATTTACTGAGTATTTCCAAGCATGCGGATTTTTTTTAACTGCATTTCAGATTGACAGAATGAAAAAGGGAATGGAGGGCTTGGGTTGAATAAGAGAATATGCTATAACTCCTATATGGCAGGGAACTCACACTTTACCACTGACTTTTTTTTATATAATTCATTACATAGGTCATTTTCTTGTTGTTAATGATTATATCATATCATATAAAACATAACTAGAGCCATCTTTAAGTTATCTGAACAAACAAAAAATGTCGCATAAGGTGATATTATAGCACAGCACTTTGACAAAGGAAAATAAACCTAATCATTTTCCCTTGGAAACAATTGTACTTGATTCATTTACAAACATACATAAATGTAACTTGTGTAAAGATTCCTAGAAATCTATCAGACCACAACCTAATTGCAAGGAATAGAACAAAACATGTTACATTGAAATATCTCCAAAACTGAGGAAGTAGTTCATGCCACAAACTTTCTCTTTGCATTATACATGTAGGGTGGAGTCAATTTCCAAGGGCCATAACTCTATATAACATATTCATTCGCAAACTCCATAAAATGTCATTTACGACTTTATAACGTCAAGGCAAACATTCATAACAATTCTTATAACAGTTTAAGCAACAAATTGTTGTGAACAAAGTTTTTAAAATTAAATTTCAAAACCAGATGTCCTAATTGCAGGTCACAATAAACAAAAACCTTAAAACGTGTCTGTCTGCCAAAATATCTTGCAGTCATTCAGGTCAGACAAGACAAGAAAACATGGCCCCCTGCAGCAGCATCTTGGCACCCACATCCAACAAACAGCATGTGATACAGGACCCAATGACAAAGATTAACCTAATTCCAACCTCATCCAAAACTGAATGTCCCTTCTCCAGTACATTGCTGTTTCCTGTGGTTAAAATGGATTTGACCCCATCTTGAAATGATAACATACTCTCCCTTTCTAAAAAATATGGCCTTTAACATAAACATAATATCAAAATCCTAAAAAAAAGTATACTTCATTGCAAAATATACTTTATGGACTTGTTTGTTTTTTTTAAAAAAAGAAAAGACTTAATTTGTTCCAGAAAGAATATCAGGGCTTTGCTCCGCTTTAGGTACCTCTTACACCCCACCTTAATGATGGGGAGTTCTTCATTAATGATCCTGCCATCCAAAAAATAAATCTTAGCTGTTACATCTACCACTAGGCTATATTACAAAATTCACCTCAGCATGGCTTTATGGCCATCAGATATTTAGACCAGACATATTCCAGTTGCACAACACTTATCAGCCGGGATGCAAATGAGCAGCAGTGAAACACAGATTTACCACATACATTTCTGGCTATAAACTGCAGTAAGCTCAAGTCAAACAAGTAATGAAGTTTTATAGTTAATTTGCAATTCAAAACAATGAAGCAAATGTAAAGTAGATATCTGAAGGACTTACTAATAGTTTTCTTTATTTTGGTATCTGACATTTTTTGCAGACTTCATATTAATTTATGTTCCCCCCCCCCCCCCTCTCTTCCTTGACACCCAGGAAACCGTAGATTTTATACAGATTCAACCATTTTTTCAAGACACATACCTAAGGCCAGGATAGATCAGGTGACCCAGTGCCCTTTATTGATATTGAAAGAAGTTTTGTCACATTATAGTGTAGTCAGTGTCAGACCCCCCTGGAGATTCAGCTGCAAACTCAGAGGTCAGAAGTCCTACAAACCAATGTGACGATGTCGAAACATTTTCACTTACTTGTTTATTTGCTGATTCGCATTCAAAGATACACATGGACTGACATTGTTGTCCGAATTTAAACAAGAGGGCAATGATGCCCCTAAGCGCTCACCTGATTACTGACCATGCCTTACCCATGACTAAACTTGACTAAAATATCATCAAAACAGATCTAATTTACTAATAATGTGGCCAGGATTATACTAAGATTTCACCTAGTGACCTGTTTTTTTAGTTACCATGCCTTACCCATGATTGAACTCGACCCAAGATATCATCAACACAAACACTTCTAACAAGTTTGACAAATTTTTGGCTTAAAATGTGACCACATGTGGTGTAAACAAGGTTTTACTAAGGTTTGATCTAGTGACCTACTTTTTGACCCCGCCCACCCATGACTGAACTTGACCAAGATATCATCAAGACAAACATTCTGATCAACTTTGAGAAAGATCCGGCTATTAATGTGACCCTTAGAGAGTAAACAGGATTATACAAGATTTGACTTTGTGACCTATTTTTTTACCTTGCCCCACCGGATTATAGACGAAGCGTACCAATTCCTAAGCGTACCAGGACGAAGCGTAGCATTTATGCAGTCGAAGCGTACCACTTTAAAAATTTTATCGGGAAATTGCTTGAATATGAATAAGTTTATGTTGCTGATGTTCATTAAGCATCCATAATTTGAATTTATTTCATATTTGATGTTTATGTACTTATTTGAAAACAGCGACATCGATTTTTGTAGAAAAAAAAAAAAGACGCGGAACCTCACACGGCAACAGGATATAAACTATATACCGGGGAATGTCATTTAATTTCAAATTCAATTTCGTATATCATAAGTGTTTCATTATCATCCTACATTTATCTAAATGAAAAATGCCAATGCAATATTATAATTTATCTTAAAGTTGCAAAACCATATACATACAAGCATGATGCCGAACCTTTTAATCATTAAAGGCAATAATTATGTACAAACATCAAAAGCCAACTGTTAATTACTATCATCAAATCAATTATGATTGATTAATTGCTTTAATTAGCAATCATCATAGGTTAGTGTTAGTATTACCATAACCGCAAATCATTAATGACATCGGTTTGCTTTATCGGTTTTCACACATGAATTAAATCATACCGACACGAATTACTCAAACAACAATTCGCATCGTATAAAATGGTGCGCATAGAAATAGAATGCACTCATCATGTCGGACTAACCGTGTATAGACTGTTCTTTGAACATTACTGGACGGAGTCAGGCCATTCAATGTGCAGACAGCCGAATCCTTTAACCATATCCAACCTGATTACACTATGTACAAAGCGTGTTAACACCTAGCTTTGCACAGAATCAAATTACGTCACAGGGTCATGGGGTTGGCGCGTGTCGAGTAGACAGTACACAATTAAATCAGCAATATCTCACGTAGGCATTTGAGGAAGCACGACTTTTTGTTTGTTGAATTTTTTTTTCTTTTAAAGACATCAGTTCCTTTTCAATCGCATACGGATACTACATTTGGATCCATAATGAATAAGAGACATGGATTTCTTGATGCCAAATTGCAGTTTTTCAAAATCGTGCTGGTATGTTTAATATATTAATCCTATTCCGATATTGATCTAGGTACTTACATGCATGCATTTTCATAGTAACAACAAGATCCCGTATTGACTAAAATACGTCATAAACACAAAAAAAAAGAAGATTATCTGCATATGTAATCTGACATTATCGGCGGTATATCACTCGATTTTTCACTCAATATCGTGCCTTTTATTATTATAATATTGCATGTTTGACAAAATATTATTCCATTCTGTCATATATCACCTTTAAATCAATTTAATTTAAATAACAAAACATAAAATATTAGGGCTAAATTACCTATTTTGTTGTTGTTGTATTTGGAGTTTACCATCACTGGGACAGTATTTCAATCATATAGCGACGTCCAGCTAATTATAGGTGGAGGAAGACCACAGAGATACCCGGGTAGAACCACCGACCTACCACAAGCCAGCTGGAAGGCTTCCTCACATGAAAAATCTGAAGTCCCAACCGGGATTCGAACCCACAGCAATGAGGGGCTAAGAGATTTGTAGTCCACGACTGTAACCACTCGGCCACGGCGGCCCCAAATTACCTATTTTGAAAAGTGGTACGCTTCGACCAAAAAAGGTACGCTTCATCCATTAACCGCCCCACCCATGACTTAACTTGATCACGATATTAGCAAGACAAACATTCTGAGCAAGTTTGAGAAAGACTGAGCCAAAAATGTGGCTTGTGGAGTGTAAACAAGATATAACAAAGATTTGACCTAGTGACCTACTTTTTGAGCCCACCCCACCCATGATGGAATTTGACTGAGACATTATCAAGACATACAGTTACAGTCTGAGCAAGTTTGGCAAAGATTACATGAAAATTGTGGCTTCTAGAGTGTAAGTAATAAAATTGTTGACATTTTTATTTATTATTATTATTTATTTATTATTACAGGGCCATAACTCCTGACCTAATGAGCAAACATCAGTCATATTTATTTAAACTAAGCTGAGAGATTATGACAATGAACACTGTTGTAAAGTTTGAAAAAGATTGCTTAAGAATTGAAATTGCTAGATTGTAAACATGATGTATTCTGGCTTTTATTTTTTTTTTTATTTTTTTTGATAAATAAAGGGCCATTACTCTAAACCTAATGGATAAATATCTGCCACTATCAAACTTGACTAAGAGATTGTGGACAAAAACATTGTCATGATGTTTGAAGAGAATTGTTTAAAAAATGAAAATTCTTGAGTGTAAACAAAGTGAAAACTGGCATTTTTTATATCAAAATAGGGCATAATTCCTGCACGAACTGTCCGATATCTGCCACTAACAAACTACTGGGAGATTATGGTCATAAATATTGTAATTAAGTTTGAAGATGATTGTTCAAGATATGAAGATGCTAGAGTGTAAACAAGGTGAAATCTGGCATTTTTTTATTAAAAGGGGCATAACTCATGACATTATTGGCCAATCTTAGCCATTATCGAACTCAATCGAAAGATTATGGTCATAAATATTGTCATAAAATTTGAAGATGGTTCTTTAAAAATGAAGAAGCTGGAGTGTAAACAAAGTGAAATCTGGCATATTTTTATATTAAAGGGAAATAGCTCCTAACCTAATTGGCTGATCTCAACCATAATCAAACTCATTCTAGACATCATTGTCATAAACATTGTCATAAAGTTTGAAGATGATTGCTTAAGAAATGAAAGTGTAAGAGAGTAAACACTAAAATTGTTGACGATGCATGGCGGACGATGGATTCTCATGGGATCACAAAAACTTACCCTAAGCGTTACTCAGGTGAGCTAATAAAATTTGTTTTCAGATCATTAAGATACTATATTTTTGCTCTACCTCATCTTGAGTGTATAACCAAGAAGAGGTGAGTGTAAAAACCATAACATGTGAGTGTATAACCAATAACATGTGAGAGTATAACCCATAAGAAGTGAGTGAAAAACCATACCATGTTAGTTTATAACCCATAACATGTGAGTGTGTAACCCATAAAGTGAGTATAAATAAAGTGAGTGTATAACCCATAAGAGGTAAGTGTATAACCCACGAGAGGTGAGTGTAAAGAACAACATGTGAGTGTATAACCCATAACATGTGAGTGTATAACCCATAGCAGATGAGTGTATAACCCATAAGAGGTGAGTATATAACCCATGAAAGGTGAGTGTAAAAAACAACAGGTGAATAACAAGTGAGTATATAAATCATAAGAAGTGAGTGTATGTGTATAACCCATAACAGGTGATTGTATAAACCATAAGAGGTGAGTGTATAACCCATAACAGGTGAATAACAAGTGAGTATATAAACCATAAGAGGTGAGTGTATGTGTTATAACCCATAACAGGTGGTTGTATAAACCATAAGAGGTGAGTGTATGTGTATATCCCATAACAGGTGATTGTATAAACCATAAGAGGTGAGTGTATGTGTATATCCCATAACAGGTGGTTGTATAAACCATAAGAGGTGAGTGTATGTGTATATCCCATAACAGGTGGTTGTATAAACCATAAGAGGTGAGTGTATGTGTATATCCCATAACAGGTGGTTGTATAAACCATAAGAGGTGAGTGTATGTGTATATCCCATAACAGGTGGTGTATAAACCATAAGAGTGAGTGTATGTGTATATCCCATAACAGGTGTTTATAAACCATAAGAAGTGAGTGTATGTGTATATCCCATAACAGGTGGTTGTATAAACCATAAGAAGTGAGTGTATGTTATATCCCATAACAGGTGATGTATAAACCATAAAAAGTATGTGTAAACCATAAGAGGTGAGTGTATAACATAACAGGTGAATAACAATGAGTATATAAACCATAAGAAGTGAGTGTTTGTGTATATCCCATAACAGGTGGGTGAATAATCCACAACAGGTGAGTGTATACCCATATGAGGTGATAGTATGACCTATGAGATGCAAGCTTTGCTAGTGGCATTTTTCTGACATTTTCATATATCGGATGATGAATCCTGATCAAAGACATTGGTATTCTATACAAATTTAGGCATTATTAGCAGCATGACAAGGAATTGCATCTGGAACTGATAGCAGTTGGAAAATCAATCAGAAACAGAACCACTGATTCTTCTTCTATTTCCATTCTGTATGTAATGTATGACTTGACACTTCCTGCTACCTTAAGAAGCCTCATCAACAGTATTAGAGCTGAGACTGTCTGACAGACTGATGAATAAATAAACAGAGCATGATGTTCCTAACACTCTAATATAATCACAATGGCAGGTGTAGTAACTTCTGATGTCAGGAGAACTTCCCTGCAAACATTCACTGCACAACCTATAGATCATAATATAAGGAAGTACTGCACATAACGGTCATTATTACAACTTCAACACCATTTGTCTCCCTAGTTCATGCAAGAGACTTCTATACAGCTACACATTCCAGTTTTCTATTTTCAGTAGACCTTTACCCCCAGATTTACCCAAACTATCGTTATCATGACAATGAAGAATTGTTCTGTGTTGGAATCAAATACTTCTGGCTGCACTAAAGATAAGGAGCATGGTGCAATTCCAATATTAATCCAAATTCATAAGCCGTGCATGTCCATAGATATATTGGCATTTTGATCGCACAAAACAAGACCCCTTCAAACATCTTCCACAAACTTGTATTTTGTAGTCTTGTGATTTATATTCAATTAATATTTTCTTTTTAAATGGCAAACTTACTTATACTCACAACTTATAAATCATCAAAGCAAAAGAAAATACTATTTACTTGATTCCTTTAAAGCCATCTTACATGCCATGATCTGACCTATTAATCTTCAAAATTTCAAAATAATTCTGTATTTTAAACTTAAGTGCTTTAAATTACAAAATATATTGCCACTGGGTACACAGGCAACTTATACCACACAAACTGATTTTTCTTAATATAACAGCTAATGAAAAGTAACTAATGTAAAATGATGACAGGTGTCTGCTCATTTTGTATTCTCAGTACATGTATTCCTGCCATGTTTGTGGAAAAATAAAGAAGCCATCAACATTGCTACATTATATCCATTGGCCTAGAAAGAGATAGGCATGACTAGCATGATAATTTCTGTGATCCATTTCCCTCCATTCATTTCCCTGGACTATATCAATTGAACAAACAAATGAAGCATGAATTGGTGTGAAGACATTTCTCCCTCTTCCAGTAGAGCAATCAATACCATCACTTAATTACAAAATGGCCTTGAAGACTGACACCTCCATTATGACTCAATCACTGATTGGATCATTGACCTTTTCAAACTATGATGGCTGAATAGACAAAACCCATCAAAATAAAAGAGAAACATCAGGAAATAAAGAGCAACATCAGGAATTTGAATCCCTCTAGATAGTATCACATACTTTGAAAAACCAAATGCCAACATTGCAATTTTACTTTCCAAAATTAATCATTAATAAAATCATTAATTAATAAACAAAAAAAAAAAAAATTGTGTATTTGATAAAAGGCAATATATTGTATTTTCAGTTTATAGACCTATTTGAATATTTTCAGATACAGATTTTGTTTTATAATCATGTGATTCCTATATAATCATGATTTTATACTCTCAGAGCGAAGACCCAACAAGTGTGATCATTACAAAATGGTGACAAAATTGGTGAGAATTTAGATTTGGACACCCAACTATTCCTTTAAAAAGTTTTATGAATTCCTCATCCAAACAGTATAGCAACTACCTCTGGGAAAAATATTCTTTGCTTTTAACAGAGTAACAAATCTTCAAACAAACAAACAAACAGATAAGGTTCAAACAAAATCTGCTTAGTACACACATGTAAAGAAAAATACTGACCTTAAAGGCCCATTACTTCTCATAATGATACAATTTTTATGAAAAAAGCAAATATAAAATAACATCGACATATTGTAGACTAACAAATATGGTATATAATTCACAAATTCGTCAATGAGTATGTACAGATTGCATCTCTTAACAAAACTGTAGCACAAATTTTGCTTTTCTGTCCGAATATCATATAATGCTATAGGAAGAATAATGGTCTTTAATACCAAAGTACCAGTAAAGAAGATGCACAAAACAAAGAAAGAAAGAGGAATGTAATTATGGATCCTGGAATCAAATCAAGATACTTTCAATACTAATTACCTTATATGCCTCCATAATGCAGGAATGTGAGCAAAGCAACATGGACTGAACAAGATGCGTCCTACCTCAATAAAGAAATGGCTTTCAGTTACAGACCTTGGCTGACACGAAGGACCTCAGCCAGATGTGAGGTCAACACAATCTGTCCACTAATGGCATTAACCACACCATGGTCTGGAGGCTTGTTACTTATCATGCGATATATTTATCCATAATTTCAGAATTGAGTATACTGTACTTTGCATTTCTTTCACCCCCTTTGCACTGCAATTTAACAGCGGATATAACAATTGTATCCAAAATTTTCAGATAAATCATTCCTTCCAAGAAAATACGTTAGATAAAAAAAAAAGAAAAGAAGAGGTACAGTAATCATAATGTTGTGTTCATGGTAGGTTACATTGAATATCGTTGTAACTGTATGATAACAATTAAAAAATGATATGATTTTAATAAGTTGAACTACATTATATAATGGCATTAACATTTTAAGGAGGGGGAGCAATCTTGTTGCATCTTTCTTTTTCTTTCAATATGAGTACTGTTTGATTACATTATCAGCTGGTTTTACCCCTCAAACAAGTAGTTTGAGAAAAAATTGAGATATCAAAGATGGATATAGTTCAAATATTTGAACGTCAGAGATAATGTGTTTTGCAAAGTTAATATTTCTTAACAAGCAGCTTCTTGGCAGGTCCGTGTTAGAGGAAATATTGTTTGCTATTCTTCATGCATTCAAAAAATGTCCATTGCCCTTTGCAGTGGTAAAAACAGATTCTAAGAAAGTATAAACAGTTGATGCAATATCTTCAACAATTCAGTGCCTCTCTGTCTGGTGATGAAAAGATGGCAAATGATTTGTCCGTAAACTAAAACAATGTATGAAATGCACTGCATATAAATGTGACAGCCATTTGGTTCAAATGTTCATACTCTACATCCAGTAATTACCTTTATTATTATTATCATCATCACTTTGCCATCATTGTTCCCTAAGCTTATGTTTTTGTATGCACCTTTTGTTATTTTCAACATTCCTGCCAGTCTGGTTATGTCACTATTTTTTTCCCCTTCTGTTTTCCACTTTCCTTTTAGGTGTTTAATTTTCAACACAATGTTTTAATTGTGTGTCCTACATTACAGAACATGCAGAGCATGTCAACATGAAGTTGGACCTAGACGTTGACACATGTGTGACAGTGTAGGCAAGTCATTCACACCCACTGGCCAAAGTTGCTGCATCAGCAGGATCATGGAGCATGTCAGTCTACACCTGCTGCTTTATTGTATACCTGCCTTATGAACAATTTCAGCAACCTCCAGGTAGCCATTCCTGATGGAACTGTTGCTACCCTCACTCTGACCAGCACAGGCTTTTTGGCCTTCTCTGCTGAAATATCACTTTTTGATGATTCTCTGCCTCCACAATTATTACAGCTAGCTCAGAGAGGGTGGGCAACCTTAAACTTATTTGCTCTTGTTTTATGTTGTTTTTTTCTTCTTCTTTTTTTTTTTTTTGGGGGGGGGGGGGGGGGGAGAGAGAGAGAGTTAATTTTTTATTTTATTTATTTAATTGTGTGTGTGTGTGTGTGTGTGTTTGGGGGGGGGGGCTGTTTTGTTGTTTTTTATAGGATTTAACATCTCACTGCCAGTATTATGGTCATTTGGTGATCCTGTCTACTACAAGAGGCAAATTATAGTGCTACTATTAGCCTATTACTGCAATATCGTGCTACAGATAAGTGGCATGACATTTAACTCTTCCTCAAAATACCTTTATAATTCTGCTGAACACCATGCAATAGAGATACACCAGTATAATAGACAAGATGTTTGTATTATAGCCAGCAATCAAAAATCTTTACACTGTAAAATCATTCATTTTCATGGGGGACTAATTTTCATTGATATCTTGAATGGCGGCTTTATCCACAAATATCCCCATGATGACCGTTTATTCAATAGACCATTTCACTCCAAAATGACACGTAAACCTACGCAAATCAATGAGCACATCCCAAACACTTAATCTACATGCTTGTATGAAACTTTACACAGAGTTCAATGGGAAATGAACATACACTTTAAATTTTTCCCCAGTCCCTGATTGGTCAATTTAAATCAGAAAATAATGCCAGGTATTGCCAATCCTCTGGTGAAAAGGACTATCGCCATCACAAATCCACAAATATATGTTCCAAAGAAATTGACCTTCTTACAGATTCCACAAAATTACATGTTAAGGAAAACAAGTAACTGGTGTTGCACGCAACACATGAGTCCCCTACCGATGAGGTTCATAATTTTTCCATTACCATAGCAACCAGAATTTTGGTCACAGATAAAAAAAAAAGAAAAAAAGTGACATTCAGAATCTCCATTTTGCCATCTATTCATACACAATGTTTCATAACATTATCTTAACCCTTTCCCTCATATAGACTCATTTTGACGCACTCAATAGGTACCACATAAAGCCTGATCTGCAGAAAACCACAGTTAAACCTTACCAAATTTAATTACAAAATCCTCATTTCCAGACCACTGAGGAGCAGCGAACAGCATAAAACCTGATCAGCCTGCGAGTTACTTGCAGGCTTATCTGGTTTTATGTTGTTCGCATAGGTCTTTTCATGGTTTCCTCTATGAGGGAAAGGGTTAAATGGTTATTGTGCGATCAAGATTTCCAGACAAACGGAGACACCAGTAGGAGTCTAATAATTTATTTTACAGTACCAAAAGCAAAGGTGTCTTCAAAACAGCTGCATTCTTCACAAATCAAAGTCATAATGGAGATTACGCAGTAGATATTTCTCAAATATAGCAAACAAACTATGTGTATTAATTGATCATAAAACACAAAGAAGAACACATTTTCTTTCCTTGTTCCTCCAGGCAAGGGGTGATATTTAGTTTCATTATGATGTGCATAATTTTCTGGAAAATCAAACCTTAAGAACCTGCACCTGAAAGTGAATATTTTGCTAGTATAACAAAGGTAACTAAACTGTCAGGTGAAACAGAATGCTTGAGAACAGGGTTCTTGATGCATAAAACTCAAAACCAGATAAACATGTCCTTTTCATGCAATATTTTTGTAATACTGTGTACAATTTATTCAGGAAATAAAAGGTGTGTCTATACTTAAGCTGATCATAAGATGTGCACTTAATGAGTTTGTACATACGAAACTTGACAAGATTATGCGATTTAATTACAAACTATATAGTCTGTATAAAGAAATAAAATCTCTTGTGAACCAGTAGACTTGATCCAATACCAATCATCATTATAAGTTTCTATGTTCTCTTAAGAACCATCAGAGAAGTTGAAGCATACAGGCGTCGTTCTTCTACTTCCAATTTGTTCTTATTTGATACATTTTGTACCATACTCTGTAGCCGAGGGCTTAAAGCACATCTGCCTCATTATGCTGGAGGTCATGGGTTAAATCCCAGACTCACAGTGATGTACAAATATGTACCTGTGGGTATGATCAACATGATAGACATAGTATCAATATGACTGTAAGTTGGTGGGACCTTAAACTTGACAAACAAATAAGCAATATTCTATGTCCCCAAAAAGAAAAATGATAAAATCATGATAAACATGTAGCTCACCAAAGCCCCTTGTTCTAAAAGTAAGGACTTTGGACCGTTTCATTTCAGATAAACTCCTTAGTGTAACAGTCCATCATCTTCAGTTATGTGCACCCCAGATAAGATGTGAATGATAATCCAACTATAGGGGTACAGGGGATTAACTGATATTGCAAATTAAACAATGGTTGTATTCAAAGAAAGCCAGGAATGCTATATCAGTTATAGCTCTTATGCTGCACAAGGGTATATATAAAAGGTATGGGTTTCAAAGTAAGGATAATTTTACATACACTATTCATGTAACTGAAAAAAAAAAGAAAATAAAAAAGTTGGGGAGAACTGTGAAGTTTCATACTGCATTGGTTACTGAGATAAAGTTGTAAAAGTACTTAAAACTGACATTGAAAACTAACCAAGTTGAAAAAGGCCCATGATTTGCATTAAATTCAACTAAGATTAATCAAACTTGGTTATTTCAGGAGGTTTGAGGGATGGAAAGACATGCTTAATGTTCAAAACTAATACACTCAATAGTTTCTGCAATACAGGTTTGATAGTGCCTGCAAAGAGATATTTAAAAGAATTTTCTTAAAGAGTCCATAATTTAGAATATATTCAACCAAGAGATATCAAACTTGATATTTAAACATTCCTGTTTCACCTGATGCCCCCTGAACACCTTAACAAAGTTTCAATTCAATCCACATGACTGGTTGCTGAGATATAAGTATAACAGTATGTAACATGCAAAAAGTTTGCCAAAATTTATAGGTCAAAAAAGGGGAAATAAATTATCAAAAACAGTTTTCTGACCTTGCACATTGACATTTTACCAGACTAAAGCCAATGTATGAAGAATTATTAATTTTTATTAGGAAGCATGTGAAGTTTGAAGGAAATCACTTTGATTAACTTTACAATAAAACTTAATTGAAGCCTCAAACTATCACTATGCAGTCATATGATCTGCAATGTTCAGAAATCACTGAAACTGATATTTCTGTAAAGCTGTGAAAATAGCAATAATCTATGTTGGATGCAATGGAATCTAAGTCAGCAACTTCACAAAAAAAAAAAAGATGTTTACCACATCCAAACTTAAGATTTTATACAAACCCCTCAGTCCCTCCTAACCATTCTACCAAACTCCATTCCACCTGCTTTACCTTCAATTTGCAGGGTACAAAGATGCATATGCAATCCAGATCAATCACCATCACAAGGAATAGAACTCAACAATAATGCTGTGGCATTAAGTGTTACAATCTTCTCAATAAATGTTAGGAAAGAGTGATAGGAAACCGATTACTCACATTAATATCCTAGTGTTCATGTATCCAAACAGAGGAGTACTGGATATCAACAAACATGTAGAGACAGTTAGAATGTCTGTGTATGTGTGTGTACACCCAAGGAAGCCTGCACCACTGGTTGTTACAGATATGGGCACGTTACTGGCACGAAAGACTATACATGGGGCCAACAAGTGTCCAGTCAGCCACCATCTGATAACCAGGTAAAACCACCCTATCAAGCCGTGTGTGATTAGGGGACTAGGCTTAGGCATTGTTCTTATCCTGATACTATAAACCTTTTGTAGTGAGCCTATTGAATGCTTCCCAAAGGCTGATTATAATGAAGATTTAACAGTTACTAAATCTTTTAGCTGCTAGACAGAATCAGCTTGATCTGTAAACATGATTTGGTATTGAATGCTGAGATAAACTATACTTCTTTCAAATCATTCAATTGACTAAGTTTACATAGTTGGCACATTTACGCTAGACCACTGGGCTTATTCATGAGCTGGCACACAAAATATACAGATGCCATTATACGTGTATTTATTAAAGCATTTGGTCCGCTGAGTTGTCCCCTCTAGTATGATAAAGTTGTTTATGATTTCAAAAGCTCCTTTGTGGCCAAATGGTGTATCCTTCTGTGATACGGTATTTAAGTCGACTTCAACATACCCGACCCTTAACAACCTGCTACTGGTTCTGTCTAACACCAACCAGTCTGTGTGACTGGGCTGCAACACAGGTGTTGGTGTAATAATTGCTGCTAAGTTTATTTGCAAGAAAACTTTCAAGCATAAAACCTATGAAACCTATGTGAATCCAAATCAACCTGAAAGTGACATGTGGACTGAGAAAGGTTTATATTGTTACTGCTCATCAGAAATTCATGCAGGAGAAGGTAAAACTGTAAACACTAATTAGCAGTCATAAAAAAAGAGGATTGATGTGAATATGCCCTAATACTAATAGCACGCAAATAAAACTAAGAAACAAGCATAAAAGAAATCCCAGACACCATTTCAGGCACTGACTAATGGTCTGAATGACAATCACTGAATGTGTTTAAGGATTGCTTTCAGTCTGATCAGGTTTTTCAGTGTTTATCATTGGGAATGATTGAGCGACTCAGTGGTTAATCATTAAACTTGTAATTCAGTGATGGTCATTTTGGCCAGGTTGAACAGCTGATACATATATATGTTTGGTCCTTTATAGAGAAACCTAAGAAACACCTAGTAAATATTTAATTTTATCAAATATCTTACTGGGCTTCATGCAGACAAATCATTATTGATGATGTAAATGTGTGTGGCATTAAATATAATTAGAAATGAAAATGAGATGAGACTCACTTAGATGGGAAAATTATATTGAATAATTTCATAATAGAATGTCCATCAATAAAGCAGGCTGCATAGTGTGTAACAGTGTTGTTACATGTCAGCTACCCAAGGCAGATCTGGTTTCCAGATGAAACAACCTCAACTTGTATTTAGCACTGGGTAAGTTTATCTACTCAGGGCTTCACAGCAAATAGCAACATCTTGTTGCATGAAGTATCCTGGTGATCAGAAAGTGATTTTAACATAGCAATGAGGGACGAAAGTGGTACTTATTCAGAGCTTCCGATGCCCCTAGGGAAGCTGTAAGAATAACAACTGTCACTAGGTATAAACAGCAAATTGCTGAACATCTGTATCCTGAAATAGGTCAGAAATCCAGATTCTGATTATGGGATTCATTTTTCTAGATTAACAGTTTTATGTTTTACTTAAGTCTATTTAGAATCAAGCAAACACTGCTATTTAACATTTTTTCATCAATTCAAGGGTCTTAATTCCAGAGTGTCTGAGACAATCTGACTGGTTATCAAACTTGGCTGAGATATTGTGCCCATACATATTTTGACCAAGTTTTGAAAAGATTGGTTCATGTTTGTTGGAGTTAGAGAGCAGACAACCCCAGTGGACACTGCCAACCCGCTCCAGGTGAATTCATGACGACAGGCATATAGAAACTTAAAATCAAAGGTAAACTTGAGGCAGAACATCAATTTTACAATATTCATCCGATCGTGAAATATAGGTCACACTCACAGCCAGTAAACTGCATATATTAAATAGTTTATATCATGATGTTCATGTGTATTAAGTTTAATGAAGATGTGAAATCATCTTCATAGAAAATAAGTTTTAACACAAATGTAAAACCAATTTCACCATGTTAATTCAACCATGAAATATAGGTCATAGCCTTAAAATTGCATTAATATTAAATAGTTCATATCATAATGTACATGTGTACCAAGTTTCATGAAGCTGTGAAGTCATCTTTATAGAAAAAATCTTCAACACAAAGGTAAACCTGAGGTGACGTACTGACTAAACAAGAGGGCCAAGATGGCCCTTGATCGCTCACCTGAGAAAGATGATTGCTTATGAAATAATGATGCGTGAGTGTGAAAGTGAAATCTGGCTTTTTTTATGGTGAAAAGGGCATAACTCCTAAATTTACTAGTCAATATCAGGTATAATTGAACCTGATTGCGAGATTATGGGCATAAACATTGTCTTAAAGTTTAAAAAAGATTGTTAAAAAAATGAAGTTGGTAGAGAGTAAACAAAGTGAAATCTTGCATTTTTTTTATATTAAAAGGGGCTCAACTCCTGACCTAATCGACTAATCTGAGCCATAATCAAATTCAATTAAGACATTATGGTCATAAGCATTGCCATAAAGTTTGGAGATGATTGCTCACAAGATGAAGATGCTAGAGTGTAAACAATGTGAAATCTGGCATTTTTGGAATATCAAAAGGGGCGTAACTCCTGACCTAATTGATGGATCTCAGCCATAATCGAACTCAATCGAGACATAATGGTCACAAACATTGTCATAAAGTTTGAAGATGATTGCTCAAAAGATGAAGATGCTAGAGTGTAAACAACGTGAAATATGGCATTTTCTGAATATTAAAAGGGGCATAACTTCTGACCTAATTGACGGATCTCAGCCATAATCAAACTCAATCGAGACCTTATGGTCATAAGCATTGCCATTGAGTTTGAAGATGATTGCTTCAAAGATGAAGATGCTAGAGTGTAAACAAAGGGAAATATGGCATTTTTTTAATATTAAAAGGGGCATAACTCCTGACCTAATTAACGGATCTCAGCCATAATCGAACTCAATCGAGACATTATGGTCACAAAAATTGTCTTAAAGTTTGAAGATGATTGCTTAAGAAATAAAGGTGATAGAGTGTAAACACTAAAAATTAGACATTATGGTCACAAAAATTGTCTTAAAGTTTGAAGATGATTGCTTAAGAAATAAAGGTGATAGAGTGTAAACACTAAAAATTGTTGACGCCGCACGACACACACCGCACGACGGACACTCACCCTGAGCTTTGCTCAGCTGAGCTAAAAATGCATGACCAGACAGAGGCAAAGACTGAAAATCTTATATACCCAGCAACATAGTTGGCAGGGCATAAAAACTGTGTCAGATCTAAATAATGGGAAATGGGGCAAAAAAGTGTACTGTAACTGGTACAACTGCAAAATAAATTGATATCATCTATAACAATCTCCTGTATTTACCTGGAGGTACAAGGGCTTACATCACTAGTTGCTGGATTCTACAACGCACCAACACATCACTCAATGGCCAAAGCATATGTGTCTGTGGGTGTTAATGGTACAATCGGGCAATCACTTGAACTAATTGGGTACTCAAGATTGGATTACCAAGACCCACTTATGTTGAGACAAAGAATTGTAGAGTCAATTCATTGTGATTTCTTATTTTTAAGAGCTGTAATATTTGTCAAGGATAATTTTTATTTTTCAAGTTTTATTTTAATAGAAGTCCCAATTTTTCCTCCTGATAAAGATAATATTTTCAAGATTTCAAGACTTTTCCAGGTTTGTGGGATTCCTGCCTTGGCACTTAGAACAGCATTGCAGTCAGCTCTAAAATCATGAGGGCTACTTATTGACAACGCTACAACAAATACAAATCCTGCTGCATCATTCAAACACAGAAAAGAAATCTTTGGAAGTGAAATGCCTTCAGCACCTGAGGACAGGCTTTGGAAAATCGATAGTCATTAGTGTTGTCTTTCTAATGAAAGAAATCATAATTAAGCTTTTAGCAGTTTCAAACTAGAACTGAAGGTGATAAATACCCCCACATAACACTCTGACACAAAGATACCTTATATGATATGTGAATAACAAATTTGATATGTCATTTACAACTACCCAACACAGTGACCACACATGCCAAGTTACATGAAAAAGTACAAATGTATCCAAAACTGAAGAAGTTTATGCCACAATCTTTTTCTATATATCATTTGTGCTAAAATTTTGGAAGAGCCATAGATGCCCCAATCTGAGTTGACCTTTGACCAAGTGACACAAATATTGATTGCGATGTCATGACCAAAGTCCCTGTTAGTTTGAGGATATGGACTCTAGCATAATCTAGTAAACAATCGAAAACAATTTTCACAAAGATAACCATGACCTTTACCTTTGACCAAGGCGTGTGTGCTCAAACATTCTGAATTTAATGACTGGAAATGATTTATAACATTAAAGATCATTGTGACCTTGACCATGGACCTAATGACCCCAAACACATAAGGGTCATCTACCAATCATGACCCGACACACTATCAAGTTTGAGGTACATGGGCTCAAAGCTCTTCAGTAATTGATAGGAAACAATTTTCACATTCTGCAACCTAGTGACCCCAAAATCAATAGGGGTTATCAAGAACTCACGACCCAAATCCTTTAAAAAGTTGGGGAATATAGGTCAAACTGTTCTTTAGGTATCAATCGGAAAGGAAATGGTCTATCAAAGGACCGATTGACATTTGCAAAACAAAATGCCCCCTCTTCTTCAAAGAGAATCATAAATATCTCCAAAACTTAAGATAAAGTATGCCCATAAACTTTCGGGCAGCCCTATAACTGACCAATAATCAGGTTGATTCCAGGGTTATAATAATATTTCATGATAATGACCTTTGTTCATGAGAATTTTAATTAACTTATAAAATATCATATTTATCAAACTGTAATGCCAGAAGCTATTGTGTATAAACCTTGTACTTCTTTTTCTCATGTCTGATTGCTGAGAAAGAGTGTAATCAAACAAATACCTGTAATTCCTTACCTTCTACCTTAATGTGGCCATAGCTGGAGCCATGCAAACTACAAATTGGTAATTTGCTCCCCAAATGAGTAATAATAAGAGCCGTGCACTAATACTACTGTACACAAATGAAAAAGCATTTCATTTCCAATAAAATAAATTATGAATACGACACTATTATGTATCTGAAACAATTACCTGTCTGAGTGTTAATTTGCTTTTCTACCTTATCGTTTTACGTACAAAAAGTACTGACCAAAAAATGAGCAGAAAGGACCCCATCTAAACAACTTGTGATACCGAGAGACATTCCTGCAATACTTTATTGAATAGTTCATTATGTGGATTTAGAGGTTAATTTGGCATTACTTGTAGCTCTTTGTGAAAATAAAAAACAAACAGGGACTTCAAGGTCACCAACACTACTGTAAAATCATTTTATTTCATGGGGATTAATATTTGCTGATTTCATAGACAGGACTTTTGGTGATAAACATATATCAAAGTTTGGCTGAGATTGCTAAATAAATGTAGGAGGGACTGTCAACAAAATATTTTTCCCCTAAGATAAAGGACTACAAACCATAAATGAACCTGATCAAGATACAGTTTGATCAAAATTGCTTAAGAAATTAAGGTTAGAGTAGAACCAATCCTAAAGGTTGGCTCACCCAAATCAAACTATCAGCGGGGTCACAATCTGTTCCTGTGCTGGAAGAACTGGCTATGATGGTGCTAAAACCTTAACATATCAAACTATAGAAAGACACTCTTTTCAGAAATAAGACATAAAAAGACTTAATAAGTCAACTGCTATCATGACTTGACCAGTGTCAGTCTGATATATATACCACAGTGGTCACTCTATCCTGCCTGGTTACCTAGCCACTCAGCTGCTGTCAAGAGATATTGCCTATCAAGGTGGCCCTACAACAAAATCATGTCACTTGATGTCTATCATCCACCAGTTTAAGGTCAAGTGGCTTATAAACAGTCCAGTGCAGGTAAAATCAGGACACTGGCCTCTCTAATGTCAACCGAGCAGATACCACAAACATCATATCTTGCATTTTCAGTGTAGTTTTCTAACTTCACTTTTTGACAGATTTACAGTTCTGATTATGATGCAAGATTATATGCAAGACCAGATGAACATTTGAAAGATTGGTAGAAAATGAATTTCAGTTTATTCAATAAATACTTAGTTGATTTATCAAAATACATCTCTCAGATGCACATTGTGACCTGTTATAAACATCTGCACAATCGAAAAGTATGCTATAGTCTGTTTCACAATCCCCATATGACTGAAAGACGGTTTCAGTTGCTTCATTACAATTATGTTTATCATCAGTTGCGGTGAAGTGGATGCTTATTCAATGCTGACTTTGACATTCCAGTATGAAATGATTCACAGATAATAATTTGTACATCATATAACCATAGCACATTTTCCATTACTTAAATCCCCATCTTTGTGGCAGATCATATTTTTTATAGACGTTTTTTGTTATCATGGATTTCATTTCTTGTTACTTTAGATGTTAATCTGTTTCTGTCTTGTCATTTTTTTTTTTATTTCTGACAGTCCTGGAGTGAAACCTAAAAAATAACATGCATCTGAAATCATGATAATAATCCATGATTGTAAAAAGAAAATGGGTAGTTTCCCCATCACAGACAATACCATCACAGACAGTATTGAAACTATATTTAGAATTATAAAACCTGCATTGAGATTTTCTATTTTCATTTTCTGTCACTTGGCTTTCACGCATGTGCTAACTTCATAGGCTGAGTTTACAAAATCGCTGAACTTGTTGCTGAACTTGTCACTGGTACCACAAGAAACTGCTTTGGGGATACTGTAGTCTGTATTTAACTGATTTCACCAAAGTTGCATTCATGAAATAGCATTTTAGCGTGTAATGTGATCTACACTTGCTGAGTTTATTTGTCAGGAAACAAAGACTTCACCAACATTAACGATGGGAGAGTAGAAAAAATAATAAATTTTTACCGATTATCTGTGAGCGAGCTGCTTAGTATTCCTTTAGATGAAATGAAATGAAACTGAACCTGATATATCTAATATCATCTTTTCACATGAAATTTGATTTTGATGATGTCATCATTTTACATAAAGATTTGATTTTCACATCAAAATATTTCACAAACAATAAAAAAATGAAATGAATTCCTCACTTCAACACAGTAGAACAATCCAAGACAAATTTTCATCAATCACTGAAAAATATGCTGCCAATATGGCAAGATGATTGCTGTCTGCAACACCTGCTTATCAATATCTCAGAATCTTGAATTATGTTCAATGGAATGACAACTTTAAAGTGAGAATGAAATAAGCAGCCCATCTCATCTAGACTGATATTTATACACCCTAAAAACTACCTGCCTGGATCCGTATGTTCAAATCTTCAAAAAATTACCTCAGCATTCTTCCTTGGTATTTCAGTATTCAGGGCTTTTTTTCCTTCTTTATCAGGGCCGTTCATAGGTGCCTTCCCCTATGAAAAATTCTTTCAATTCATGCAATTTTCCCCAAATCTGCATCTTACTCCAGGTTTTTTTCTTTCCCCAATGAAAAAAATGGTGATATTTTCCCCAAAATATTATATTAAAACCCTTCCTCAACCTCTGAAAAAGGTCCCTGGTATTGAGAGAAAATTAAAGTCAATGAAGGTTATCATCCTGACAAAACTGGTCAACATGTCTCTCAATGGGGCAGTTAAATTAGCTAAATGGTCAAAGTCAAAACAAAACAAACAAGAGGGCCAAGATGGCCCTGTGTCGCTCACCTGAGTAAGATGGCTGTGTTAGGCATAATGACAAAAAATCTTGCATCTAAAGTGTTTTTCTAACATTTAACTAAGTGACCAACATTTTGATCCTACCTGAATTTGCACTCAACTGGGAATTCATGAAGTCATCATTCATATCAAGTTTAATGAAGACTGGAACAAAAATGTAGGCCTCTAGAGTGTTCACAATTTTTTTTCTAAAATTTGCCCTGTGACCTACTTTTTGACCCTATGTGACCCAGTTTTGAATTCATCCAAGATTTGATGCAAACAAACATTCTGACAAAGTTACATTAAGGTTATGCTAAAACATGAAGATTGGGCCAAAACTGTGGCCCCTAGAGTGTTCACAAGGTTTTTCAAAGATTTGACCTGGTGACCTAGTTTTTGACCAAACATGACCCAAGTTCAAACTCATCCGAGATATCATGTAGACAAACATCCTATCAAAATTTTATGAAGATTGGCAAAAACTTGTCTCTAGACTAAAACATGAAGATTGGGCCAAAACTGTGGCCTCTAGAGTGCTCACAAGGTTTTTCAAAGATTTGACCTGGTGACATAGTTTTTGACCAAATATGACCCAAGTTCAAACTCATCGAGAAATCATGTAGACAAACATCCTGACCAAATCTATTGAAGATTGGGCTAACATCCTTGCCATATTTTATGAAGATTGGCAAAAACTGTGGCCTCTGGAGTGTTAATAAGGTTTTTCTAAGATTTGACCTGGTGACCTAGTTTTTGACCCCACATGACCCATTTTCAAACCCATGCAAAATATCATTTAAAAAAACATCCTAGTCAAATCTATTGAAGATTGGGCTAAACCTGTGGCCTCTAGAGTGTTCACAAGGTTTTTCTAAGATTCGACCTGGTGACCTAGTTTTTGACACCACGTAACCCAATTTCGATCTCATCAGAGATATCGTGTAGACAACATCCTGACCAAGTTTCATGAAGATTGGGCCAAAAGGCCTTACAAGGTTTTTCTAAGATTAAACCTTCCTTTTTCCCCAAAATTTTGAACAAAGAAGATTGGGCCAGAACTGTGTCCTCTAGAGTGTTCACAAGCAATTGCTGACGACGGACGACGCACAACAGACAAAAGGCGATCACAAAAGCTCACCCTGAGCACAAGTGCTAAGGTGAGCTAAAAAGACAAGAGGGCCAAGATGGCCCTGAATCGCTCACCTTAGAAATATTGCTTTCATTGCCTTTTGCAATATAGTCATACTGAATGCAAAATCCTTGCAGAAGAACAGCAATTCCACACAAAAAATTTACATGTGGTCCAAAAAACCAAGTAAACCTTACTGTGGAATCAATTTTGACCCCAGGGCCATTATTCGAGGACTTGGTTAAGGTCCACAAGGCCATGTTACATACCAAATATCTAAATCTGACAAGGATATCTTTTAAAAATCTTTCCTACGTAAATCTATGTTAAATCAAGTTATCCTTGGGACAGGGCCATTTTTTAACCCAGGACCATGATTTGAAAAAACTTGGTAGATGCCCATAAGGCAATGTTACATACCAAATATCTAAACTCCTGGCCTTGTAGTTTCTGAGAAGAAGATTTTTCTAGTTTTTCCCATTTAAGCCTTTGTAAAATCAAATGACCCCTGGGGAGGGACCAATTTTGACCCCAGGGCCATGATTTGAACAAACCATGATGTAGATGTTCATAAGGCAATGTTACACACTGAATATCTTTACTCAAGGCCTTGTGGTTTCTGAGAAGAAGATTTTTAAGTGTTTTTTTTTTTTTTCCCCATATATAAGCCTATGTAAAATCAAGTGACCCCTGGGGCGGGGCCAATTTTGACGCCAGGGTCATGATTTGAACAAACTTGCTAGAGGTGCACCAGACAATGCTACATAATAAATATCTAAGTTCTAGGCCTTGCAGTTTTGTAGAAGAAGATTTTCAAAATTTGCATTTTTAAAATCTATTTTTAGCTCCAGTGACCTACTTTTTCAACCGATCAAAATAATTTGAACAATCTTGATAGTGGGCATCATAAGGATGACTCCTGTGATGTTTTGTCAAAATCCAATTAGCACTTATCACTAAAACAGTGTTAAGAGTTAAACATTTGACCTTGACTTTTGAGGTACAGACCTCATAATAGATAGGTACAAAATTTTACACCAATACTTCAACAAGATTTTAAGTTTAAATTCTCCCAATAGATTATTGCTTTCTTCAAATTATTAAATTACTATGTCATAAATATTCCAATCAGTTCTTCCTTTTCTGTATTTTCACTCACAGCTTGACTGTTTGAAACCATTTGCAAACAGCAGCACCCAAAGCAGTAGCATCTAAAATCTGTTTTCATTGCTGTTCTGACTTTATTCCAATGGATCATAAAAATGGATAACCCTACACCCACTCTGTTGAGTAATCAACTTCTCCTTAAAATCAATTCGCGTTTTCAACCAACTGTATGAAGCATTTTCAGAAATATTCATACCAAAAGAATCAGTTTATGCACCTATGAATTCTACATCAATTGGCTTTTTTCAGTCCCCATTAAAATGTTTATGTATTCAATTCCAAACATAATGTGACCAAATGCAATTCAAACCATATAAGCACAAGCAGAAATTCAAACTGTGATGCATGTCGCATGCAATTTGTTTTTAAATAGATATTCAAATATAGGCTTGAATTTAACTGAATATGTTTTCCTGATACTTAGTTTTAAATTTTGAATATATAATGAAGTTCCAAATTGACTCTAAAACCTTATTCATATTAAACACGCTGCAAGAGGAATGCCAGTCCCCGTGTTCTCAAAAATACCTAAATATGATCTCAGACTCAAATTTGAGTATAAATCATATTCATATCCCTAGTAAAACTAATGGGCAAAGTTTCAGTTCAAAAATTACACTTAAGTACCAGTTTTATTTTCGAGAACACAGGATGCGGCTTTAAGCATAGCTGTGGTGCATGTACAAGAGGTCAAATGATGTCATATGTCTTTTGTTATGATTTTAACCAAGCTCAAAAACATCTTGCTTTTGTTGCTTCCTCAAGTGAGTAATACCTTTGTTAAGTAATGAACTTTAAAAATATGTTTCAATTACTCTCAATTGTATCTATGTTGTGTTGTTTAAAATGCAACATACGGTCAATCGATTGGAATCTGAATACCAGATATCTAAATTCAATGTCCTCTAGCGAGCAATCAATATGTGCACCTATTTGCTCATACCTTTGTTATTCTCTAAATTCCAAAACATATCTAGTTTTTAGAGAATATGCAACATTTGGTCTTTGAGGCACTAACCTCAAAATCAACAAAATTATTTTACTGGTCATCATCAACAAGAAGGCCAAGTCAGAGTCAAGAACAAATTCCTATGGTATAAGCACCTGGTTAGCCACAGATTAAGGGTCAAACTTCTGGTCAAGTATCTGTAAACAGCTGTCATACTCAAGGCTAGTCTTATCTTCCCCATTTGCAAGTAAACAAAAATTAACTACCACAGGCATGTAAGGTCAAAAATGACCTATTCCACTTGAATTCCTCTTAAACCCTACAGCTGTAAATGTAAAAAAACAAGAGGGCCATGATGGCTATTTTCATATGTTTTTTCTTTCCATTGCCAATCAGAGTCCTGCATGGAATCAAATTCTTTGAACAACTATAAAAGGGCTTCACACAAGAAACATTCCTGTGAAATTTTGTTTAAAACTGGTCCAGTGGTTTTACAGTTAAATGATGCTCATAATCTTTCAACAATCTTGGCAAAAATTAACACATTTGTGTACAATGTAATGTATCTGTTTGTTTCCAATCAACTTGTCTGCCTTTTTATTTGCATCTTATGCATTTTTTCACCTGATCCCCATCCAATCAAACACAAATATGTTTGCAAATATATGATCCAGGCTACTTTACAAGGGCCATGGCCTATCTACACCAGCTGTTTACCTTGGCAACTGTCAGGCACAAGGACACTGTTCTCATTAACATTCCCGCTGACAAGGGTCTCAAGCCATTAATGAGAATAAATGAATGATAAATAAAACAAGACTTAGCAGTCCATAAATGTGTCACCTTACCATACACAAATGTCAAAAGTCCATTAATTACAACCTACTCTATGCTCCATGACTTCTATACAAGCTGATGTCACAAATCATCATTATAAATTTCTTTATTTTAATTTTATGTCACAAAGAGTCTCATTTTCAGCCTCAATTTTCTTCTTCCCTATACCCTTTTTTTGCTAAATCATTGGATCCTTCCCTATACCCTTATTTTGCTAAATCATTGGATCCTTCCC
Source organism: Solen grandis (assembly GCA_021229015.1). Taxonomy (NCBI): domain Eukaryota; kingdom Metazoa; phylum Mollusca; class Bivalvia; order Adapedonta; family Solenidae; genus Solen; species Solen grandis. The sequence goes on from CM037784.1 coordinate 39,105,654, forward strand.
TATACCCTTATTTTGCTAAATCATTGGATCCTTCCCTATACCCTTATTTTGCTAAATCATTGGATCCTTCCCTATACCCTTATTTTGCTAAATCATTAAATCCTTCCCTATACCCTTATTTTGCTAAATCATTGGATCCTTCCCTATACCCTTATTTTGCTAAATCATTGGATCCTTCCCAATACCCTTATTTTGCTAAATCATGGATCCTTCCCAATACCCATATTTTGATAAATCATTGGATCCTTCCCTATACCCTTATTTTGCTAAATCATTGGATCCTTCCCTATACCCTTATTTTGCTAAATCATTGGATCCTTCCCTATACCCTTATTTTGCTAAATCATTGGATCCTTCCCTATACCCTTATTTTGCTAAATCATTATCCTTCCCAATACCCTTATTTTGTAAATCATTGGATCCTTCTATATTAATTTGCTAATTTAAATCTTCCCTATACCTTATTTTGCTAAATATTGGATCCTTCCTATACCTTATTTTGCTAAATCATTATCCTTCCCTATACCTTATTTCTAAATCATTGATCCTTCCTATACCTTTATTTGCTAAATCATTGGATCTTCCTATACCCTTATTTTGCTAAATCATGGATCTCTATACTTATTTGCTAAATCATTGGATCTCCTATACCTTATTTGTAAATCATTGGATCCTTCCCTATACCTTATTTGCTAATCATGGATCCTTCCTATACCCTTATTTTGCTAATCATTGGATCCTTCCTATACCTTATTTTGCTAAATCATTGGATCTTCCATACCCTTATTGTAATCATGGATCCTCAATACGTTATGATAATTGGTACTAAACCACAATAAATTATGTATTAATTCAAGATTGCCATTACTTACTAAATTATGAATTGTATTTCAATCAACTCTTTCAATCTTAGACCCAAGGTTGATATTAGTACTAAACCACAATAAATTATGTATTAATTCAAGATTGTGGTCCAGTAGTTTCTAGAACACTTAACCTGGAGTTGATACTATCTCATTGTCTTGCAAAGGATCTAGAACGGTATTTGTAAATTTGAAAATGACTTTAAAGTTTCCATAGCATGCCCAGCCATGACTGTAGTTCACAACTAGAAATGTGTCCATAGGACACGAATGCCCCCACCTAATTGTTTGTCACAAATCTGAAATATGTTTGTTGTTGCGTTTAACATCCCACAAACAGTATTTCAGTCATTTGGAGACTATGTCTACTTGAGACAGATACAGTGCTGCCACACTGCAGTATCATGCCATAGACATGTGGCATGATACTACACCCAGTCACATTATCCTGACACAGGGCCAACTAGTCCTTATACTGAGCACCAAGCAAGGGAGTTATACCAGTACCATTTTTATCAATTTTGGTATGTCATGGCCGGGGACTGAACCCACGACCTCCTGCTCCAGAGGCAGAAGCTCTAACCACTCAGCCACTGGAGACGGTAATCTGAAATATGATTCTAGCCAGGAGAAGATGATCGAAGGAAGTAAGTAACAAAAATGTACTAGGGAAAACAACAAAGGGTCATTCAATGCTTTTAATCAAATTATGAAAATATACAATATTAACATTTTTGACCTGCTATAGCCAATTAAACATTGGTTGGTTGTTTTTTTTCTCGGCCTTTCCATAACTGCAGTAACTACACCAATAGTTTCTTTAGTATTGTGCCCGCACCCCACAATAAATGGTGGAGGCATAAAAATATCTACCTATGAAGTTTCATGTTGATACCTTTTATAGCCTTTGAGTTAAGCTCCGGACAAAATTAAAGTATGAACAAAAAAACAAAGGGCAATAACTCCTAAATCATGCAAAATAGAGTTATGATTCTTTTGCACTGCACTTCTCTAAATCAAGCTCTATGTAGTTATGAAGTTTCATGTTGATACCTCTTATAGGTTTTGAGTTATGCTCTGGACAAAATTAAAGTATGACAAGTAACAAGAGCAATTACTTCTAAATCATGCAAAATAAAGTTATGGTTCTTGTGCACTGCACTTTTCTTTGTTGAGCTGTTAGAATTTAAGGCAAATCTATATGCTAGTTCCCCATCCCCGTAAGGGCTGGACATAAAAACACTTATAGGCAATCTCAGGCTCAAACATTATATACAACAAATCTGAATAAAATATGACAAAACAATAGGGCCTGATATTTAAAATTTCCGCTAGCTACCTCACCTGTGTCAGAATGTTCATCTGTTAATATGTTATCTAGAACAATTTCAGAAAATCTGTATTTTCCGGAGCCAAATGACAACCTACAAGAAAGCCTTTATAATACCATCCTAAACTGATTCAGGAAACACAGGCTGTAGGTATAAAATAAGCATATTTCATAAGTAACAATCACATTAACAAGGCATTCACAACTATAAAATATAAGTAACCTTCACATTTCCCAACAGCTATGCCTTTAATTGCAATCAGTAGTTTTGCAGTTTCAAAACTGGCACTAGTTCTTTTGCTTCAAACCAAATACCAAACATAAAAATATAGCATGAAACCTTTCACTTCCTATTCAGCGGTAATAGAATTACAGCTGACAGTTAACTAATAACTTTGACAGCCATTAACTCATTTACATAAAGAGCCAATAAACTTGATATTTACCTGATGGACTTACCTCATTTATTTCAACGAGCTGCCTAACAGTAACAAAGCACAATCTTGACTTGATATTCTCAAAGATACAAAGGCTAATTCCAAATTAGTTATATACGTCAAGGCCTTCCTGTCATTGCCAACATACAGATGTCTCATAAGCTTTTGTGTTTCAAAGCTGAACAATACCTGTAGCACTACAAATTCAACACATCATAGACCTTTAATTAAAATTAAGAATGGCTCCTAGCTTTGATATTTGGTATGGTATAATTAAGAAATGAGCAAAAGGTCTGAAGCTTCAGCAAGCCAACACAGGTTTAATCTGCTAATTTTAAAATAAATGCCAATTTTTTTTATCAACTGGATAGTCTGTTTACTCATCTTACACATTCCAATCAACACCCAAGTCATTTAATTCTAATTTTCTTTGTAGAAGCTTAATTTAGACTCAATAGCACAATAGAAAATTATGATATCAAGTGTATAAGTTACTGTATGTATGTGTGTGTTTTTTAAATTCTTTTTAGGATAATAAAGGGCCATAACTCTGTATATATTGGCAAACAACGATAAATTTTTTTTAAAGTACTCAACAATGCAGGCTGGTGAACACTTCAGTAGTTTTGGGACTCTGGTATGACATACAATTTTTGTGATATGGCTCTGGATGATAAAAGCGTCATGGACAGATGGGTGGACAGAAGGATGATGCTAAAACAGTCACAGTGTAACAATAACTCATTACAGTATTATTAACTGTTATCTTAAAATCTCACTATACGCTGTGGATTTCAATGTTGATACCATTTTGATTGATATCTGCTAAATATTTGCTGTCATGATAAATGAATGGGAAATCCATTATGAAATTAACAATTTACTGCTGGGTGTTGTTTGAAACTACAGTCTCTTGATACTCATTATGGAATTTACTACTGTTTTATACATGTCTGGTGCAAACAATCCAATGTGCAGGAGCTAGCTGTGTATATATATAATCAGTGACAGACAAGAATATACATCAATTGCAACTTTTGCTGGATGCATTTGTAACAATGCTAATTAGTCATCACAATCTGTACTATCAAGTCATACACAGTAAACTTCTAAAACTTCGAGATTTCTACTATTTCACTGCAAGACTTGACAAATTAATACACTCATGCAGATTCCATCATGTGATTTCTAAACCCTTTTTCAGAGCTTCTTTACCTATCTTCCTTTATAGTACTGAAAATATACATAAATAACACATGCAACTACAGGGATAATTCTGTATGAAAACAAGAGGGCCATGATGGCCCTAGATTGCTCACCTGAGTATAGGGTTACCCAAGGAACATCAGTCTGTATTAAAACATTTTGAAATCTGGCCAGTAGTTTTGAAGGAGATCATCCCTGCAAATTTTATCAAGTTCTGTCTAGCTGCAGTTTCAGAGGAGAGGTCATTTTAAGTTTTCAATATATACATATAATGCAAATAAGTCCTGTCCCTTGCAGCCATATTCTTTTATGGATCGGAATAATTTTAGCAACTTTTGTGAAGCTTCACTCAAGGATCATCCCCGCCAAATTAAATCAAAATCTGTCCAGCAGTTTCTGAGACGTCATTTAGAGATTTCGCTATACACATATAAGGCAAATTAGCCTCGCCCATAGCGGCCATGTTATTTTACGGATCAGAATAATTTTAGCAACTTTTGTGAATCTTTACCCAAGGATCATCCCTGCCAAATTAAAATCAAATTCTGTCCAGCGGTTTCAGAGGAGATGTTGTTTAAAGATTTCACTATATACATATAAGGCAAATAAGCCCCGCCTCTGGCGGCCATGTTCTTTTTTCCCGATCGGAATAATTTCAGCCATCTTCTTTAAGAGTTACCCAAGGAACATCTGTATCAAATTATTCTGAAATCTGGCCAACAGTTTTGAAGGTGATGATTTTTAAAGTTTACATTTTTTTTTTTTCTATTGCCATGGCAACCAGAGTTCCACATGGATCAAGGTTATTTAGCAACTTTTGTGAAGGTTCACTAAAGGAACATCCCTGCCAAATTTAAAAGAATTCTGCCAAGTGGTTTCAGAGGAGATGTCGTTTAAAGTAAATTGTTAACGACAGACACAGGGTGATCACAAAAGCTCAACTTGAGCACTTCGTGCTCAGGTGAGCTAAAAATCATGAGAAAAAAATAGCTTATTTAACCAAATTAAGTGAAAAGATGTCCATGTGAAGTGAGATTAAACTTCTTTGTATGACAAGTTTTTGATTTTACATGGGATTTTACCCTCATATAACAGATTTTAGTGAGATAAAAAGCAAAACATAGAGCAAATCTCCCCAAGTCTAGCCCTATGCCTAAAATGATCCATATTATCCTTGATTAAGGGAGATCACTTACATTTGTCTTTACAACAATATCTTCTGCTTTTCCTTAACACAGTTAAATGGCAATACAAATACTGTTAAAGGCATAACATAGTAATAAATTAACAGAGGAGCATAACTGTGATTTACTGAAATTCATATTTTTTGCTTAAAACTTTGTCCGAAGCACTATCCTCATCTGTGATGGATTTGGAGCAACTTAAAATGCTTTAGAAGAGAAATTTATCAAAGCCCTTAAAGATAAAACCTGTACTTTATAGTGATAACATACATGTAGGCTGCTATATAAAAGATATATCCTCTACAGTTTTTTGTTCAGTGAATTGTACCATGTACAGGAGTACATTTGCTAAACCCGATTCTATCTAATTGAATGTTCTCATATAGTTTTCACTTTTAATGATAGTTTTCAATATGAACTATTTTTTACCTCACCACTAACTCCTGCGCAGTAATATATTAATGTTAAAAATAATATGCCAAGACTTCATTCATTGGTTTCAATTCCTATTCTTTAAAGCCTGCTTTATATAAACGTATGTTTTGCAGCCTAATCATAGGTGGATATCATACATTATTTCAAACAGGCTGTTAATAAGAGGGGTTTTTTTTCCACAGAGGTGTGAAAAACATGCATTTCCTCTGCATAGTGAGCATTATATTGATGCAAAATTTTTACCCCAAAGGAAAAACGGTTGGACCAAAAAGTTCAAAAGTAATTAGGGAAGATAACCAAACTCATAAAAGTCTAGTTCATGTCCGATTTTAAGCTTTTATCCTTTTCGATCCTTTCCTATAATTACTACCCGTTTGACACCTGCATTACTTGGTTGCAGTGAAATGCTTCTAGTGCTATACAAACCTACTAAGGTAAAACAAACACAATCAATGTCATCGTATGTAACTCTTAACTATACTAAATCTAACAATATGAATAAATGATGAAACCTAAAATGAAGTTTTTAAATAATAATGCTTGTCATATTTGTTGCTTGCATTTCAAAATTGTGTTTTTCAACTGCTACTTTATCATGACCCCAATCCCAGTATCAGCATGAAATTATGGTCATACACTGGAGTAAGTTGCATATTGAGCTTGGTGATAATGATCTAATGCTTTGTGAGAATGATATTGTGTTTGATGATTTTTGAGAATGACATTATGCTTTGTGAGAATGACATTATGCTTTGTGAGAATGACATTATGCTTTGTGAGAATGACATTTGCTTTGTGAGAATGACATTATGCTTTGTGAGAATGATATTGTGTTTGATGATTATGCCATTATGCTAAGTGGCAATGTCATTGTGCTTTGTGACAACGACGTTGTCTTTGATGACAGTTTTATTGTGTTTTGTGACCATTCCTATGTGCATTCTGAAAATTTTAATTATTTGTAATTATTGTCTTGTGTATAATTGCTGAACTGGAAGTACCAACATATTCGATAACAATGTTCTAACAACCTATCCAACATTTAAACTAACGCTAACCCTCACGCACCATGCCATAAAGGATATCACTGAGCATCAAGCATAATGCAATGATGCATGTTGTAAGCCAAACTGTGTTATCAACAGATGTCGCTTTCAAATCAAAGTGCCGATAGTGCTGAAAGAACAGTGTTTTTAATGTTAATGTTTGTTTATTTATTGGGTTTTATGTCCAGCGACAGTATTTCAAACATTTGGAGACTATGTCTGCTTGAGACAGATATAGTGCTGCTACACTGCAGTATTACACTGTAGACATTTGGCATGATACCACACCCAGTCACATTATCATGACACCCGGCAAACCAGTTCCAGAACTACCCCTATATGCTGAGCTCGAAGCAAGGGAGTAGTACCAGTACCATTTATCTACGATTTTTGGTATGTCATAGCCGAGGATTGAACCCACTACATCCCAATTCTGAGGCAATTTTTTATAATGATGTTGTATTCATTTCGTATATTATAGTAAATTAAATAAATGAATATCAAATGTTTATGCTATGCCAATTAACCAAAAGTTATTAACCCATTTCGACTTGCGTAAATAAGGTCGAAACAAAAATACAGAAATGTATTTTAATAGACTGCTTACGATAACTACACCCCACCCATCTCTCTCTTTGTCTTCCATACAATTTACAAAATATACTCAAATTTGTGTATGTTCATCAAAAGGAAGCAAATATAAAAAACACTCTCAATTTTTTTTTTATCTATGTCTGGTATACAGTTAAACCTCACGAAATGGCACCTCTAAGGAGCGGCTACCTCTGAGGAGCGACAGTTTTATTTCCCCCCAGTCGTTAACAATGCATTTTTACCTCTAACAAGCAACACCTCTTAGCTACGGTAAACGGCACACAGTAATTATTCCCTACGGCTATTTTAACCTCTGATGAGCAACACAGGTAATTCCAAAATCTATTTTTAGATGCAGCAACGTCACGCGTGTTATAGCTGATAATGTCTTGCTCCCGGCTGTTCACAGGTTTAATGTGCTTTATTACACCTTAATTTGGGTACCACCTGTTTTGAAAAACAGAACGCCATGTTTTTGATGTTTGGAAAACAAATAGGCATAAAAGAACGGTCGGTGGATTGATAATGATGATCTTTATGGTATGTCTGATTAACAAAATTGAGTATACTGACAGTTGTCAAAGATTGTGATATGCTTACACACGTATGTTACATGTTTGAAAAAAAAATGAAAGTGTCTGGTGAAAATTAAACAAATGAAATTAATTATGACTTTTATTTTCTTATTTTAGTATTACATGTATTCTTACAGTTAGACACATGCAGTCACACACACATATAATCACGTATATTATTGTATGTAAGGTGCTTTAGTACATGTATTGAGACTTACAATTACAGTCATGCTTTCATACACTCATGCAGAGAAAACTTACAAAATTACTAGAGAGAGAAAGCACAAGAAGTAAGATAGATAAAATATTTAGCCCTTTTTTCAGCTAAAATTAAACATACTTCTGACATGCACACGTTCAGTTCAAGTACTCAACGTCGTTCATCAGTTCAACCTCTGCAGAACAACACCTCCCTAGAGCAACATATTTCTGTGTCTCCGTCAAATGTTGCCCTGGAGAGGTTTTACTGTATTTTGATTTGATTTTATTTACTTAATATAGGTTAACTGAAATCAATATCTAATATTAAAAATGATTTGAATCCGTGACCTTCCCTTACAGAGGCATAATGAAAGCAAATTAAGTGATCTATATAGGTAGTCCACAGTTGTGTTAGTTTGTTAGTTGAGTTTACTGTCCCACTGACAATATTTCAGTAATTTGGAGATGATGTCTACTTGAGACAGATATAGTGCTGCCACACTGCAGTATCACGCCTTAGACAAGTGACATGATACCACACCCAGTCACATTATCCTGACACCGGGCCAACCAGTCCTGCAACTACCCATATATACAGCACAAATTTGTATACAGTCATGTATTTATAGGAAATTTCAAAAGATTAAATCCACCCAATGAAGGTTCAAATATCTCCGAATTAAGTAACTCACTTGCGCATTTAGTTTGTTTTTTTCTTTCACATTTCAATCTAGTAATGCTACCATATTTAAATAAACAAAACAGCACTATGTGATAAGACAGAAAACTTAATTTGGAACTATATCTCAAAAGGAGGGAAATTTAAGAGTCTAAAAGTAGCCACGAAATGTTTTCAATACAGAATTGTTTGCTGCCACAGAACAAAATTGCAAACAACCTAGCTAAAAATATCTAAAAATTGGAGCTACAGAAATGTAAAGGTTATATTTTAACACAACTGCTTGCCATCAGACGGTTTTAAACGAAGCGGAATGTCATTATCACCAAGCACGATGCAGTGAGCGACATCAGCACGCATGGTGTTGCTTGAATATCATAAAGCATGATTTCCTTGTAACCAAGGACGATGGAAGGCAACAAAGCACTATGCCGTCAAGCAGAATGCAAATGTTACTACACATAATGCACTTTGTCAAAATGCATTCATTGATATCAACAAGCACACATGGATAACACCAAGCACAATGACATTGTCATCAAACATACTGACCTAGTCACCAAGCATGATGTAATTTTTGCTTAAATATCATTCCATAAATTTGTATGCCACCGGATGTTGCCAAAATAAGTTTCAGGACAGAGGAAGGTACTCTTCAAAGGTGCCTTGCGAAGTAACATGGTAAACAAACATGGCTGACAAGGTTTTGGATTTTCATATTTGGAATGGATACAAGTCCATTTACGAGAATTCGAACGGTCTGCGGACTGACTGTAATGTTCGAAAAATCGTGTCATCCGAATTACCGTGTTTACCTACCGGTGGACAATTTGTGTATTTGTAAGAAATACACGTCGTGACAATTAGTTGGCTTATGATATACATGTATATAAAATATAGAACCCAATTATGTCCTATGTTTTATTTTATTCTTCATAAAAATCATAAATCACATATAAAAGCACAACATTGTCAACGATAAACAATTATTTACAAGCCTTATTTGTAACCTGGGCCCTTCACTGAATTACTTGGAAATTGAAAATTACCTATCCCGATTCAGCTATCCTCCTAGCTGACCTGGGACCTTCAATGAATTACGCGAATAATAAATGGTAACTTTCAAATGCATCTGTAAATCTACAAATCGTTGTTAATGATAGCGTGATATTACTCTTGCAGAACATACGAAAAAAAGTAAAGTGAGGTTTGATCACTCATACTGATATGTATAGATAAATAAAAAAACACTCAGTTTGTTAACACTCTTGACAATCAAGTGACACCTGTCAACGGTTTGCATCACCTTAATTGAAATAACCGTCAACCAATTAGCTTTTGTGTGTATAGGTGTGAAAAATACGCACGCGTGTAAATTACAGTGACACAGCGTCCAAACTATTGTGTCATTGATCAACAACTTGATTGCTTGTTGGACCTATAATAAAGTTCGAATTGCCGCATTTATCCGAGTAATTGTAAAACAAATTATTGCATTTATTTTATATGAGATATATAGGAGAACTTGACGGGACCGTGACATTTATTCGAATAATGCCGTCAAAACGAAAAATCGCATTCCAAATTATCGTAAATGGACTGTATTACTAAAATGCTCATTAATTGTGGACATACAAAATGTTTTGCTTGTCGTTTCTATTTGGATTTATAAAATTAGTGCTCATAAAATCAGTTAAATGCATAGATTATTTGCTAAATCTTGTAAATTGATATTAGTTTCAAATTGAAGATAAATATTATCTATGTTAGACACCATATTGAAGACACTTTCCTTGCAACAATATAGTAAAATCATTACATAGAGCACAAAGAAAACTTGAATATGTGACATTGCAACACTATGTCAGAGCAACTCGGCCCTGGACTATAGAGACAGTTGCTATTCTACGTTATTACTTTCCATTGCCAATCAATTTCCACCATTTTTATCTTACAAATAACAAAATAAATTACCCCCAGAAATAACCTGCTATGAACTATCATATTTCTTTATCAAAACAGGATGTATCAGTGTCCTTGAAAACATCAACCAATTTTCATAAGAATTTACTCTGATGAACTCGCCATCTCTGTAAACACTCAAGTGTCAGGCTTATTCCGTGTGCATTTCTCTGTTGTGATGTTTGGGTAGGATCAACAGTCTATCCTGCCCTTATACAGGTCAATGTTATATAAAGCAAAAGTTCAAAATTGAGGTACATTGATAAGCCATGCAATGCAGTCTGATGTCACTCAGAGTTTGATTGATTGTTCATCATCACAAGGCAGCAGCTGATGGAGATGATGACTGCAATATTGAAACCATTCTGCAATAGGTCAAACTCTGGAACATCTATCACAACTCCAACCATGATATTAAAAAAAATCTACTTAACCCTTTCCCTCATAGAGGAAACCATGAAAAGACCTATGCAAACAGCATAAAACCAGATCAGCCTCGCAGGCTGATAAGGTTTTATGCTGTTCGCTGCTCCTCAGTGGTCTGGAAATGAGGATTTTGTAAATAAATTTGGTGAGGTTTAACTGTGGTTTTCTGCAGATCAGGCTTTATGTGATACTTATTGAGGGCGTCAAAATGAGTCTATATGAGGGAAAGGGTTAAATGCCCAATTCCTTTAACGAAGGACAAAAAAGGCTGATAAACATTCAGTTTCATATGTTTTACACAGTACACAAGACAATTATAAATGCATGTTTTATTACTGGGTAACCATCTACAGGGTGGATGTTAGGTGGGTGAACTTAAAACTTAAGTTTTGTTGTTGTTGTTCTTTTTTTTTTTTAGGGCGATTATTTTTGAATTTGTGTATATCATTGATATAAGTTTGTGTGCATCCCCATCAGTTATATAAAATATCAACAAAATGCATCAAAGGCAAATCAAATAATGGGACTCAGTTTATAACGTTTCTCATCTATTACCAAAATCTTTTCAAATGGCATGTTATATAACAAGGGAGTAAACTCTATAGTATGGATTCAACAGAGACAATGGGTGGATTAGACAAGAGTATTTTTTAGAACACATGTCACCTGCTGAAGAATGATGGAAAGTTCAATGGACAGACAGACGATGGAAAAGTGATCCCTATGTGTCACGTCTGCTTACAGCAGGTGACACATAAAAAAAAGTCCCAAACAAAACAGCAAAGCATCTTAAAGTCTCCTATTTCAATGCTATCCTTTAATGCATAAAGATCCATTTCATTCTTTAAAAAAACAAGAGGGCCATGATGGCCCTGAATCGCTCACCTGATTAAAAATGAGCAACATATGTTGGATTTTTCATATTGACCTACTTTTTGACCCCACATGACCCACTTTCAAGCTTGTCCAAGATTTTATGGAAACAGACATTCCGACCAAGTTTCATGAAGATGTGGCCAAAATTGTGGCCTCTAGAGTGTTAACAAGGTTTTTCTAAGATTTGAACTCATGACCTACTTTTTGACCCAACATGACCCAATTTCAAACCTGTTGTTGTTGTAGTTGTTGTATTGGGGTTTACCATCGCTGCGATAGTATTTCAATCATATAGCGACGTCCAGCTAATTACAGGTGGAGGAAGACCCCGAGTACACAGAGGTACCCGGGTAGAACCACCGACCTACCGCAAGCTAGCTGGAAGGCTTCTTCACATGAAAAAATCCGAAGTCCCTATTTGAACCTGTCCAAAATTTTATGGAAACAAACATTCTGACCAAATTTCATAAAGATTGGGCCAAAAATGTGGCCTCTAGAGTGTTAACAAGGTTTTTATAAGATTTGACCTGACCTACTTTTTACAAACATTTTGACCAAGTTTCATAAAGATTTGGCCAAAAATGTGGCCTCTGGAGTGTTAACAAGGTTTTACTAAGATTTGACCTCGTGACCTACTTTTTGACCCCACATGACCCAAATTAAAACTTGTCCAAGATTTTGTGGAGAGAAACATTCTGACCAAGTTTCGTGAAGATTGGCCTAAAAATATGGCCTCTAGAGTGTTAACAAGCCAAATTGTTGACGTTGTACGACGGACGCTGGACGAAGGGCGATTAAAAAATCTCACCTTGAGCGCGTTGTGCTCAGGTGAGCTAAAAATAAGACTGGAAATATTAGAAGACTTAAGTGCACTTTTATGAACTGAGGACAAACAGCAACAGCAGAAATATGTACTATTACTACAAATAAAAATTGGCAATATTACAGGTTTATGGATACTAACTTGTAGTTCAATGCTTGAAGCTAACTTCTGTCCTTAAACTGGCATTAAAATTTAAACCCTGTGTGACAGCAGAACCAATCTTGACCAGCAGTCCTTCACCCTTCACAGATCTTTATATTAGTGACCAGCTCAAATCCTTTTATCTTACAACTACTTGCATAATCCATGCTTGCTCCAGGGTCACCAGGACTCCCCTAGGCTGACCAGTATAATCAGATAATCTCTTGAAGGCTGGAGTCTTTCAGCCCTTACATATTGTTCTATAATTCAGATTAATGTGTGAGCTTATTCAATACTTACTATACTTAGTCATTACTGAAAATAAATTAAAATAAAAACAAGTGTGCCCTCTGGAACAAATGTGATCCCTATGTGTCACCTCTGCTTGCAGCAGGTGACACAAAAACTGATATAGATGTGTTTTAACGCCAGACTCTGATCAGACAGCTCCTAAAGGAACTGTCTGATCACGGCCTTCTCTGTTTGCTCATGCACAGATTCTACATGGTTCTCATGGCAAAGAAAAATCCATTGTTTCATGTGCCATTCTAAATTTAGTATATTAATATTAATCTAGTCATAAATTTGAACATGAATATTCATGAGGTAAAGGACTAATAACACCTATGCTAAACTTAAATAAGAGGCCAAGTACATTTTAAAAACAAACAAGTTCTCATTCATCTGTAAATTGCATGAATACCTCTGAATCATATTACTTATTTCCTCTATCTTCAAGATTTTGCACTTTCTTTTTAGATCATCATTCATGGCAGATATATTACCTTCACCAAGATGTAGTTAGAATAACAGTTATCTCTCCCTTCACTTTTAGATGGGTTCCTGTTACACACAAGATATCACCTCCTCTTCACAAATAGATCAACAAAATACATTACTGCACTCTAATGTAATTCTCATGACACTATTCATAGTAACTGCAATTTATAGATTTAAGTTCAAAATATTTTTAATAAAACTGAACAACCCCTTCATAAGTACAGTAGAACCCCTTTAAACCGGACAAGGTTGGGGACAACATAAATTTCCGGTTTAGAGGGGTTTCCAGTTTAGAGGGGTTTTGACCTTTTGAACAACAAACTATGTCTATATAAACATGTATAAATGTAATGCAGTATATGTGTTTGTTTTATGCTGGGATTGAAAGGAAGAGATGAAAAACTGTTTTTAAAATTTAACTGATAAATCACAAAATGAATGCTAGCTACCACTTTTGTAATTAATCAAAGAAGCTTATTTTCTATTGTTCACAGATCGTAAATTTATTGGTTACTATTGTTTATTTAACTGTCAATCACAATCCTGTCCTTAAGTTTCACAGTTAGACTTACCAAACTACAATTTCTAACGCCTCTCGTGTTAATTTTGGGGATCATTACTAATTTCAAATGCTGATTTCGGATTAAAATTGTTTTCATAACACTCATTATCGGTCGTTCCTTACATCCAATGCACCGGCTAAGTGTATTTTTCACACCTATGTTGATCACACCATGCACCGACAGCGGCAAAATGGCGGATCCCTACAGGTAAAATTAATTGCCTCAGGCAGTTTGGTGTTTCGAGTTTGTGTACTGTTTATTAGGTTGATGTCAGGTCCCAGACACGTGTCCGGTTTCCAGGGTGACTTTTCCGTTGCTATGAAAGAAAGTGTGCCCCGAAATACGTCCGGTTTCCGGAATGCAGGGTTTCCGGTATACAGAGTTTACGATTATATGAAATAAATAAGGGTTGAAAACGGGACCAAAACTTTTTTCCGGTTTAGAGGAAATTCTGGTATATAGGAGTTCCGGTTTGGAGGAGTTCCACTGTATATGCAAACAATGCCAAATTTCATTTCCATAACCCATTTGTTTTAATTTTAATATACATACTTTGTTTATCCAAAGAAGAATCTACACAGGATTTTTAGCCTATGGATAAATTCACTTCCA